>CM076569.1:19983366-20323572 GCA_034641835.2 Pinus albicaulis | reverse complement strand
GAGTAAGGATGAGGAATGAACGGAAAGTGACCATTAAGGAATAACCATCCACTTCAGATGTTAAGTGTTAGGTCCCTATATTACTAGTATAGTCCCTTATTGTTGTTAGTGTAACCCCCTTATTTTTATTATTGTACCCTTGTAACCCCCATATTGTTATTATTGTGCCCTTAAATTATTAGTGTTAGGTCGGTTAGGATTACATTGTGGCCCCACTAGGATTACATTATGGCCCCATGGACTCCTATATATAGAAAGGAGGTTTTGTAAATTGTATCATCCAAGAATTTTTCATTTATGTAATGTATTGGAGGTTTCCCCCTCAAAGTGTCTTATTTCTAAGGCATTGATATCTCTTTTCTTCTATTTTTGGAGCTGGTTACACAACATTTGGTATCAGAGCTTTGGATTCTAGGGTTTCGCTGCTCCAAACAGGTCATCGTGGAATTTTCGCTAAAAATTATTTTCTACGAAGTTTGAGAAGCTGAAATTTTTAGGGTGCGAAGCCGAAATCCTGAGGAAGATTTTCTAAAAATTTTAGATCTTGGTTCGCAATATTTTCGTAGATATGATCTGTGGAAGTTAGGTCTTTTTTAAGGCTCCTAAACAGGTCATTGTGGCATTTGCGCTATAACGTTTTTTCTACGACGGTTCAGAATCTGAAATTTTTAGGGTGCGAAGCCGAACTCCTGAGAAAACTCGTCAAAAAATTTCAGATCTTGGTTCACAATATCTTTGGAGATATGATCTGTGGAAGGTAGTGCTTTTTCAGAATCCCAAATTTCATCTCAAAGAGGTGATCGTGGGAAAATATTCATAAATCTCTCTCTGAGCATCGGATTGGAGTGCCGTAAAAAGTGGTCACAAGTACATGGAATTTAGTTTTTGGGCTATAAATTTCAGAGTCGAAGGATGAAATCGTGACACGTGGCAAGTCGTACAAGTTCGCTCTACTGAACCAGTCCATAATTAGGTCATTGTGGGAGATTGGACACAACTTTGTCTTGGAGAATCCAAATTAGGTCATACCTGTGGCATTAGAAATAGAACTGAGAGGGCTACGTTGGTACCAAAATTCAAATATTTAAGTGCTGCAATCACAAAGATAATCCAATTTTAATATCGAGCTCCTCAAAAGCAAGAAAAAGGTGTGTATTTTTTTTTCTAAATTGCATAAGTCTTGTTTGAAGAATCAATTTGAATTGATTCCAAGGGCATATTGTAGAATAGGTATCAGTATTGGGTTCTAAAATATGCCCCATAAAAATAACTCAACACGCATTAAGCCTTCAGAAGGCTCTACTATGACTCATGAAGATGAAGAATTGCAACATGATCTATCTAAATTACAAGAGCAAGTGCACCAAATTTCGCTCTCGCAAAGAGCAACAAAAACTGAAATGGATGTTTTGAAGAAAGGCATGGAAGCTAAGATGGGTGGCATGGAAGCTGGAATGGAAGCTAAGATGGAAAACATGAAGAATGATCTAAAAGCAGACATGGAAGGTTTGACAAAGTTGATACAAGAAATGTTTCATAATGGTGAAAAGATAGTAGAAGAAACTCATGATGAGAACAAAATAAATGTTAATCGTGATTTCATAAACTCTAATGTTGGCAGGAAGAACCACCATATTCCAAAAATGGATATGAGGAAGTTTGATAGAAAGGATCCTGTAACATGGATACTACGAATGGAGCAATATTTTGATCTCCATAATGTGCAAAACACACAAAAGGTACGCATTGCAACTTTACATTTAGAACAAAACACATTTGTATGGTATCGATGGCTTTGCTCCCGTAAAAAAATTGTCACTTGGTCAATTTTTACAGAGGAAATGATAGCACATTATGAGGATACAAAGAGCAACACCTTCTTTAGCCAATTGATAAATCTTAAACAAAAGGGTTTAGTGGGGCAGCACATTGAGGACTTCCAAAAATTGAATATAAGGGTAACTGATATTCCAGAGGAACACAGGATTGATCTCTTCATAAGCACTTTAAAGGATAACATCCAACATGAAGTTCGTGTTTTGGAACCTGATTCATTGGAGAAGGCATTCAGGTTGGCAAGAAAAATTGAATGTAAAATTATGGCAACAAGGAAGCCTACCACTCACTTCTATAAAGAAGGAAGTGTTGCTACGCCTAGATTTCAACAACCTACAAGGTTGACACCACAAAAATTGGAAGAAAAAAGAGCAAAAGTTCTTTGCTATAGTTGTGATAGAAAATACACTAAAGGTCATAAGTGTGCTGAGAAGAAAATATTTTACATAGAAGTTGAAGAGGAAGAAGAAAATGAACAAGAAGAGGATATACACCAGGAACCAACCATAGAAGGGGAAGAAATGAATCCGACCATATCGTGTAATGCAATGGCAGGAATTACCACTCCTCAAACTCTCAAGATAGAAGGACATATCAATAAGAAAAAGGTAATAGTGTTGATTGATTCAGGTAGCACGCATAATTTTATTCATTGTAAGGTAGCCAAGGAGTTAAATTGTTTCATATACCCAGCACCAGAATGTCAAGTGATGGTTGCAAATGGAGGAACTATAAATTTCTCTGGAAAATGCCATAATATCAAGCTAACCATGGGGGAATATGTATTGACTATTCCAATGCTTTCCATTCCTATGGGAGGTGATGATGTTGTACTAAGAGTACAATGGTTACAATCTTTGGGGACGGTAGCTTTTAATTTTCAAGAACTTTTCTTGAAATTTTTTTCAGAAGGAAAGGAAGTCGAATTACGAGGTATTGCGGGGAAGCTGGGAAATATAATAAGCTCTAATGTCATGACAAAGCTTCTAAAGAAAGAACAATGAGGCGTAATTGCACAATTATGCTCACTAGAAGATCCAACATCAACATCATCTATTTCTGCAGATCTCCAACAAGTCTTGGACAATCATTCCAAGGTGTTTGAAACTCCCAAAGGACTCCCACCTATTCATGATCATGATCATGCTATTCATTTGATCCCAGGAAGTGTTCCTCCAAACATCAGGCGTTATAGATATCCTTATGTACAAAAGAGCGAAATTGAACGTATGATTGTAGAAATGTTAGAGGCAGGTATAATTCAACCTAGCCAATGTTCTTTCTCTGCTCCTGTAGTATTGGTACACAAGAAGGATGGATCATGGCGAATGTGTCCGGATTATAGGGAGCTCAATAAGCTCACCATTAAAGATAAATTTCCGATTCTTTTCATTGATGAATTATTGGATGAATTACATGGAGCAATTTATTTTACCAATTTGGATCTTCGTTCAGGATATCATCAAATTAGAATGAAGACTAAAGATATTCCAAAAACAGCATTTCGAACTCATGAAGGTCATTATGAATTTTTGGTCATGCCTTTTTGCCTTACCAATGCACCTTCTACATTTCAAGCGTTGATGAATTCCATTTTCAAACCCTTCCTTAGAAAATTTGTGCTAGTATTTTTTGATGATATACTAATCTACAGCAGGTCTTGGAAGGATCATGTTGAACATGTTGACAGGGTGCTCAAACTATTGCAGGAGAAACAATTATATGCAAAAACATCCAAATGTTTCTTTGGAGTACAAGAGGTGGAATATCTGGGTCATATTGTATCTCACGAAGGTGTTAAGGTAGACCCTAACAAAATTAAAGCCATTAAGGAATGGAAAGTCCCCACAACCATAAAGCAGTTGCGAGGATTTCTCAGGTTAACAGGGTATTATCAAAAGTTTGTTAAGAATTATGGGAGAATAGCAGCACCTCTAACAACATTGTTGAAGAAAGATGCATTTTCATGGACTCCTGAAGCAACTAAGGCCTTTGAACATCTTAAAGAGGCAATGTGCCTAGCACCGGTCTTAGCTACGCCAGACTTCACAAAAACCTTTATTGTGGAATGTGATGCCTCAGGAAATGGAATTGGTGTCGTTTTAATGCAGGAAGGAAGACCCATTTCTTTTGAAAGTCGTCCAATCAAAGGAAAGTATTTACAGAAACCTATTTATGAGAAGGAAATGTTAGCAATACTCCATGCACTAAAGAAATGGCGAACTTACCTAATAGGAAGACACTTCAAGGTAAAAACTGATCATGATAGTCTTAAACACTTTTTGGAACAAAGAATATCTTCAGAAGAGCAACAAAAATGGGTCACAAAGATGTTGGGTTATGACTTTGAAATAATCTACAAAAAAGGCAAGCTTAATGTTGTTGCAAATGCACTCTCAAGAAAGAATGAACAGGTGGAAGCAATTCTTTGTGCCATTTCTATTATCCAACCAGATTGGATAACCGAAGCAAAAGATGAATGGAAGAAGGAAAAATATGTATGGACACTCATTCAAAATTTGCAGCAATATCCTAGTACATTTTATACATTTAGCTGGAAAATTGATTCCTTATGGTACAAAGATCGCTTATATCTTTGTAGGAACTCCCAACTAAAACAAAAGATTCTTTTGGAATTGCACACTTCTCCTTTAGGAGGACACTCAGGATTTTTAAAAACTTACCACAGGGTGAAGAAAGAATTTTTTTTGGGATGGCCTTAGATCTGATATTCAAAATTTTGTGGCAGAATGTTTGGTTTGCCAGCATAATAAATTTGAGACAATTAAGACCCCTGGACTTCTACAACCTTTATCCATTCCAAGTCAATGTTGGGAGGAGATTTCAATGGATTTTATCACAGGTTTACCTAAGTCCGAAGGAAAGAGTGTCATCATGGTGGTAGTTGATAGACTTGCCAAGTATGCACACTTTTGTGCATTATCTCATCCATTTAAAGCAAGTACAGTTGCTACTACATTTATGGACAGAATTCAAAAGCTACATGGAAGCCCAAGGGTTATTGTGAGCGACAGAGATCCCATTTTTACTGGAAATTTTTGGACGCAGTTATTTTCTTGTTTGGGTACTCAATTAGCTCATAGCTCATCTTATCATCCTCAATCTGATGGTCAAACTGAGATAGTAAATAAATTTTTGGAAGGATATCTTCGTTGTTTTGTATCTGATAAACAAACACAATGGTTCAAGTGGTTACCTCTTGTTGAATGGTGGTATAACACTTCCTTCCATACTGCAGCAAAAATGAGCCCATTTATGGCACTTTATGGATATCATCCACCATCCATCACATCATATTTAAGGGAAAATTCGAAGGTTCAAGCAGTGGAAGATCACATCGAGCATCAGCAATAAGTTCTCCAACTCTTAAAGGATAACCTGAATTTGGCACAAAACCGAATGAAACAACAGGCAGATCAACATCACAGCGAGATAAGTTTTGACGTAGGAGATTGGGTATTTTTACAGCTACAACCATAAAAAAAAATGTCCCTCAAGCAATCTAAGAAGGATAATAAATTATCGCCAAAGTACTATGTTCCTTACAAAGTGTTGTGAAATATTGGTACTATGGCATACAAATTAGAGCTTCCTGCTTCTTCGCGAGTGCATCCAGTTGTCCATGTTTCATGCTTAAAGAAGGTTATAGGTGAAAATCTTCCAGTTCAAACAATATTTCCAGAACTTGATGAGGAAGGAAAAATCATATTGGAACCTAAAGCGGTCACGGAAACAAGAACTCGACAGCTAAGGAATCGATCAATTTCGAAGTATCTCATCAAGTGGAAGAACTTACCCACTGAAGATTCTACATGGGAGGATGAGAATTTTCTACAGAAGCACCCAGAGCTACTCAAGCATTGAGGACAACACTTTTTTGATGGAGAGGAGCATGTTAGGTCCCTATATTACTAGTATAGTCCCTTATTGTTGTTATTGTAAGCCCCTTTATTGTTATTATTATACCCTTGTAACCCCCATATTGTTATTATTGTGCCCTTAAATTATTATTGTTAGGTCGGCTAGGATTACATTGTGGCCCCACTAGGATTACATTATGGCCCCATGGACTCCTATATATAGAAAGGAGGTTTTGTAAATTGTATCATCCAAGAATTGTTCATTTATGTAATGTATTGGAGGTTTCCCCCTCGAAGTGGCTTATTTCTAAGGTGTTGATATCTCCTTTTCTTCTATTTTTTGGGCACTTGCAACATTAAGATAGATAGTTTAGCTAAAAGTGTTCGAAAGACTATTTGGATAGACTAGAGAACATGGAAAAACACTCCATAGGGAGAAGAGTAACAAGGTCCATAAATTAGAAACCCCAATTTTAGGAAAAAATCATAATGCGGTAAATAAAGAGAGAAGTTGTGCCGATCAACGAGATTAGACCACCTTCTAGGAAAATTATCATGGAAATTTCACAACAAATGAAGAAGACGGGACACCAGTCATTTTATGGGAATAGTAGCCAGAAAATTTTGTTTTTATTACCCAAGAAGAATAATAATTGTACATGTTGCAACAATTACAATTAGAATCTAGAGATTCCTTTGACTACAAACAAGGCTATGAATCTGCTATCTACGAAGTTCATAAACAGTATAGCCTTAGAAGCAAAAAGAACATAGAATTTCCTATTAAGAAAACAGTCCAAACCCAAACCAAGAAAACAATAGAATCTCCTGTGACCAAAACTCTACAAATTCTCCCTAGAGAATCTCATAATACTTCCAGCCCAAAGATTGTAGACATCACATCAACTGCTACTCAAACTATTCCAGACAAGAAAATTGAAAATAAAATAGTTAACACACAAACTGAATTACCAACTGTTGATAAAAAAAAAGACAAAAACACACAAACCACAATTGGTAAAGATGAAATCATTCAATTAGACAAAACTCAAATACCTTCAATATTTAAATTGAGATATCCAAATTGAAAAAACTAGTTCCTTTAACAGAGCTGGTGAAAAATGATTCATACAAGGCACAAATCATTGAAACACTAAATATAGGTGAAGGTAAAGATGTTGTTAACCTCAATGATGATCAACTTAAGTTATTATTTGGTCCTTAATTTAATAGAAAACATCAACAAGGGGGTGTCCCTCCATTCTACATTAGCTTAAACATACATGATAAAATCTTACATAATGCTATATTTATAGATTAAAGGAGCATCTCATAGCAATGTACCTAAACGTCCATGGAAAAACTCATTAAACCTAGCCCTACAAAGACTTTTTATCCTTTGATTCTAGTCAATTCAAATTCCTTGGCAGGATAAAAGGCACATGTGTAACTGTTCCTACAGGTACCCGAATAAAGAGTATTGTTATGGACATTGTAATTGTTGATATCCCACCTAAATATGATATGTTATTATCTCGCTCATGGGGAGCAAAATTATAGGGATCACTGCAATTAGACATGTCATATGATACCATTTATGTATTTGGTTAGCAAAGGAAGCTATACAAAGAAACTTTGATGAAATACGTCATAAGTAGTTCAGAAAGACCAAAAAATTTCCATATCTATTCCATGCATTCTGATATGGACTCATTTATCTTATGTAATTCATACAATGACAAAGATAAAATCACAGTTGCAGAAGAAGAACACAAAGAAGTTGATTCTGGAAATATAACACAGGAATATTTGTGACATTTAGATTTTGATGGCTCTATGAATAGATTAGGAGCAGGGAACTGGAATATGGATCTAAAATTTAGAAAATGATCATTCAAAAGGACATACTTTTAGATTAAATTTCAAATGTACTAATAACATGGCAAAATATGAGGCATTAGTGTTAGGCCTTCAAATCGTAAGAAAACTTGGATCTAAGAGAGTTTCTATCATGGGAGACTCATAACTTATCATAAAACAAGTCAAGGGAGAGTATCTTGTAAATAACCCTAGACTTAGCCATTACAGAGAGACCATCATAGACTTGATAATTTTTTTTCTTGAGACTGACTTTGTTGTTATTCCAAGAAAGTAGAATATGAAAGCTCATAGCTTGTGCTACACTGCCCTGCGGAGTTACCCTTTTAGCCAAATCATCAGTACACAAGCGAGGTAAGACATAGGCCAACTATGCGATAATTTGAAGTATTGGCAAATCTTTTCACAAGACTCGCAAATTCATAATTTATAGGTATCTTTTTTTAAAACATATGAACACTTCCTTGCATTATATTATACCATAAATAAAAAAAATAAATATAAATAAATAATAAATAAAATACTAGATTCACTAAAGTAGAAATCGTAAATAGAAAAAATAGAAGTGTAGGAATTAATCGATGATGAATCAAAGTTTAAAACTCAAAGAGAACATTTGCCTAAGGGATTAGCCCCACTAGAAGATATATTTGACTCCAATGATGTATCTAGGAAAACCGAAAATGGAGCCTCTAGGTTAGATATAGAGAATAAACATAGGAACAAAGGAAAATCCCAAGATTATCGAAGATATCCAAGAAATTGAAAAGTTGAAGTACATTAGCAGCTTGTTTTTAAGAGTTCCTCTCTTTATGAATTGTATGAAACCTCAGTGTTATGATTCCGACGTATCCATAAGATACCAATTAAAAGAAAATCATAAGCCCTTTAAACAAAAGCTAAGGAGAATTAACCATTTTCTTATGTCATTAATAGAAAAGAAAGTTAAAGGAATTATACTGATAACTCAAATTATAACATACTTATCATATATTTACGGACGGGTCTCTAATTTAGTCCCTAATAGAAAGAAAATAGGAGAAATCGGACTACGTGTTGATTTCGAAACTTAAACAAAGTATCACCGAAGGATACTATCTATAATATTCCTACTTAGCCTAAGCTAAAAGGAATGTACTATTTTATTTTACTTTTACATTTGCATGAATAAATTAATAAGGAGGACATGTAAAACTCAAAAATGTTTGAATAAATCAATGCCCATGTAGACAAATAAATCGGGACCTTGTAAATAGATCACTTACGGAGTGTGAAATGAGTTTGAGAGTTTGTGAGGCAGGTCAACCTGACAAATCTACGGCGTTGTCTGATTCGATGTCATGAAGGGACAACGCAGTTCTAGAATGAGGCCCCTCATGTGAAAGGGCTCATCAAGGTGGTTTAGGGTTTGCAAAGGCTTTCATCTTATAAAAGGAAAGGGAAGGCGGCAAGAGAAGGTTGTTGATTGATTATATTTATGAGTATCTTGTTTGCTTAGAAAAATCTTGCTTGTTTAGTAGATAATTGTCTTGCTTAGCACTTGGAGTTCCTATGCAAGTATTTCACCTCTTCCTTTGAGGATTCTTGGAGGAGTGTTTGCGGTTTAAGTCCTTTATCGGCTTGGGGGCAAGCTCTGCTTCCAGCTTGCGGCACGGATCCGGTGAGGGTTTCTTCTTTTGCAGCTCACGGCAAAGTGGGATTCTAGATGCAGAGATCTAACTTCTTTTGGGAGCCTCTTCTCATGGAGTGTGTCTTTTAACCTCCTGGAAGAGTGCCTCTCTGTTTGTCTTCGGATACATATCTTGATAGTTGGAGCATCCATGTTATTCAAGCTATAGTGCGAGTTTTCATTGAGGAACTACGTTATTTTCATATGAGATTCTTAAGTCTTTGATCTGATTTGATGAAAGTCTTTGGTGCTAGGCTTTGCCTTTCACTTTGGTGATCCATGGATTAACTTGCTGATCCATGTTCTTTTTAGATATGATCTACTATAATGTAAAATTACATTCGAGAAATTACGCAACGTTTTACGGATACGCAACTTAAAACTCATATCTACTCTTGTTTATGCTTCATTTACAGTCTTCAAAACCCCAAGATCATAGCAAGGCTATCTAGTTTCAGATCTGAAATAGATATGATTTAATGTCCTGAATCTTTCCTATATCTGATTTGTAATATTCAAAAACTACAGTCCTCAAAATAACGTTTTCGAGCCATTTCTACATTTATATATGTGTTGCAGCATTCTTTTCTAAGATTTCTTGCTCTATTGTCTCATGTATTCTATTGTATATTGAAAGAGATTCATTTTATTCTAATTTTCCAGTGTATATTCTGTTATCTATTTTTATGGCCTCCTACTCATACTTTCCAAGGCGTATTCTTACGGAAGTAGTTTGTTGTGCACAGAACACGGCCCTCTTGTGGGTGTTTCAGCTAGACTAGGTGGTGGAGATCTATTTACCACACCTAGTTTGGGTTGTTTTTCTCCCCTTTTGGATATAGACTCTAGATCTATTGATCTAAGGGATCCAAGAGGTTGTAAACTCATTTATATGCATCAATCTCCCGGGGAGTGCGTTATTTCAGCGAGGCTTGTTGTGCTATTCAGTTGTAATATTACACTATCCCTCCTAAAATGGACCACATTCTGGTGAAGCCAGGTCATCCATAATTTCATTATTTGATGGATTTTTACGGATACAACCAAATCCTAGTCCAACCTAAAGATCAAGCAAAGGCGCATTTACCACTCCACAGGGAACTTTCATGTACTTGAAAATTCTTACGTGATAATCTTTGGAGAAGTGAAAGTCCAAAGAGCTATGGACATAGCCTTTGCAAAGGAAATTCATGAATTTTTAGTCATTTACCTAGACCTCACGGTGTTTCAAATCATATAATTAAAATCTAGATCACTTTAGAGAACAAGTATAAAATGCGAGAAAGTTTAGCATATCCTTAAATCCTAGAAGTCACTTTTTAGTTAGAAGAAGGAAAACTCTAGGACACCTAATTTCAAAATAGGACATGTACACATTAGAATTGATCCAAATATAGAATATAAGAAATCCTTAATATCTCATTCATCCTAGAAACATTAGAATTACAGATTTTTTGCGAAAAATAAATTTTTCTTAGAATATCATCTCTAACTTGTAGAACTACTTATAGCTTAGTGATAACATGTTAAAATGATTCAATACTTAAGTGGGAAGTAAGAGCTAGCAGTCTTTTGAAGGCTGTCAAAGAAGCCCTTACTAAAACACATGTCCTCATAAGTCCTAACTTTAAAAATATTTCACAATTTTCATTTTGCTTGAAATTTTACTTACTGTTACGACGGTCTTGTTGCAAAAGAACGATGAGGTTATGAACAACCCATTTCTTTCTTCAATAAATCTTTGAGAGATGTAACACTAAGTGGCTATCATAGAAAAACAAACTCTTCGGACAACACAGCCATAAAATATTTCGAGTATACATCCTATACTCTCACATAATAGCATATGTTCCAAACTCAATTGTAAAGGACATTCCAACTCGGAATGGGCTTGATGGAAAGAGAGGCAAATGGATTGCAACAATACTAGAATATGACATTGATATCAAGTCTACAAAATTGATTAAAGGCCAAGGTTTAGCCAAACCTCTGTTGAGACATTCTAGACTATGGAGCCTTAGACATAAATTTCATTCTTGCTCTAGATGATCGAAGAGATGGAGACTCCACAAATTAGTGAAGCCTTCATAGATTCACCCTGGTATGCGGACCTTATATTTGTTTTACTCAAACCTACAAGCTCCTCCTGGTTTATCTAGAACTAAAATCAGATTCTTAAAATGAAACAATAAAATATTGTATCTTAGATAATGTTTTATTTTTTAAATATCATGGTGGCATTCTGTTGAATTGTTTTATTAAAATATGAAGCTAAAAAGTCATGCGAATTTCATGCGGGGATATTATGGAGGACACTATACGGAAAACAAGCTGTGACAAAATTTTGAGGGCAGGTTTTTGCGGCCCACTCTTTTTTGCAGATGTACGAAAGTATGTGACCTCAGTCACAAATGTCAAATATTTGAAAGGGAAGAAGAAACTCTTACCATTACCCCTGCGCCTATCTCGGCAGAAATTCTGGCCCAGCAATGGGGTTTAGACTTCATTAGTGAAATTCACCCACCCTCTCTCTACCGAGCATAAATAGATATTGATAGCCATAATCATTTACCAGTGGATAGAATCCATCCCTTCTAGACAAGCCATAGACTACTGTCATTATATCATTTCATAGGAAACTGACATCCTTCTAATTTGGATGCCCACAAAAGCTCATTAACGATATTTGCAACCTTCAAATCCAAGAAAATGATATATTTTTAACAGAATATCATATCACCCTAGGCCATTCCACTACCTATTACCTAGAAGACAAATGTAAGACTTCTCAATCATCAAACAAAATCCTAGTCAACATCATCAATAAGTTGTTAGAAGATAACAAAGCACATGAATAAAGGTTGGTGAATGCCCTATGGGTAGACACACTAACTACTAATAAATATATTGGTAAATCTCCCTGTCCAATGATGTGCTATGGGATGGATGTTGTTTTTCCATGCTAATAGGAGTGCTAGTGATGAAAATTATTCAGAGCTACAAGTAGAACCAAATGATATCAAAGGAGATAAACCAAAAAATTCATTTTGTATAATAAGGAAGAAGTTTATATCAAATCTAAGTAATTCAAGACAAAATCAAGAATATCCTTGATAAGAAAACTAAAGAATATAAGTTTTTCACGGGTGATCAAGTGCTCAAATGGGATTCCGGAAGGGAAAGGGGAAAACATGGGAAATTTGACTTTCTGGAAAGGGCCCATTCATTCTTTGTAGTTACGAGAGGAAACAGTACTGTTTTTCTTGAAAGACTTAGATGTAATAGATCTACCGAATTGGACCGGTCGATGGTTGAATGTTGAAGCACTAATTTCACCGGAGATAACCGGTAGTTTAATTGATTTTTATTTTACTCATTGTAAATATCATAGCAAGTTTAGATTGGATGCCAGATGTTACCTCTTAAGAAAGTTGGGCAAAAGAGAAGGCCCTAAACTTTAAGATATAACATCATATGTTTGAATAAGAATATCCACTGAGAAAGCAGTTCCAAGAAAAATTCAAAATCTGAGTCATTGATCGAAATTTCTTGACATCTCACCAGAAGATGCCATCCCCAAGTGGAGCCATTGTTGATTCTATAATAATAGGGATCATAATTTTGAATTGTCTATGTTAAGTCTTTTAATATTGTACATACCTTTGCTTTTACGCAAATTTTTTCCATATTAAAAAATAAAAAGAGGAGTATATCCTAAAAGAATAATCACGGGACCAAAAGAAAGAAAGATAAAAAAAGATATAAAATATGAACCCCATAAAAAGAAACAAGTAAATTAGAAGTGTTGCACATTCAAATGCCTATAGTTTACTTTAATTTTGCAAATAAAATTGTGTGCAGCTTGTCCAAAATGCCACAATTCATGATGATCATACAATTTAATCTTGATTTATTCATGCTAAATTTCATGTCATTATAGTTAGTGAATAAATATCTCAGCTAATACATTTAATCTTGTGGATCAAATAATTAGGTAGAGAATAAAAATGAGCTCATAAGTTTAATATGAGCCATTGGAGAATATCATGATTAGAAATAAGTTAGTTTTCATATCGAGAAAAATAAAAGGGTCATCAAGCTCAAATGCACCCAATAAAGGAAATAAAAAAATGTTAGGATGAATAAAGGGTAGGTAGGATTTAAAAAGTTATGGAAAGCATCATTTGGTTTATCTCTTACCACTAATATATTTCTAACACCTTCCCCTTATTCTAATCCTTTTCCTTCCTTGGAAACCATTTTCCATATCCTAACCCTTTCCCCCTAAAATTCCCTTCCCCTTACTAAAATCCCCTTCCCCTTTGAAAAACCACTTTTCCTTTGATTAACGTTATGTTTTCATAAATAAAATAAAACCCACTTTTTCACTTAGTCCTAAAAACATAAATATACACCATTAATTTACGTTACAACTAACGACTTAATTCCCCCGTTTAATATATTTCCCGAGCATTATTTCATTTAACCCCACCCATTTCATATTAACCACCCTCCGCCTATCTATTTTCCGATCCACTATCATTTCAAACCTACCACTTAATATGGAAGCCCCACTCAAAACACTTAACTCATAAAACCCTGCACGTCACTACAAAACAAATCTAATGGCCAATATGCTAACACAAAAATCCCAGAAATTAAAATTTTTAAAAGCAAGGGGGAGTGTAGAAGGGGGGGGGGGGTGCGAAATGGTTGGTTTTATCCACCTTCCCCCCTACCACGCGGCGCCACCAGGATATATCACCCCTATAAATCTCAAACCACTTCTAAGGCATGCGATAAACACACATTTTTGGAAATAATGCAACCCCCGCACTATGCGATAAGCAACCAAGTTTAAAAATAATAAAACCCCGCCCTATTCCATTATTTTCCTATTCTTGTTTGTTTGCGAAAAGAGACAAAATCCATTTCAGGCGGAATTAAAGCCCTTGATGCTGCTAGACCTTCTACAACCAAATTCACTATATTCCACGTACTCAGTACTACAACCATCGATTCAAAAATTTAATTGATAATAAAATTGAATCAATGGCATCTAAAGCATTCAAACAATAAACCCTTTGCAACCACCAACGTAAGATGTCGACCACACTCCTTTGGTCGATAAAGAATTCAAAATTAATGACATTATGAATGATATCAACCTTTTGGGAGGAGAAGCTCTATTTGTTGGAGCCATGACAAATTTTTGATCAGGCGATGATATTCATACGTAGGACTCTAATCTACTGCCCAAATACATATTCCCACAAACCTATCGGTTCCTTGAACTCATCGGTATGCCAAATAAGTTATTTGCCTAATGAAAATAGCTATATTTACTCCAAACCAAGAAATCTATTTACAATCAACGCCAGTCCATCTATAAAATGCATATTCAACCACAAGTTGGATGGAATTCCTTTATCCATTTAAACCCTTATTGAACTTTACTTAATGGTGGACTTCGCTAAAGGTTCCAAATCTTCAGATTCTCCTCCTTCCATGAGTAAAACTCTAAAACAATCCTCCATACTCATCTACGTGTTTTCGAAATAACCGGATAAGTGTGATCATGATGTCATGTATTTTAGGATATTTTCAGCGATGAGCATGTAGATGAATCTATTCTTGGTTTCCTATCCATCTTTTTCCTAGGCCAGCCTCTGACTACATTTCAATTTTCCCAATACCTAGAAGATGTCATTCATGATCAACTCATCAAGCGCGAGAAGAAGGAGTGTTCAAATACTCTTCGATTATTCCATTTGTTCATTTATTTTCAATCGGAAAGGTTTGCGATTAACCTACAAAATGGAACACAAAGCGTAATCCTAGTCTGTTGTCTTTTGCATATTTGATCAGGAAATGATTCCTTTGAATTCGATCTCAAAGACTTCATTGGTTCTTTTATTACGATTGAAGAGAAATAAAAAAGTTCTACGATTCTCCGGATCGGATCGGAAGGGAAGTAGTATTTATGCAGAATCATATAGGAATAAATTGTATGGAAGCCAACTAGTTCCATACAAGTGTCCCAAATACCTCGCAATAAGGATATTTTCTTTATAATACATCAGAAAAAATCTTGGATTGAATGAAATTAATTTCCTTTTAGCTAAAAATAAGACCCAACTCAAGATTAAAAATCAGCTAGAGACCTTTTATATACAATAGTAGAGGAATGTTGGAAAGGAAGCGAGAAAGATGCTTACAAGATTTAAAGTTCAGCGATGGTTTCAAATAGGATGTATGGCCCCTTAGGTGTCATAATTAAATTGAGAGTTAATTTCAAACTGACCCCTTTCATTCATGAGTCAAAACTGATGAAAATATTCCAGCTTGATCAAAATGGTTGGAAAACACTTACGAGGAGGTGGAGAAGTAGCTTGATACTGAGTTCCATCCTTCTTACTCTAGCCCTACGGGACAGAAATTCGCAAAGGGCTAGAAAGAAGGCTCTTATTCTGTGGAAACTACTTCGATACTAAATTTAAGCTTATGTATAGGAGAAAAACAAAACTAAATACGGTGATAGAAAAAGAAGAGACGGTTAAAACCATTGAAAGATATATTATTTGTTAGAGATGATGCACCTCCAACACAGAAAGGAAACACATCTGCCATCAACTTCCAGTGCACGGATCATTCGAAGCATAATAGTGCGAAGTTTCATCATCTAGCAAGCCGAGTTGAGAAAGAAAAAGATATCATGGAGAAATACAAAGAGATTAAAATCATAAATGAAGCATTGAAGGTTGTCACATATGCACGGTATTGGAAGAAAACTCCTAGTGATCAAAGTAGGTTTCTTTCGGCTTATGACCTCAAGACAAGAAGATGTAGATGACATTTCTACATCCAAGATTGCATGCCCCTAAAAATTCAGAATACTATACCAAAACAAACTTTTAAGTTCATACTTCAAATATGTACATCCAATTGGCTAGATTGAGTTTCACAAACAAGCGAGGAGGAAATGATTTATTCACCATGACACACAAATCTTTAAGTGACCGAAGTTACGGAATTCTCTAGAAAATATAAATACATAGTTAAGTTAGAGATAGCTTCATCACAAGCAAGTATAACGAGGATAAAGTCACTTGAATGTTTGGTAATAGATGTTGGTTACAATCCAAATACATTAAAAACGTGAGAAGAACTAATAAAGAAGAAGAATGCAGACACTAGCTGCCTTTGAAGAAATAGCTAAATTTACCAACTACTAAGCATCCACAAACCAAGGAGGTTTTGAAGCGTATCAAAGGATTGAAATAATTAGAATCTCTTCAATTGACGACTCAACGAAAATAAATGGAAACATAAATGGATAAACTTGTGTAGGAAAAAACAAGCCAACATGGAAGGAGTTCCCATTATTGCTATTCCTATAGCTTCTACATCAGCTCCATTGACTACAATGGCTCTAATACCAACATCAATTCTAGCAACTACATAAACAATAGCATTACATATTACCCATTAGCCCATTCCTTGGTGAGCCAAAAATTGATCAAGGAAATGGAAGATATGTCCATTCATAATACGAGAGATCAATAAACACACAAAAGAAAAAGTAAAAAACTAGAATATGGAAAAGTGGCAGAGGTAATGCATCGAGGCAGAAATATAGAAAACAAATATATTGACTAACGAGAATCCACAAGCTAGAAAAGGAGTTATGCTTGAAAGGGCCCTTATCCCAAGAAAAACAACGGTGGTGGGCCAATATCATTAACTCGATTAATGATATTTCTCCTTATACGAGATCATATTTGAGCAAAATTACTTGGTAAGGAAGTTGGTAACGCAATTCAAAAGGTAAAAGCGAGATCTTGGAAAAGAACGGAGGAAGCCTGCGAAATAATTAAATTCACGAATTCCAAAAACAAGTATGAATTAGAAGAACTCGGGATAAGTAGAACGAGAGACTATCTTAGAGTGAAAGTAATTTCAAAATCTGATGATACGGCTTGAATACAAATTTCAAACAATGGAACTTGTAGTGAATAGGTTTATGAACAATTTTGATGTATTGAGACGAAGGTTACGCCTAATCCTTTAGTAATCAGCAATGGCATAGAACATGAATGTTGGGAAAATCTTGAGAGGGGGTGAATCGGTATTTAGGGAAAACTAAAACTTTTTACTTTTTCATGCTCTAAAATCCATACGCTACTTTGCTGAAGCCAACTAGCGTATACACGCGGATATCCTTCATAAAACTCGCGTATACACAGAGATCTAATTATGCCATTAAATCTTCACTTATATCATTCCATCATTCATTCATTAGATGTTCTATAAACAGTAAACATGTGTAGTAAAGACCATCACACATAAGCATCACACATGAACACCAGGATTTTAGGTGGAAACCCAAGTCGGGAGGAAACCACCGCTGCAGTTGCTCAGCCTTCAATATTTTATTATAGAGAAAACATCTTACAACATATGTGTCAAAAGTGCACTTTACCAAGACGCTGGCACCCACCGCTGCTACGCCTCTCTCCGGAAGGGAGCTAATGCACCGCCTCGATTACTGTACTTTCTCGAAGGGGAGTACTGCACTTCGATCTGCTTACCAAATCCAATTGAAGGAGTTACACCCCCGATCAAGGCTACAACCTCGGGCGACTTATGGACCACGTTTCATCAATTTTCACACTGGATCCAAAGCTTCCTTTAGGACACAACTTGCAGGCCACGTTTCATCATATTTTCAGACTGGACCCACTCCACATATTTAAGCTCCATCATTCAACCAAACTGAAACAGACAACTCAGAAATGTAGAATACAGATAGCAGCAACACAGCAGAACAGATCAGACATTTCATACCCCATGCTTCAGCAAACCCTAGTTTTCATATGCACTTTCCTTTTACTGATACCGCGTATATACGCGCCTTTTACCATACAAAACCACGTATACTTCTGTACATATTACAGAACTAATTTCACTGCGCATACGCACTTTCTCTTCAGCGAAGACGCATATATACGCGCTTCTTCTGCGTCAAACTAGCGTATGGTTCTTTAGACATTTATGTCATTGCAATTCTTCAGAACAAATACATCAGACAGATTTAACCCTTTACTTCAGACAGATGTTCGCCTCATTTCAGATCTAAACATTCCATAAACAGATCTAGCAAATACAAATACATTCTAGATCTAGATTCCCTTCTTCATCATTTCTTCATTGGTGCATCATACATTCAGATCTTTCATTCAACTGTAACCCTTTCCATTAAGATATGCTTCAGAGAGAAGTATTCATTCAAGCTCAGACTTCTTGCACACCTTTGCACAATGAATTTCTTCTCCTTATATAGGTTTACCCTTTATCAATACCATGAGCCAAAACCACATTACTTTCGATGGTATTCCTGGACGCGGTCACATAGACGAATCATTACTCAATACAATGGGTCAATACCATGGTGGTTACCCCTGGTTTTACATATTTAGAGCGCTTTTTCCCATATGCGACTTGGCACGTTATTTCCCGCGTGCATATGCTATTTTGTCTAGACAAATCCGCGTATGCCTTGAGACATACTCTTTTCATCATGTTCTAGCACATACTGACATTCCTTCCATCATTTCTCACAATACTCCTTGTAGATACATGATTTAGTTCACCAAGACATATTCTATCAGCGCAACTTCATCAAGTAAGCTTCCATCATCTTCTTCAAGTGGGTTTCCATTCAAGGACAACACTTCGCCCATCATATTGCTGACACACATCATATCACATCAGATTTACAGCATTTACCAAGTTCATCAAGTCAAGAATAACTTTATCAGGTGGATTTCCATCAAGGACAACACAAGTCAACAATCTCATGTCTTCATCTTCATTCAGTGGGTTGCCATCAAGGACAACACTCTGCATCATATTACCAACAATCTCCCCCTTTGGACTTGATGGCAACCACGATGGTGTTTGGTTACAACAACAGATAGGTACATTAAGAATACAATGACACCATGTCACTCTCCCCATTTTTGACACCATTCTTTCTCTTCATTTCAAACACCATGTCACTCTCCCCCTTTGACATCAAGGGCAAAGGGAAGATCAAAACCAACATACTCTCCCCCTTTTCTCCTCATGTGGAAGAAGCGTTATGCAGATCTGATTTATACTGAAGTGACCAAGCTCCCCCTGAGTTCATGTTGAATCTTCAAACATATTTTTCAATGAGGTACATGACTCTATGAACTTCCTATCACACAAGACTCATACTTACATCAAAGATCCAACCAAGTGGATTACATATGAGACCTAAATACCCAACCAAGTGGGTTTACAAATTTGACTCAGCTACCCAACCAAGTGGGTTTACAAAATTTGACTCAGCTACCCAACCAAGTGGGTTTACAAATTTGACAAGTCCTTACATGACTGAATATTACAATTTTACATCATGGGTCTCAACATGACCTTTTCATCAAAATACAAATATGACTTTTCATGAACAATACCAGAAGGACTTCAAGATAGATCCTATATCAGAACCATCATAATGCCAATAATGCATTATACTCAGCAAAGCTAATGCTCCCCCTGAAAATGTGCATCCGAACATCCTTTCCATATGACTAAGGCTCCCCCTTAGATTGAGCATCATGAACACTTTCAACCAATCATCAAAGCATCTTTATCAAAACATTAGAAACAGAATTATGAGAAGCTGGAACACCACCGGAGATGCCAAAACGGTATCGAGAGATACCAAAGCGGCACTACGAGAATTTGTGCTGAAGAGAGGCGACCCCAAACAGAAATTTGTCGGCAATCGGACATACGCGGTTTTATGTGCATGAACTCGCGTATATACGCGGCCCTGTGTTTCGGGAAATCCACGTATCCAATACCATCTTCTATATTTTAACCGGATACGATCCTACGCGAGGAAAAGGCAGTGTTCGGCTTCTTTTACGAGATATTTGAATGGCTTCACTGGATCTGAGATAGATAGAAAAGTGTATTTGTGTCTTCCAGCGTCATCCAACGGTTGTAGCATAAGCACATTAGTAACCAAGCCTTCAGATTCTTTGCAGCATCAATACAATCTTTCCAAGAGAAATTATCATACCAGAATAGCATCTTCAAATATGTGTCCAATATCACCATGATCTTTAAGATTTAACATGAAGTAACATATGTAGGGAAAAGATCTCAACCATAGTAACAAAATCTGCATGATCTATTCTTATTTCTAAATCAAATGACTTCCAACTCATCCATGTGTGAGCACCAAAGATACTTTTCAGCAAACAGGGCTCAAAATCTCATCATAATAAACCATATACCAAGTTATCATCATTTGAGCATGAGTATCAAAGAACAAGCAGTCATAGTGCCAACAATGCAATCATTAGTATTCAACCTGCTGCTCCCCCTGAACCAGTGCTCCTCCTTAACTTGTGCAACCTGAATACATTCATCAGCAAGTCATCAGCAACAATCTCTGCATGAACTGTCCTTATCTCCGAATTATAAGACTTTCATCTCAGCAACGAATACTCTTCATCAAAAGCAAACAGGACTCATCAATAATCTTCAACATAAGAAACCAAGTATCATATCATCATAATTTAGAACTGAGAAACTAAGCTAATACAGAGTCAATAATACAGTTATTAACAGTCAGACTGATGCTCCCCCTGAACTTTTGCTTCTGATCTTCAGCTGTCATCCCAATTCTCTTATCATAAATGAATACACGACTGTGTCTGCTGGAACTCGTGTGTATACTCGACTTTTGTTCATCGAACCCGCGTATGGAAAGTGAAGCATAGAAATTTTTCACATTCCTTCATCTCCCCCTAAACTTGTACTTCCTGTACCTGTCTTCTTCTTATCAGATGCTCTGTCAGAAATACATATAACCAGAATAATCAAATCAACCATGAGAGTCATCATACATTGCTCCCCCTGTGACGATACATTACTAAATCTCATAATGCATCCCACATCATTCTGATCAACAAAGTAAGCTTTAGAAACGAATGACTGCGGTAAGTGCGAGAATTCATTTTACGATCGGTCCTCCATCTTTTTCCAGATTTGTTTGAACTTTCTATTTGTGTGCTGGAAGTTATCCAATTTCTCATATCTGTTCAACCTGCATTCTTTTTCTACATGTCCATACATGTTACAAGAATAACATCTCATGTGTCCAGAGAAATAAGCATAAGAATCATAATGAGTATTTCTAGTCTTCCTCCTTTTACAATCAGTTGCTTTATGTTCATACTTGTTACATGAAAAACAATATCCCTTGAAGAAACCAGAGTACCTTTCTATGTAGGAACTATTTGTTTGAGGCTGAAACGATCTGCTCCTGCAATTTGCTGCAACATGCCCATAGTTATGACATTTAAAGCATTCAACATTATTGACTGATTTCCTTTGAGATTTCATCATTGTTGGTTGACCTTTTGTTTCTTTCAACACTTCAAGTTTTACATTGACATCCTCTGAATTTTTAGCACTTCCTTGTGAGCTAGATTCTCCTTTAACAGTTTCTTGTTTTCTTAGGCTTAAGACCAAAATTGATAACGAGGAGACCTTTGATTACTCGAAATTTGTCCAAAATATTAGTACTATCTTGAAACCTCAAAAGAAGTTTAACCTTTTTTCTAATTTGCAGCTTTGAGAATGTTTACCTCAACCCCCAAGGCTTGACATTTCTTGTCATGCTTTCTTCTTTCCTTCTTCCATCTTCTACTTGATCCTTGATTTAAGAATCTCTTCTTTCAACCAATTTTAGATTTTCTTCACATGTTTTGTTGCAGCTCATTCTTCTTATTTGATTTTTCCAGATCTTCCTTAGAGAAGATGATTCTGCTTCAAGGCCTTCCTTTTCAAATGGTTGTAGAGGTTCCTCATTCTTCTAACTTGATGCTTCATGATGCGCTTTGCGAGAGAGATGATTGCGACCAAGTCCTTCATTCTTCTTGCTTGATTTTCGAATCGCATTTAGATCGCGTTGATTTACTGCTTCTAGTTCTTTAATTTGATTGGATGCATAAGTATGAAACCTTTGATACTTGTCCACCTGTCCATTCAACATTTCTATTTGTTTTTCCATTTGAGAGATCATCTCTTTGTAGATAGTTTCTTGCTTATTAGATGAACTTTGTAGTTTTTCAACTTTAATCTTGAGAGCTTCTTCTAGATCCACAACTTTACTTTCATTATCTTCACTATTGTTTGCACAAAGAAGATTATTACAAGGACCCCAATCACTACCTGATTCATCTTCTTTAATTTCTGCTATACATGTTTTCTAAGATATCGCCTTGCTTCGAGTAGCCTTCTTCTTTTTCTTCTTTGCCATGAGTACTTTCAGATCATGGTCAGAATCTTCTTCATCTTCACTGGACACTTCATCATCATCTTCATTTGCATAATAACTCTTCCTCTTTTCAAATTGTTTCCCTTTACAATGTTTTTCTCTATAATGACATTTAGCAACATAGTGACCAACTTTTCCACAATCAAAAAATTTGAAGGGAAGCTCACCTTTGAATCTTCCAGTACCTAGTTAGAGTTTTCTCACAAAATTCACTTCTTCTTCTTCGGATATATAGCTAGATTCTTTGACAACTTTCTTTTCTTTTCCTTTTGCAGATACCTTAAAAGCAGCTTCTTTGATTTGAGAAGGACCTCCTTGTCTCATTTCAAAAGCAGTCAGAATACCATGTAATTGAACAATAGTAAGAGTTTGCAGATCTTTCCTTTCTTCAATAGTAGGCTTTTTAAGTCTCTTTGATCAAGGATCTTAAGACTTTCCACCCAGTGAGTATAGGTTATGGTTTCACCCAAATTTCTCATACAATTTACAATATCATCTAGACGTAAAAAGAAACTGGCAATACTCTCATCACTATGCATCCTTAAATTTTCATATTCAATTCTGAGAGTTTGGAGTTTTGCACTTTTACCTTTGTATCTCCTTCATAGCTTTGAATGATTTTGTCCCATATTTATTTTGTTGAATTTAGTTGCATCACTCTAACATATTCAGATTTAGACATGCTTCATAATAAAACATTGACTGTTTTGGCATTGATTTCATATTTCTTCCTTTTTGTTGCATCAGTAGGAATAATTGCCGGATACTAATAACCTTCTTCCATGATTGCCCACACTTCTACACCAAGACTTTGCAAATATGCTTTTGTTCGTATCTTCTAGAATAATAGATTGCTTCCATTGAATAGAGGTGGCTTTATAGACATCACTCCTTCTTGAATTCCCATTGCGACGGATCTCCTTCAAGCGATCAAGCTTCTGCAGAAGGACCCCGCTCTGATACCAATTGTTGGGAAAAATACTGAGAGGGGGGGGTGAATCAGTATTTAGGAAAACTAAAACTTTTTACTTTTCATGCTCTAAAACCCATACGCGACTTTTCTGAAAACAACTAGCGTATACACGCGGATATCCTTCATGCAACTCGCGTATACACAGAGATCTAATTATGCCATTAAATCTTCACTTATATCATTCTATCATTCATTCATTGATGTTCTATAGACAGTAAACATGTGCAGTAAGAATAGAATAAACCATCACACATAAGCATCACACATGAACACCAAGATTTTAGGTGGAAACCCAAGTCGGGGAGAAAACCACCCTGGTTGCTCGGCCTTCAATATTTTATTATAGAGAAAACATCTTACAACATATGTCTTTGGTGCGGACTCCTACCGGCACGCGAGCACCCACTGCGCGCTTGTTTACTGACCTCTCCTGGAAGGGAGCTACGACCCCCTGATCTCGTTTACCAGCCTCACCTGGAAGGGAGCTACAACCCCCTGATCTCGTTTACCAGCCTCACTTGGAAGGGAGCTACAACCCCCTGACTGAAGGCCACAACCCTCAGCACCTCTATGGACCACGTTTCATCAATTTTCACACTGGATCCAAAACATCCTTTAGAACACCACTTGCAGGCCACGTTTCATCAATTTTCATACTAGACCCACTCCACATATTTAAGCTCCATCATTCAACCAAACTGAAACAGACAACTCAGAACTGTAGAATACAGATAGCAGCAACATAGCAGAACAGATCAGACGTTTAATACCTCATGCTTCAGCAAACCCTAGTTTGCATACGCGCTTTCCTTTCACTGATACTGCGTATATACGCACCTTTTACCATACAAACCCGCGTATACTTCTGTACATATTATAGAACTAATTTCACTGTGCATACGCGCTTTATCTTCAGCGAAGCCGCGTATATGCGCGCTTCTTCTGCGTCAAACTAGCGTATGGTTCTTCAGACATTTAGGTAATTGCAATTCTTCAGAACATATACATCACACAGATTTAACCCTTTACTTCAGACAGATGTTCGCCTCATTTCAGATCTAAACATTCCATAGACAGATCTAGCAAATACAAATACATTCCAGATCTAGATTTCCTTCTTCATCATTTCTTCATTGGTGCATCATACATTCAAATATTTCATTCAAATGTAACCCTTTCCATTCAAATATACTTCAAAGAGAAGTATTCATTGACTGGTATCTTGCCTTCCATTCATATTTTACTAATAATTTCTCACTCACTATCGTCCCTTTTTCAATACCATGAGCCAAAACCACATTACTTCCGATGGTATTCCTGGACGGGGTCATTTAGACGAATCATTACCCAATACACTGGGTCAATACCATGGTGGTTACCCTTGGTTTTGCACTTTATGAGCGCTTTTTCCCATACGCGACTTAGCACGTATTTTCCCGCATGCATACGTGACTTCTCCTAGACAAATCCGCGTATGCCTTGAGACATACTCTTTTCATCATGCTGACACATACGCAGAAATTCTTCCATCGACACGTGCTGTACTCCTTTGTCGATCGCCAGTTACATTGTTTAACCATTCATCGAGACATTGTAGAACTTCAACTTCATCGGTGAGTTTGCCATCATCTTGACATCTTCTTCATGAACATCATCAGCAGGATTGTCATTTTAGATAATGGGTCAGAACAACATATGGGGTGGATTTGTGAGGACAACATGAGCACTCCTCCTTCACTGTGTTGTTGGGCCTGGAGGTTTATGCATCGAGGAAAACACTGCTGCATCGTATTGCCAACACTGGTTGGCGAGCGACATCACTCTGCAAGGAAGCAATACTGTGGTACCTCACAGTGCGACATCATCCTCACTGCAGAGTGGCTGGGTGGCTACAAAATCATGGGTTTGTCCCAGCACGTGAATGGTCTCTGTGACTGCCTGATCCCTAATCCTGTCATTGGGTGAATACTTTCCTGCGTGGCCATGGTGATGGATCTGATCATCCTTTTTGAGGCATGCGCATCTGATGAATGGCTGAATTTTTCTGTCATTCATCCCCTGAATATTGTGTCCCATTGAGTCTCCCATATCGCGTATTCAACCTCTTGAAATATATACTTTGGGCACGACAACGAAATCCTTCACAGTTTAATTTCTGTTGAAAAAATACCACAAAGACGAAACACCTTTAAATCCAAACAACACAGTGGAGCCTAAAACTATTTTCTTTCAGTCCCGCCTCACTTTGTTTATCCATGTATGGTGTGTGATCAAGCAAGGTGTATATAAGAAGAAGAAATAATATTACCTTAGCCAACATCTTCGATTAGGCCATGGTGTTCACTTTTATCTCGCTACCACGTCGTGTTCACGACTTCCACCAAAGTCACATTTATATGGTGGCCCATCGTCACGGTACTGTGTTGTCCTGGAACCTTCTCTGGTGCATCCTCGGCCATGGACTTACGATGTCATCATACGGTATGCCTAGCCGTAAATATGCTGGTAGTGCGAACGTCTTGATCCTTTATGCCCATGATTAAGGAAATATCAAGGTTTGGTCCATGCGGATTTTATATCCTATCCGGTACAATTTTAACTAGAATCACACAGTTGGAAAATAATTTTCACTCTTGTCACTCCTTTCTGTGTTTGAAGCCTATGATCACCCACTTCGGCAAATTACTGGTCAATGTATTCCAATCATCCTAATATGGGACAGAATGTTTGTAGATAAACACACACTCACATATCAACACAAATGAACATATAACTCATTTGATTATTTCAGCTTTATACATCATTCTGTGTGTGCATGTTACCATGTTAATGACTCAATTGTCGTACCTACTTAGTCTAAGAGGGTCCTTCAACCCAATACCCCAAGTATTGACCTGAACTCAACTCTTGAAACATTTCCTAACTAACCATTATCAGGATCATTACATCTGAAATTGAGTTATCTTTTAGGTCTTCTTGTCTTGATTGTGTGTCTGGCAAAGATCCAAGCTATTCTAGTTTAGGTTATAATTGTGGATAGAACCCTTGGTAGCCCTGGTACAAATTCATGACCTTCATTTCAACAAGTAGTGTCGAGTTTGGTCATGAAATCTCGTCATTGCTAAACAACCTCTGGTTGCTAATAATGGAATTCCTTATCTTGCGGTTCTCAAAGGCCTATTGTGAGAAATTCCATCATATCTACGGCTATCCTCGACACGAACTCAATCAACGGTTGCCCTTTTGTTGCAACTTTAGAGTTAGGATTTAAGCGGCTCTTTTGATGATCTAATCAACTATGCTCCTTGGTAGTTGGTGATACCTCATAAATTACCCTCATATATTCTAAGATTGATGGAAACCACGAGGAGAATAGTGATCGTGTTGTGTTCATCATTGTTCATCCAATATAATTTCTGACCGACTCTATCTTTTTCAGCGTCGCTAATTGGTCGAGTGTGAAATGGTACATTGAGTTACCCGAGCTTCTTTTGATAATTTCACTACCCTAGCTATTTGTCTTTTTGACCCAATTCCGATTTACCCATACAATATAGGCGGAATGTAACTCTTGACTAATTTAAACAATTCAATATATCATTGCGGTCATAATAAAATTGCGCCGTTGTCGATAATTCAGTTGTTCAATTTAACAGACAACTCTTCTTCAGGTAGTTCATTAAGTCCCTATTACCATCTGCTCCAGCAGGGATATCATTGAACAGGTGACATTATCATCAAGAAAATCATTTTTCATTTAATATTGAACAGTTACATGGATTTGGTAGCATTTCAGAAAGGTTCCTCTTGTGATGATCTAATTTTACTATTCCTACTCCATCGAAGGACTCTCATGTTAGAGCAGTATGATGAGTCTTTGAGAAGAACATATCTATTTTTTTAAGTCATACTTAAAATCATCATAATAATACGACAGGAAAAGTAGAAGCAACTCGGAAGTAAGAAAAAAGGAAATGAAATCAAAGAAAAATAAAACTTCTACCACTAAGAAAGATGTGTCATTCATAAAATCAAAACATCTCCAGGCACATTTCATCATAAAATTTTTTGAGGCTGCTATACTGTGAAATCTAAAAAATGGTTAAGACCTTGCATGCGTCGAGTGTGTTGTGAGATCCATTTTTGAACAGGACTGAATTTGTGCTTCAGTTGCTACGGATCCCGACTTTTTTAGTTCCCAAGTGCTTATGTTGTGTGTCACGAAACCATAAACTAATGTTTTGGTGTCTGACACATAATAAAGATTATGGTAGTAGAACTCTTTTGATCAACCTGGATACGAATGTAGTCTCTGCAGATAAATACTTTTAACATTGGTGTCTGATTAGGCAATCTAAATACAAAGGATGTTGCAAAATGTTATTTAATCCTCGAGTCGAGAGGTACTTAAGTATAATATAGTTGAATATTTGGCTCAATCCCCCTTCGATTATATGAAGTACTAAAGTATACCAAAAATTTCCTCTGAGACAGAACAATGTGAGATGGTGGAATGAATCTAAGCAATTCAATCCTAATCTTTATAATCTGTGAATATGTGTGGTGGCTCATTGGCATTCTCCATCCAAGTAAATATTCTTCGTCTTGTGTAGCCATATGTGGTGAGGAATAATCTCTGGATATTATATATAAAACCAACAGAATCAGCAGCCTGCGCTTATCTCAATCATCAACGGCGTTGAAAGCCTTTCGACGGACGTACATATAAGCCTTGCGGTATTATCAATAACTTTGCATGTTGAAATAGGGGGAAAACAATAGATGTTGATGTTGAGGTCGTTGACGGACCCCTTGACATGCAATATTCTACTTGGAAGGCCATGGGTATATCCTATGTTGCAAATGTTTCCTGTTGGAATATGATCAAATTTTAAAAGGTATTCTCACGGTCATCAATTAATATCATCACTTTATCAGAATGTATATAATTAATTCAGATGGTGAATTTGAAAGGAGAACTTGCATTTTTTTCTTTATGTGTGTTGGTGAAAATTACTAAGAGGAATATCATTTCAGATAGGTATTCTTCTATATATTGAGATATTGAAGTATCAAATGTTAATCTGGGTGATGAGAATATACATAGTTTTGAAGATCAAAAAATCTGAGAGTGAGCGTCTTCGTGTGGACAAGTTGAACAGACATTGCGTCCAGTTGTTTCGAGTGGTTCATCGTCCACCATTACCATCTATAGCGAGAGATGCTTATTTAAAGAATTGGTGTCATCATTGAGAAAGTGAGTTATTACTCGTACCCAACCATTCGAAGCTTGATTTGCTCGGTGGCGTGCTCTATAGAAAATTCCTCGCAACTGATCTGGGCACACATCTTTCTTCTCCTCCATGAGGACTCTCATGTGGGGCAGTTGATTGATTTTCTAAGTACACATCATACTACGCATTTGATCCTACGTATTCTTCGAAATAAATGTCGTGTCATTTCACAAAGGCAAAAGTGACAAGCAACACCGGAAGTAAGGAAAAAGGAAATAAAAGAAAAAAAAAAATTTCTAACCCGCGATGCGTATCATACGATGGGTAAAATGTGGAAATCGGAAACCTCATTATCCATGCATAATATGTAATGAGAACAATTTTTCGGTATTTTCCTCACCATACGAATATTAAAATGTTTAAGACTTCACATGTGTCGATTGTGTTGTGTCCATTTCCAAATACGAACATGGATACAATTTATGAATCCCATTTAGTTCAAACACTTATATATTAATCATAATAAAAATATTTGCAATCCATATAATAAGGGTATGGTATTCGAACCCCTTTGATCAACCTACTACCTCTACCATGAATCCATCTATATGGTGGTACATACCACTACTATTGTAATATTTGTTTTAACTGTTCAGTGGAATATTAAAATTTTGTTCATCACCTAACAACGTGAATAAAGGGTAAAGCCAACAGCAGTAAAACGAAGAATAAAATCCCCTCATTAAAGACGGATAGTGTTGCATTGGTTTATTTTATAATATGAAAAAGACTGGTTACATGAAAACAAAGTCAGGAAAGTGAACAATTAAATGTTTGGGAGAAAACACTTGATAAACAAACAACAATTGAAGGACTGTTGGTGGAGAAAATACAAGTGAGACCAGAGAGAACTTATGAAAAAGTAAACAACATTCATTTCTCATCATATATTTATTCTTCTTGATATATGGACTTTGACAATATCTTGTTATTGTGGGCTGCAGTCTTCCCTTAGCACAAGGATTTCTACATTTAGGAATCCTCCTCCTCATTTCTTGAGGAACCTCTTGAAGGAGTTGTACTAATTTTCCTCACATCTAGGCTGAGGTAAATATCCTCAATATAGCATTATTACTGTGACGGGATAATGTTGTGTTGCTTAGTGTTAGGTGAGGTTCACAACACCACTTCCATCGACGGTGCCCACCGAGAGGAGGAGTCTCTTTCCCGCTTGGGACAGGGTGGAGCCTTCGGGGTGTGCTTTAGATCTGGCATTGGGCCAACTCATTACCTTGCCTACGATGCGAGTTTCCTCTTGTGCTTCACGTTATTTTACTAGTGAGCATTTGCGGCGGGGCTTTTCGATTATTTGGAGGGTGAGATTTTAAATTGGTGGATCAGCCTTGCCTTGCAGAATGTGGAAATATTTAGTGTCCAGGTGCATTATTCAGGACCTCTGCCTTAACAGATTCTTGAGTTCTTTCTTTCTGGCAACTACATTTGGATTTTGTATATTACGGTAATCCCAACAAGGATTGACTTGAGGTAGTGGTAGGGAGCTGATCTTCACTCCCAGTGTTGTATGGGCCATATATTTGTATATCCATGTATTTGAAATATGTGATCTGTGCGGTTTCTTCAAAACAGTCATAAGCAGGCACACTTGTATGTGATGTTTATCAGACCCACATACTTGTCTTTGAGGACAGTGTGCCTGTTGAACATTTTGGTACCTCAAGATATTGTGTTATTGTTGTGTATTCATAAGTCGCATTTATGGATCTTTCTCAAATTTATATGAGTTGAGTGTCACTACTACTCCGCTATTGTATTTGCATATTGCTGATCCTCTAATTTGCAGGAATATTATAAGATATTCCTAACATTGTGGAATTTTTCTGATTTTGGGATATTCGGTGGTATCGAGCATCCAATATTTGTTTCTGACTGGGTCTGACAATTCATAAGAAGAAAATCATGAACTATGTGTGGAGAAGGAAGAAAGATAAACACAATAGCCTTATGAATCTGTCTGAGAACATTCATGTGAAGATTTCAAGAAGATAAGGAGGGAGATATGTCTGAGAATCTCTAAGAGAGGAGTTTGAAAGCGAGTCGAGCTCTAGATTTTCCTACGGGGAGTGTGAGCATGCGACCACACCCTATGATGCATAGCGTAGTCACATGACGATTTTTCCATAAGGGAGAGAGAAAGAAGAAGGAATGCGAAGAGAGAGGAACTCTTAGTGGTTTCTTGCATGAGTATGAATCTCAAACTCGGAAGTTTAGAGATCATATCAATTTTCGATTTTTGCAAGGATCTAAACAGAAAACATATGTAGGCAGTTTTCTTATCTATATTTGATGGAGTCCCCATATTCAGCCCAGGAGCTTGGGTGGAAGACCTAGACACATTTACGTAGCAACATCATGTTCCGAAGATGAAGCCATCGGAAGTAGCGACGTTGCACTTTGGAGGCAAGGTCTATGCATGGTAGTTATTTAGTCCTTTACTTTAAATAATGCAAATAATTCTTCCTATGCAAGGTTCATTAAAATTTGATGGAAAGTATTTGGTAGGAAGAATTCGAAACACATGTGGAACAGAAACAAAACACATCTAAACAAACAAATCCCTTACATGTGATGGAGAAAACCATAGACTCAAAAATCACTTCGGAAGGAAACCACATAAGGGAGCACGATATCTTGCATTATGCTTTGTTGGATGCAAGAAATTCATCTTATATTTTGTCACAACGAGGCAAAGGGAATCCCTTTTCCAAAAGAGGATCCGGTCGGTGGAGGATTGCCCATTCATGTTTGAGGAGACTAAAGAACATGGTGTCCAGCACAGAGTTGATCTGTTTCTCATGGAGAGGGCTACTCGGGGAGAAGAAGGATTCTTGCATCCTTGCGAGAAGTTCCCCAGGGATCTCATACATGGGGAGTCCAAGCACAATTAGTGAGTAGCATGATTGTCAGCCAGTGGAAGAAGGTAAGGAGAAGAGCAGCCTCATGATGAGGCCACCCTGTTGAATAAAGTAAAGAGCCGTCCCGTGCTGTGTGATGCAAGAAGGTGCAAATCATATACAACACTCTGCATGGTGATGTTCCAGCTCAGAGCATTCCTGAGGAGCCACGGATCTAACGATGATGGAAGACATCTTGTCTTTGATTCCACCACTCTTAGATTTTGGTGAAAGTTTGAAGAGTGGCTGGGGATGTCAAGGTGGCTGGTATGGTGGCTTTCTGCCAAATCACCAGCCATCTGCTGGGAGGTGGAGTCTCAGGAGATCTGTGACTCTTGACAGAGTAATCCAAGATCTCTGGGTATCACTCTTATAGTGCTACAATGAGCAGACAAGAGGGCTGGTGATATATGGTAGGTGATAATTATCTAGTCTTATGGCAAATCATGGTTGAGCTTCATTTCAAGAGAAGCTTCTTCCTTTTTCTAAGACATGAGGACTTCCTTTCCATGCATTATGATGCATATCTTTCCTTGGCAGAGAGGATTCACTCGGAGACATCAACATAAGCATATTTAAGCATATGGAAGACATAGCACACTGGATGGTGATAGAGAGGAGGTCTGGCAAAAACTGCTGCTCTTTGCAGGTGAGGAGAATTTTTGGTTGAGCCATTTCAGCTCAAGGTCTCAAGTACATGATGAAAGTACAATTTCACTTTATGTTTTGTACTTATTTTCTTTATACTGGAAGTAGCATGTTGTACCAGAAGGATTTTAAATTCTTGCATATTATGATGATGTACTTAGAGCCACTTGTGGCAACTGAGATTGGTTATTTATTTGGTGGTTTGTGGGGGAAGCCACATGATTCTTGGTGTGCACCATTGGCACCAAATTGTATTTTCATATTTCTATCTTGTAAAAAAATGGTATGCTTTGACAAACAAGTGGTGGAAGAACACTTGCTATTGTTTGATGTGATCTTTGAGAGAAAAGATTACCTTCTTGGTTCATGTGAAGACAGTCACTTCACAGTTTGTCATATGACAACTTGTTTCCTATTAGACTTTGCTTCCATGTATGGCTGATATTGTTATGTTTAATAGGGAGCTTTGTATGCAGGAGAGTGGGATGAGTTGGAGATGCCCATTGGGAGCATGATCATCACCCCATGATATGCCTTTAGGAGGAGCTATGGGCAAACCATGATTGCCACATTAAATTTTTTCCTTCTTTGTGGGAGGAACCACTTGAAGAACAGGAGGCACTTCATGGATCATATGAAGATGGAGGGTTATCATAGCAAAATATTTTTTCCCCTGTGAGGAAGAGGGGAGACTCATCTAAGGCCACTCCATTTATGAGAAAAACATATGGTAAGAGTGTTAGACAGGTGCACATCAGTTGTATATTCTCTTGTATCATCCTTCTTGAGATTTTCTCAAAGAGTGTTCTTGTCTGGAACTCACTAATCTTCATTGTTCCTGGATGATCATCCAGGGATATGAAGGTAGAAAATTCTTGTGTTGTCTCCATTTACACATTACATCATTCACTTTCTCCCAGGCTTGTGAGAAGGAGATTGGGGTAGCAGAAAATGGTGGGGAAGCCACCATCATTTCATTTTCTATGGCGAGTTGAGAAGTCAGAATTGCGTTGTGGCTACATTTGAGGGACCATTTTTCAATACTCCCTTATTACTTGTGCTTGACATGATTCTCCTTACTGGTTCCCCTTGGTTGATATTTCTTCAGCACTATTAGAGCATGAACAGAAGACATGGTGATGTATGTTGGAGGAAAATCCTACACTCTTTTGCACCTAGTTTCTAAGGGAGCATGGGAGATGGTAGCTATTTTCCATACTTAACCATTTGTTCATATGAAATTGAACCATATGATGAATGTGATGTAATAAGATGATGACCCAACTCAATCCCATGGAATGGTGCAATGCTATATTTGACAATGTTGGAAGAGGGATCTAAGTCTAACCTTCATCTTGCCACTTGGGGAAAAATCATTGCAGCCCGAGGATCATCATACACTCTACACGTATCCTAAGTGGAGAGGAGGATAGTCAATAAGTGGGCTATGAGATGTATTCAATACCTCAGTGTGAATGAGGACAGAAGATTTCCGACGATTGACATGTTGGGAGGTAACTCATTTTTCATGGATGATTGCTTGGGATGGAGAGGATCCCCATGAGAAGATGTTCCTCAGCACATTTTGAACTCCCATGCCTTGGGGAGGAGTTTTCCGGTTCTGTCCTTGGAGTTTCTTGAGGACAAAGCAACATTTTGGGAGGGAGGGTTGTAATATTCCCCATTTTGGCTTTTAAGCTAAATGGAATATTAAAGAATTTGTTTTCATCACCTGTGATGAACAAAGATGAAATGCAGCAGTAGGCAGGGATAAAGTCCTCAGACAGGAAAGGATAGTCATAAGCCAGATTTCACACACCTGTGTGTGAAAAGGGACATTTACATGAAAAGACGAGGTCAAGTTTGACCAAGTCAACAGTAGCAGAAAGGAAAACAACAGAAATAGATAACAATGTGGAATGGAAGGTTGTGGTGGGGCTTCTAAAGAGGTAGGACCCATGGAGGGTCTTTCACTTGTTGAGAATTGAGAGCAGCCATTTTTCCCATGTTATGTATTAATGAAATTTCTTGGTCTAATGGGACTTTGAAGCAATCCTTCTTGTTAGTAGAGTTGCGTCTTGCCAGCACAAGGATTTCCTGTTTAGGAATCCTCCTCCTTTCTTGGGAACCTATTGAAGGAGTTTGCCTCACATCTGGGCTTGAGGCCAAACATCCTCCTCCAATGTGGCATTATTTGAAGGATATTTGTTGGTGTTGCGGTGAGAGTTCATAGACCTGCATTGTGGTAAGTTTTGGAAGGAGTCTCTTTCCATGCTGAGGACAATTGGACCTGGGGATGCCTGAATCTTGGCATTCAAGGCTGCTCATCCCTTACCTTTGGTGGTTTCTGTCGATAGCGCGTTGGCCTGAAAATGAAGCATTTTCGGCAAGGCTTTTTTTACGGTGTTTGGAGAGTGAGATCTTGATCAGTGGATGGACCTTGCCCTTGAAAGAATCCATCGGAGGAAGGTCTCCTCATTGGAGTATCATCTTGACCTTCTCCACTTGTTCATTCAGAGTGTGCTACAGAACATTGACATTTGAGATTTTGTTAATATTCTGACCAATCCTTCCGGGATTGACCCCGAGGTAAGTGATTAGGGCTGATCTTACTCGCAGCATTGTAGGTGCTGCTTATGTCAACCTGCTTGCTTCCCCTTATTCATAGTTTCTCTTACAAAACTCTTTGATGTGCTTGAACGTGTGTGTTCTTTATCATAGATTTCTGCCCGCCTCTCTTGAGGCAGTGTACCTATCTTCGTCGGCATAACAGATCTTGTAATATTCATTATTTTATTTTAATGGGACCATGTCAGTCTTTCTCCATTTCTGTAATTTGGTGTCTTTTCTCCGTATTGTATTTGCATATTTACGGGTCTCCCGATTTGGGAATATTATAAGATATTCTAACATTGTAGATTTTCCTAATTTTGGGATATTACACTATTCACAGATTAGGATATGACACATGAAAGGATCGTTCTGGAAGTAAACATATAATCGTAGGCAGAATGCTCCGTCATAATATAATTATTTTAAATAAATCCATAATTATAACGAGGTATTACAATAACACCACTCCGAACGAGTTGTTGTCGGTAATTGGGTGAATTGATCAGGCCAGTTCACAATCTGTAGTCTTTAATCATATGGGCTATGTACGCAATTACGACGGAAATTGAATTCTCATCCAATCATCTCAGCTCACATAAAATCTTTCATTGATGAAGGACCTCTCATGCATTATATCTCCTAATAATGAATTATCAGACAATAATACGATGCCTATCTCAATCTGTGACAACAAATCTTTGGCAGGCCTTCTAGTGCCTTGTGGTATTATCGATAACACCATCATGAACTGAGGAAAATAAATGAATTTGATTTTGAATGACCATGATTACATAGACTCTGATCATGCCTTGGGCTGTCATTCTCCTTATTCCTGTCATTCTACATATTTTAGAATGATAGCCTTTCCACATAAAGGTGTATCAAAAATATCATTGTCTCCATTTAACATGATTGGGACAGCCTTACGGATAGTAGGTGTCCCTTTTCGCTACGCACTTCACCACATTGGTGTGGGACTCTTCAAAGAATCCACTCTCATGGGAACCTTTGCATTCTTGCCTTTGCGACGTCAACAAATATTACTTAATTATAGAGACACTGCTACATGATATATTCCACTCCCATCAACAGGAAGATTACGGTGATTATGAAATTGTTATGTTGGATGACTTTTTAACGCCACCGCGATTAGTACGGCATAGAAATCAATCTACATGGCTTGGGCGGTGAATGCGAAATCATCGTCACAGTCATTTGAGTTGATCATTCATTAGATTTTGGTACTCATTTGATCCTTTTCCTCAACTTTCTTCGACATATAGGAATATTTTGGAAACCATGATGTCGGAAAGGAGAACCATGGAAGATCATCATCATCGCTCCCATCTTCGGGGATTGTGAAGAAGATAATCTTGGTAAGACTATATCACCCATCGATCAAAACATTATTTTCAAATTATTTTCCTATTAATGCAATCAATTTCGAGCGAAAAAAATTTGTCAGGTAATGAAGAAACCATTTCTATCGATATTTCGACCAAACATGATGTTTATGAAAACATTCATGTCGACGTGTCTTGTTCTCCATGAACTCAAAACATATCGTTCTCTCTTACGTGAATTTCGTGATGTGATTTCTATTTGGTGGCCTGAGGGAGAGCCAGGCATGGAATATAGGGTATAGTGGTACCATTAAAATATACCATGATGACAATCTGATGCAATCGCGCCTTTGTCTATTCATCCAAAAAGGTCGTTGCCATTAAAGCGAAGTTGAAATTTTTTTGCGAGGCCGGTTTCCACATTTACCCTATTTTGCTAAGCCCAGGTGGGTTTCAAACATTGTTCTGTTATGAAAAATGAACCATCGGTGTCGTCGATTATCGGGATGTCGATCTTGCTTGTCAAGGAACAACTGTCCTACTCCTTTCAGGCTGGAATTCATAAATGGACTGTTGAATGAAATCTTTTGCGTTCATGGATGATTTTAAACACAATCAGATCAATATCCTTCGTAAGACAAACAAAAAAACCTTCTGTGTCTGGGGCATCCTTCTCCAAGCTCTCGTTTGGTTTAATCAGACAGGGACGTTTAGAACAATGATTATACTTTAAATGACATCCACCATGATTTTTCAACTATCTGGAAGGTAGTTTCCCATACATTATGAAGAGTTAGTGATCTTTGCATTCATTTGAGAGCTATTTTTATCTGCTGACACTACAAAAATATCATTCTTTAAGAATGATGGTGGCTGTGTTGGTTAGAGTCGTTGCTAAGACAGTAAATATAAAAGACCTAATAGACCTTGGAGTCTGGACATTCTTGAATTTTCTTGACCTTCAGTGCTTATACAATTTTAAAAATACAGCGAAGGCTAACTTTAAGTTCTTTGTCATCATCGAAATAGCTAAGGGTTACTCGACTCTTGAAAAAGGGGATTCCCTTCCATTGGGACCAAGTTGCGCAAGCTTCTTTTGATGTTGTCGAGGATACACTTGTCGAGCATCATTAATGTATCCCCCCACAATTATCGGTGATTATTTCTTATATATCGTTGTGGCTAATACGACCATTCCTATGATGACCCAATTCAAGTAGAAAATGGGATAGAAAATACGATCTGTGTATTTGATTCGTAATCTCAATAATACGAAGGTAAGAATAATTAATAAATAACGATACATAACCAGCGGCTATTCGAAGTTATCTGAAAAGATTTGCCGCTATCCTATTTAGGAAGACCATTTTCATTTCGGATTGCAAACATGACTTGCATGTCAACAGTCAGTAGGGGAAGACATTCAAAATGAGTTGTCTGGCTGAATGGAGTGATTTGGAGACTGTCAAATCAAGTCAAAGGTCTTTGAATTTCATGACCCCGACTTCTACTGTGACCTTCCTGCGATAATGTTTGCCACTACACAAAACCATCTGTTCACAGTAAGGTCTCTGTTACCGATTAGATCATGCAGTCCTTAGTGGGGACATCATTCTGAACCAAAACATGAGGTCTCATCTCTCGCTACGAACAACAGTGATGGAAATGCAAACCAGTGACATGATGGCTGGAGATACACTTTATCATCGTGGTGTGAATACAGACTGCAAGAATTTTCATCAGGAAAGTGAAAGATTTTAAATGGACATTCATGTTGAACAATAGTGGAACATGCACGGATATATATATGCAAAAGATACTGCGAACGATTCTTTTAGCCTACCATGTTGTGTTGCCCAACCTCGCGGTCAAGGAGAGGTTGTTGTTGTGATCATGATTAACGAAATCAGAAAAATCCGTCCAACACCGTGCATCCTATTGTCCTTGTAGGACTTGTTTTCAAAATAGGGCATTGACTTCATGACACGTAACCCTCGTTTGTCCGGGGGCATGGTGGTATTATCACCGATGAACTACTTTACCGATGGGCTAAGCGATGCCTACATTCAACAGCACGGAACAAACATGTGCATTATTTTCTTTAATCATGTCATTTCCGAGTTTGGGGTCCACGGGCTGTAGTCACGGATGCGTGGTTGTTTTGTTATTATTATGATACATTCTGGTCAGGTGCAGATGAGGTATAGCGATGATTCTGTCCTTATCATCCACAATCAAGGACGATTGAGCTATTAAAGATGTTTCGTGAACTACTTTCATGAATAATGAAATTTTACTCTACAACGAGAATGAACATTTAATCTGCTTCTTTCATTTGTATTTTATTCAGTGAAGAAATGGCAGTTGTTTATTCTGATTGGTGTATGGTTTGGAAGCTATCTTTCGATCCAATGTGAAATATCGTCGTTAAAACTGTCGACTTGTCCCCGGCACCTCTATGCGAAGAAGCACGTATTTTTAACCTTATCCATCTTGATGAAATGCGTCATAGGCAATTAGCCAACAAAGCACATAAGAGACGTATAAAGGTGCAATATGACAAGCATGTCCAACCTTGTATTTTCTCATAGGGTGACTTTGGTCCTTCTTTATGATCGGAAGATGAGTAATAGGTATGGGAAATTGAGCCATTATGGCATGGAACCTATATTGTGAAAAGAGTTCTTTTAAGGTGTACATGATTTGATAATTCGATGGAGTCCAGATTGCTTGCAATAAAGAAATGGGTTGTATTTGAAAAATTACTATTCTTACTCATGAGCGTAGTAATTTTTTGTAATATGTTGTATATATGTTGTTGATTTGCATTCTTTTATGTTAGTTTGTTTTTCTAGATTTTTCTTGAAATTATTAATCCACTTTACATTTCATTGAGGATATTTGATATTTGGAACATTGTTAGGTTTTAGATGGTGCCTAGTCATACTATACGAGAATCTATCATACGCAACGTGGGTATTTCACTCCAAACGACGAGTTGGTGAAGTTTCAAGGGATTTGTATCGGTTGATCTACAAACAATATCACTTAGTATAACGTTGGTCGAACACTCTCTGCGATGCCATTTTCATTGTTATTAACAAATGTCACGTAAGGTTAGACTACAACTTGTCATTGTTATAAATTATAATTGATTTTGCTTTAGAAAATGAACACTGTATGTGTGTTTTCCTAAGGTTGATTTTGATGTTGATTTTGTCAATATCAACACATTTTACAAAAAACTTGAACACATTGGGCGGGATTCTTTAGCGAATTATGTTATAAATAGACATTTTATTTGTACAAAGAAAAATTCACATAATTGAATAGTCATTGCGCAACGTTAAACATAGAAAACAAAATCAAATAGATAGATAGTTATAGGTTTTTACAAAAAAAATTCCCAAGACACATTGGTCATGCGACCTCAAAATGTATGCAACATGTAAAAATTAAACTAGTGGTGCTCATGATAACATGCTACTGATCAAGCTATCCTACGTAGTAATCAAATCAATGATTAGAACGCCAATAGTGTACTTTAACGATCACATGAGTAACTCTTCGATCCGGCAATCTGAATCACGAAGTTCAACCCTTGTATGTCTTTGCAGTAGGCTCGTAAAGGGCTGACCATATCAAAATCCTAAAGGACTACTCTCCACGACAACCCTCTCTTCTGTCTCATCGATCCATGTACGGCTCTCCCCTTTGGTTGAACTCGACCCACATACGTGTCAAAAATTTAGTTTAGTCTTGGGAAAAAATTAAAATGCAAAACATGTATAAACCTTAGAAAGAAATAAAAAACATGGTCAAAACATTCCCACCAATTGCACCCCATTGAGCACCTTTTGGTAAATCTAAGTACGGATCTCCTCGGAAGTACGGGAGATTTGACGACACACATATGCATAGTCATCGATGGCGATAATGTGTTGCACGAACTGGGCGAAGAATGGTCGAAACATGATGAAGATTGGCACACCGTGTATAGCCATGGGTTCTGCCCATCTCTACATCCTTGGATCTACAAAGGTTAGATATACGCAACGTCATATTGAGCGCATCGGTGGAATTCGCTAAGGAAAAAGAAATGAGGATAAAAACATGGTTGAAATTTTTCTTCCTTCCTCCCTTTGCCTTGCTTAGTTGTTCTTTCATTTGAGAAATCGACTGTGGTCAAGGTGTTGGTTACACACACTCTAGCATATCTTTGCCGCCTAATATCGGTTGCCACATGGGTGTAACGATGCCGGCAAGCTTTTGTGATCGTGAATAAAATAGTTCCTCGATGGAAAATCGGGGAACATCACGGATGTTTATTTTCCCATCCTTGTTAGGCTTTGCCCCTGGGTTAAAATACTAAAATATATAGTCTCTCTATCGTCTCTCCTCTGAGAGCACCCCACGAGAGGGAATTGGGTAGCCCTCTCGCCCGGCTTAAACTGTCGGAAAATATATATCCTCCACTAAAATTGGGACTACTTTGTTACCAATATGGAATACCTGTTGTTGGATCCCAACCACAGACTGAGAACTTACTTGGGTTCCATTTTACCTCATACACGATAGATGGAAGTACTTCAATAACCCATAGTCTAAGGGCTATTACGTTACCGTATCATTAAGAAAACATGTTTTCTTCATGCATATCTCTTTTTCCCTCAAGTAATTGTCATTTTAGTTCGATGAATCACCGAAATACAACCATAAGACTCATTGAGACCATTTTCATGAAAAAAACTGAGTAAAATTTGGGTACAATGCGAGAATACAAAAATGTGAATTGTTGCTTAACGACTGAAACAAGAGATAGTGTGTCGCATATACACCTATTTTGTATTTTAGTGCATTCAATGCACAGGTTTCAACATCAAGGAGTGCATTTCCCTCTTTTGGCTCTCTTTACAAGAATTTAAATCCCTGAAATTTGCCGTGGAATGGAACAAAAATACTACTAAGAAGAGGAGGTTTGTGGCACCAAAAGCTTCACATCCAAATGCGGGAAGAAAGGCTTAATCCCTTTGAATCGTCATGACCAACGGTTGGATTGAGAACTTCAAACAGGGATTCGAGCTCCCAAAGCGAAAATGGTAACTTTCAAATGGTAGAAATGAATAGTAAAACTCTTTATTAGTCGGTTGTTATTTTCAAATCATATTGATTGTCGTGACTATGGTTTTTATTCATTTTTTATCATGAAACAAGTATTTTTAATCCATTTGATGTTATTACGAACATGTTTACAATTGTTTTATAAACGGGATTAGTTGTTCACATTTATTTTTGAGAATGATTTGGCCACAAGCATACTTTATCCTTATTTTTCAGCTTTGATAAAAACAAGGACTTGAAGTGCACTTTTATCTCTTTTCTAAGCTTAAAGTAACAACGGAAAGGGCCTAGAGTCTCTTTTAGCTCTTTTTGGGACTTGATATTGAAAACATTGCCGAGCACTTGCCTTTTTCGAGCTCGTAAAAGTAAATGAATTGATATCACTTAGAATAAGTTTAACCCTTTTACGTCTTGAGATACTATTATTTACGAAAAAAGGAAAACCTTGAATAGATATGGTTAGTAGGTTCTCTAATATATCATTTTACACTTTTTAGGATACGAGTGACAACTTTGTAAGAAAAATTAATTATGGAGTTTTATTTTGTCCTCTTTTTCAAACTCTCTAAATATGAAAAAGGACTAGATTGTCATTGCTGACCAGAGCTCATTAAAACATAAAATAGTGATGGGATTGTCGATCATGGCAAGAATCGGGGTTTCATTCATAGCCTAGACTTGTTAAATTATTAAATAGAGATACATTATTCACACAGAGGAGTTGAATTATAGATCAAAAGAATATGTTATCCTCCTCAATCTTGTTAAAAAATAGAGAGGCATTGGTCGACAAATGATGGAAAATTTAGGAAAGTGAACATAACTTTTACGGTAGCGAGGGTTGCTCTTGAACATGACACTTCACTCCATCATCGTATTTGTTTGGGTTGGGTAATCTTGTAAGTGGTTCATTCATACCTATGGTTCATCATACTACTTCAGTTTTGAGTTAATGAACACTAACTCATCTAGGTGTCGCTAATATGTTCAAGAGAAGTCATATGGTAGATACTCTTCCTCTAAAAATACTCATAAACCTTCATTCTCATGGCATTAATCCTGAAAATTGCTATCAAATTATTTTTCTCGAAATCGGTAACTCTCGTTCGCGATAGTGACTTCTGTCGACATCAAATCATCATCCGGAAGTTTACTTAGAAATATCTTCATACCATGAGGTGTTACAACATCGACAGGGTCCTCGCTTAGGGACCTTTGAACAAAAGATTTTGTTTGGCATTCGACATCAAATCATCTATTCATGCCTTACAAAATGTCTTGTAGTACCGAAGCATTCAGTGCGTTGGTAAAATGGGGTGAAATTATCATTGTTAAAGATCTCACAATGCCTTGCTGTATAGGAAGAGTCCATATGTGTCAAAATTTGAATCCATGTGTCCATCTAACACCTCTGAATTTGGAAACATGTCTTGCCTATTATTAGAAAGTCATTGATTAAGAAACTACCTTCAGTTTCCCTATAAATTGAGCACAGATCCTAGTGCTAGGGAAGGAAGAATTTTGGTAAAGAAATGTTGTTGGATTCTCAATTCAGAGAGTGATAGAAGTGATATGTTGTTGGTGTTTTGTTGGATATGATGAGGCTGGGATGAAGCTGGAGCTGGTGACATCAAATCGATCATTGGTTGTAACCTCCCCCCTTCTACTCTTTAATAAATATTGTTGTTAATTTTCCCATATATGTATCTGTTTATGTTTCTATTTCTCATGCAATGGACTCTTGAATGATATATATGTTTCATGTTTAATCGATTTAAGTGATTAAGATAACTAGGCATATGTATATTGCAATCTCTTTGTTTTTCTCTTTTTATACTTGCAGGAATCAATCTGGAAATCTAAGTTGGATTGGAGGCTACAACAAAAGCGATAGAAGGAGAATAGGAAGCGCTTGGATCACAATTAGGTTCTTCTATATTTCTGTACGTCTATTTATTCTTAGAGAAAGTGATAGAAAAGTCTTTAATCTATTTTTCTAAGTGCCTAACACCCCGCTTAGGGAATTTGATTTATCCATAAATCATAATTTTACATAACACTTTCCCACCTGGGTCCTCATTCCTCCACTAGGTCTGATGAGCACCATCATTAATTATATTTTAAGGGTTTAATTGTCATCTTTTTATCCTTATTAGTCTCTCTTTATCACATTTAATTACATTATGGTCATATGTTGCTTAGTGTACATGGTGAATTAAGGGTTATAATACTTTGAATTCTTAATATGGTTTAAATGTAGGATAATCACGAAGATATGCCATTTTTACTGAAGATTGTGCAATCAAAGCTTGGAGTAGACAATAAGGAATGATTATAGGGGGGTTGACCATCTCCTTAAATCCTAAAGGTGGCCAAGTGATCCTCGAGATTCTCCTCCAACAACTTGAAATCAAAGGCATCCAAGCAAGTGGAAGATTAAGGGAATCAAATCTCCACTTCTCTCAAAGTCGAAGGGGACGAATCACCTACTTTTTAGGGAGTTGTTGGTAGCTACCCTTTAGGATAAACAGGGCAGAGCAAGAGATCATTAGGATTCAATTTTTGGAGATAGCTAGAGAAATATTAGCTCTTGTAATATACATGTGTGACTTTCATACGTTATGTAATGATATTAGTTATTCAATAAAATGAGTATTTAGTTTCTCCTTCACTGATTTAGTTTGAGAGAGATGAGCTTGTGGGTTAGGGCCCAATCTATTAGGCTCAGTCTCTTGAGATTATTTATACTCTTGTAGGTCATAGTACATTAGCATATAAAACTCCAAAGTTGTGTGTTAAAGCCTCCTTGTCTGTATTTGTGTTTCCTTTCCATGCCATTGTAGTTAGTTTATTTCATGTGTTGTAGTTAGTTTTCTTATATTTCATATTTTTATGTTTAGTTTTCTTCCATTTAATGTTGTTGTAGTTAGAATCCTGTAGGTCATAGTGCAATAGCATATAAAACTCCAAATTTGTGCGTTAAAGCTTCCCTGGAGCTTGAGGAGGGAAGATCGCCACCACAGGCCCAAATTTCTTTCAGTTTATGATTTCTTGGAAATAATAGATAGGTTGATTTATTTACCATGAACATGTTGTGAATGTTGAGTTATTTTTCTATTTCAAATGCATAAGTAGATTTTCTTAAATTCAACTCATCTTTTCCATCATTCTCATCACATATTTGTCAATGATAAATGCATGAATAGGTCTTTTTTTTGTAGGTCTGAGTAGAGCAGCAGAGGAGGACTCCACCAACATTCTTAGCTTCAGTTTCCACCCTTCACCAATCAACTTTCAACCAAATCGCTTTCAGCTCTGTTTTTTTTAGATCTTCATCACAACATCGAGAGCCACCCTGGGGGTGAAAGACGAGCTTTGTAAGAAGTTATGAGCTTTTCCAAAGGGTTGGCTACCTTCAATCCACCTAGGTCCACCTTCATTCCACCTTTCCTACCCCTTTCCTCACCATTTCTGGCCTCAAAATACCCTCGACCTGTTTTCTGTAGTGTTTCAAGACATCCTATAGCACTACATGAAATCATGTACCAGCACTAATCAGCCACTTCTTCAACCCAAAACCTCTCTTTCACCTCACCTATACTTGGCACAACCTCCAAGACACCTTCAACTCTGAAACCATGAGTCAAAGACCTTCTTAAGCCACCCCAACACCTCCTTATTTTGCTGAAAAATAAAGTATTTACATGCATAATTAGCTCATTAATAGATGCATTGTTAAGCATAGTAGTCAAGCATGAAGTAGCTAGAGTTTAATTAGCCATTTGGACCACTGTGTGCTTAGATTAGTTTCCCTTTCTGCAAGTTCAATTCAAAAATTTAATTTATGAATTCCACTTAGTTTAACTCTATTTCTTGAATTAACCTAATTGTGGATTTCCTTTCTTGCAAATAGCTAGATGAGTCTTTATGCTCTAGAATATTTTATTTCTTGCTGATAGAGTAATGATGATGATTTATTTCCAGTCTTTGGTTTCATTCAGAAGTGTGACAGATTTCATTCCATAGAAGCAACCCTAGCAGTAGTACCCCATCATAGGAATGAGAAGAGGATGGCATTAGTAGAATGAATTTTTTGTGTATATATATGCTGGTGACGAAGGGTCAACCTTCACTCTATAAAGATTCCCTCTATCGATCATCAAATTGTACGTTCGACAGTTGTGCTCATCGTGTCCCACCGAAGAGCAAAATCTGCACCACTGTTGCTTCAGTTCTGGGACATAGGTGCCTAACCATGGGTGGTGGTCTGTATCATGCTGCCCAGCTACCCGATAATTGGCACACCATAGTTGTAATAACCCAAAAGGGACTGCTCAGCAAAACAGGCCTGAAAAATGCATTTTTCAGGGATGTGTGCTTCAGAAACCAAGATCAACCCTTGGATTCCTTAGATATGATAATATAAGACCCAATTCCAAGAGGATATCATAAAAAAAACAAACTAGGTGATGCAAACATGCCTCCCACACCTAGTATGGATTGTTAATTGCCAAATGAGGGACTGCAGCAATGTATAAACACTGTATTGGAGTATTATCAGACTAATAATGCATGGTATCTGTTAATAAACACTTTTATAACAGTAATATATGCAGCATCAAGGAAAGGGATCTATTTCTTTAACCAAAAGTGGGGAAAGACAGTGATTTAAGCCCTAAAAAGGTAATTTTCAGAAATCTGCGTAAAAAAAAAGGAAAGTGACGGTTGGATCTATTAGCTTAGGTCAATAGGGACTCCCATACCAAATTTCAGCTCAAAAAAATCATTCTAGCTAAGTTAAACAGACCTATCACTCCCGAAATGGCTTAAAAACCCTGACTTCCCATGACTTAGAGTATGCAGAAATTACTGAAGCACAGACAGCATGATTTTCTAAAGGGGTTAACTCTAATAGGGTCTAAAAATAAGTAAATTGGACCAAGGATATGGATCAAACAATTACTAAGATAAAAACAAAGAATTTACATGAAGAATGCCTCAGATTGAGGTGCTGCAACAATGGGTTAAGACAAGGAAGCTTAACAACATAAATTTCAGGAGGCTGAAGCAATATTTTATTACATTTCAGATCTAGGATAGATATTCATATGAAAAAATAGATCTATTACATATCTGTAAGCCCAAGAGGCCCTTCTTTACACTCCCCTTGGGGATCTCAGCAAATGATGCACCACAGTGAGTAGATCTGAGATCTAAGTCACATTTATGCAGCAATATTCAGGAATTTTGCAGTATATACAACAGTAATAGATCATATCTGAAGGGTACATGGATTGGTTGGCCAATCCATGGATCACCTCAATGAAAGGAAGGATCCTTTTCACTAGAGATCTCTCCTCCAGGAGAATTTCCAAACCCCCTACAACTCTGCTTGCCAAAAAAGATGCAATCTCTTCAAGGAACTGTACAGTTGATGATGGAGAACACTTTGGCCTGATGCCAAGATCAAAAACTGAAGCTCATCCGATGGATGCACTCTTCCAGGAGGTTAAAAGACACACTCACTGAGAAGAGGTTCCAATATAAGCTAGATCTGAACAGATCTAGTGTTCTACTTGCTGCAGCTTACAAAAGCAAGAAAACCCTCACTGGATCTGTGTTGCAGTTGGAAGTAGAAGCTTGGTCTCCAACCAGATAGTGGACAAAGTAGGACAAATCTCCTCCAAGACCTATTCCATGAAGGGGAAGGGAATTCCTAAACAGGAAACCCTCAAAATCCTCTGCTAAATAGCCAAGAAAATGTGGATTTTTCTAAGAAGACACAATCCTAAAAAATCAGATAATAATCAACAACCTTCTTAGGCTACCCTCTCCTTCCTTTTATAAGATTATTTTTTGCAAAACCCTAAACCACCTTCATTCATTTAACCTTGTTCACATGGAGGACCTCCTTCTAGAACTGCGCTAATCATCCAAGAGGTTCAATGCACCTGGACTGTGTTGTGATTTGGTTCTGGTCACCCAGTCAAATGGCTCAATCCTGTTTCACACACAAGTGGATTTGATTAAGACAACCCTGATTTGTCTTTGTTCACATTGGGCATTGATTTATTTTGATATTTTCAGGGGTTTACATGTCCTCCCTTACATTTTATTCATCAAGTAAGAAAATCAAAACAAAATGAAATATTCTTATTAGCTTGGGTTAATTAGGAATATGACAATAGTGTGGGGGTACTAGGCCCAACAATATCCCTCGGGCACAGTAGACTCGGTCCCCCAGCTTGCATATAATCGGACACTAGAGGGCACTGATCTTTGGTGGGGCCAGATACCCTACAAGATATGCACCAGAAATTTGTGCTAGATTATTTGTGCATCGCCTCTAATTGGCTCTGAATCTGCAACGCTCTGAATTGAGCATCGTCCCTCGATGCAACTTCTAACTTCATGGAAATTTATAGGGTTTCTTCTTGCGAATCAATATTTTGCTGACCCATGGGCCCGCACAGATGTGGAAACAACATGGAAATGAACCATTCCTTATGATGCTTGTCATCGTAAGAAAATCCCCCTGTTGCTGATGACCTTCTTTAGTCATTGTTCAACTTCCCAAACTAATTTCGTAGGCCCTTGCTTAATATATTTTAGTTCCACTGCGCATTGAGAATGAAGATTTAGGCTTTTGGAACAGTATCTTCAGGTCATCCTTGATCTCCTACACTGTGGGATTCACATGTTGAGTATTGTATCCTTGATCACCAGCAACATGATAGTCTTTGGACGCACACTCAAGCATGATAAGTATTTGTTCTAAAGGTTTGGTGTCAGGGAGAAGTTCGACGGCCAAGTGAAGGGAGGGGATTTTACACTCGATCAATAAGAATGCCTCCTCGCCAAAAACAAGGTGGAAAGGAGTAAACCTAGTGGAAGTTTTAAGATAAGTTCTATAGGCCCACAAAGCAGGGAAAAGAATAAGGTGTCAGTTGGTTTTGTGCTTGTTCACCATTCGTTGAAGCATAGTTTTAAGGATTTTATTGACGGCTTCAACTTGACCATTACCTTGGGGGTAATAGGATTATGAATATTGGTGGTCAAAACCCAACAGAGAGGATAGATCACGCCAAATCACATCTTCAAAATGTTGGCCATGGTCAGAGACCAATTGTTTCGGAACTATGAATCGAGCGATAACATGGTTAAAGAAAAAGAGGGCCACGGTAGCTGACGTGTTATTGAACGTTCGCATGGCCTCAGCCCATTTAGTGAAATAGTCGACTGCCACAATGATATACTTGTGGTTACCAGTAGATGGAGGTCGACACTCCATAAAATCAATGGTCCACTTTTAGAATGGACCGGCTGAGATGACAGGATGGAGGGGAGACGGAGGAGCTCACGCCTTTGGGGTGAAAAGTTGGTAGTTGGAATAGTGTTTAACTACTTCAATGAAATCACCGAAGAGGGAAGGCCAAAAATACCCAGCGCGCATGACTTTATGGGTAGTGGGAAAACCAAAGAGGTGGCCACCACAAGTGTCGCTATGGCAAGAATTAAGAATTTTCTCAGCTTTAGCGTGCGTTAGACAGCGATAGAGGACATAATCAACACTGAGATGATAAATATCATCACCAATGAGAAGATAGCAGGGGGCTTGGTGTCTTATACATCGTCGATCATCATGATCAATATGGGGAGTGAAATTTTGGGTTCGCAGATAGGTAAGGATGTCACTATACCATGGGTAATTCGAAGTAATAACGAACAATTTTTCATCGGGTAAATCATCATTAACCAATGGACCTTGTGTACCAGTTGGCAATTCAAAAATGAGTTCAGCAAGGTCTAAACCTTTCTTACTATTGGGTGTGACAAACACAATATTGAACTCCTGAAGGATAACGATCCAATGGGCATACTTCCAATTGATGATCCGCCTACTCAATAGAAAAGCCATAGGGTTGGAATTGGTCACGACCTTGGTGGAATGGGTAATGATATAATGATGAATTTTCTGGACCGAGAACACAACGGCCAACACCAACTTCTCTTCATGCGAGTAGGAAATAGGGGGGCCTACAAGGTTCTTACTGATATAATATATAACATTTTCATTTCCGGTGTCATCTTCTTGGATAAGGACCCTAGCGACCGAATGGGTGGAAGATGAGTTGTACAGGATGAAATCCATTTCAAATTTAGGAGGACTAATCAAGGGAGAAGAAGTGAGAGCAGGTTTCAGGGCATCAAAATACTATTGAGCATGGCCATCCTAAATGAATGGAATGGTAGATTGAAGGAGTCTTATAAACTCATGCATGGTGGTGGCATAGTCAAGGACGAAGCAATGAAGAAAGTTGGCTTTGCCTTGGAGGATTTATAACTAGCGTAAGGTACGAGGAATGGGAAGTTCAAGGATGGTTGTCATGTTGAATTATCATGCAGAGGGAATCCTTGATTACCAATATATATTTATGTTGCATCTTTGTATTTATGGTTATATTTTTATTTTGTGGTGTTCCTGTCTAAGTTCGTATCAGTGGTATCAAAGCAATATGCTCTTTCTCTTTTTTTCTTTGCATGTCAACAACGAGGTCAAGGTATAAGGGGTTAAGGATCGAACAGGTTAAACCTTTGCAATACCAACCTCACAGACCCCGATGGCATCCCATGGCAGAAGAAAATAAAGATGGGGGAGTAGGAGATCCTTTCAAAATACTTCTTGAAGAATCCCTCGAGCAGCGGAGTACTGTGATGATGGTTAAATTTTCCTAGCTCCTTCGGTGAATATCCATAGGTGACTCATCTTCGTCCAACAATCACTATGGAGGTGCAACTCCCTTAAATATATACTTCATTTAGGATTGGATAGCCCAAATCACTCTAACAGAGCTCCATAGTTTTCTAGGTCTTTCCAATTTCTACTGCATGTTCGTGTTGGGTTCTCTCATATCAATTGGCGAAGCAAAAGAAAATTTATTTTGGTCTGAATCCAAACAAAAGGAATTTTCCAAGTTGAAGCATTGCCTATGCTCTACACCACTTATCAAATTACTAGACCTGCAACAACCATTTGAGATCGAGATAGATGCTTTTGACTATGATATTGGTGCAGTTCTTACTCATCAGGGGCATCCAGTGGCATATCACAATGAGACACTTTTAGACACAGTCTGAAAGTATCACACCTATGACAACGAGATATATTCCATTATGAAAGTATACCAACAATGGAAGCATTAAATTATGGGGAATGAAATGGTCATCCACAAAAACTATCGACCCCTGTAGTTCATACAGACACAAGGGAATTTGTAGAACGATTGGCATAAAAAATGGTCCACATACCTCCAACAGTTGCATTTGAACATTAAGTACAAGAAGGGAAGCACCAATAAATTTTCATATTGCATTAGCCGACAACTAGTGATGGCGTTGGCCACTATGCTTGACTCTTTTGGGAACGATACAATAGAGTGGCCGCATATGTACAAGAGTGATCACACTCCTGGAAGGCAAGAAAGTTCTAAATTTTCACCTCTAGGATACACAATTATGTCACCTAGGACACCTTTGTGTTCCTTCAAGAAATAATGCCAAGTTTATTTGGGAGTCGCACTATAGTTGGGTCGCTGGACACTTCGGAGTAGAGAAAGTGTTGGAGAGGTAAATCCCCTCTGCAGACAGAGGCGATCCCACTAGCCCTAGAGTGGGTCTAGCAAAAAACAAAACACACTACGATATTGATTCCTAGTTACAAAAGACAAAGCTACGATGGATAGCTTACCTCAAGTCCTACGTTGTTGTTGTTCAAGAAGAAGCGCTGCTTCCATTCCTAGCTGGACAGATCACAATGCTTTCCCTCACCACGTCCGGACACTTGTACAAATGCAGAGGAAAACGACGACATACAACGTAATAATTCAAACATGTAACTATCAATCAGTCGGAAAAGATTGAATCAAATTGCATTACACATATAAGCAATACAACGATGGAACCAATGACATAGTCGAGCATATATTAAAATATGAAAGAAAGATTACAACCGAGTTCCGACGTCACGTTCTTCCTTCGGCAGGGTTTCCAGCAGAGCGTGTCTCACAAAGCTTGTCGGGAATTTGGATAAGGCTCTCTCTCTTACGGGGTTCTCCTTAGCTTTGCTCTCAATAGTCGCTCAACTATATTTTTCTTCCCAAATGTTCAGCTAGGTTGCAAATAGAGAGGGCATGATTTTATAGAGGGAGAAGGAGAGGTTAGGATCCCTATAATCATGGGGGAGAGTCCTATCTCTTAGGAAGGTTCCATGAGAGGTGGAAAACCACTTCCTAAACAGGGAGATCCGGAGCCAAACAACCCAACCTATTTTTGATGATTCATTCTGAAGTTGTTAGAATCAAACTTCTGCCTTTTAATTTTAAAAAACATTCCCAAATAGGCTTGGTGTGGGAAATACACAGGGACAGAGTGCCAAGTGGCACGGGCTTAGTGTAAATTTCCCAGGTCGGCACAAGTGATGAACTGTCTGCTCGTGCCAATGCCCAAAAATATGTTTTTAGTAATTTTCTGAGGAAATGTTCTCCAGGAGAATTCTTGCCCTCATGCAGAAGGATGCCATCAAGGTGTTTTTCAGAACATTTTACTGTTCACAGGTCATGGGAATAGTCCTCCAATGTACAGGATGAGGGATTGCAGGGATGGTGACAAAATGCTGTGTAACAGATGCCCCCTAAAGCATGAGGTCCAAGAGAGAGGGAGGGGTGAAGTGCTTTATAAGAACGCGTTCAACTAAAAACACTACCGTCAGAAGACCTGCGAGTACAAATACAATTGACATCTTTGAAACGAGACATGTGGTATAGGCACAACCATCCATAAAAGAGTACAGAAATAATGAGATCCAAGGTATGGACGCAGCCATATAGCAAAGTAAGGATCAACAAGTAGACTCAGGTATGGTCGCAGCCATCTAATCAAAAGAGTCATGTAATAAGTCATAATAATCCACAAAGCACTCGCAGCCTGGATTTCATCAGAAAAAATCCAGGGTCTTGCGCTCCATCTCGACTCAAACAAAGTACAAGTTCAAGCATGCGAATATGTGAGATGAAGTCGAACATGCAAGAACATCGTCTGATTACCGGCCAATGATGAAATCTGTTAACAGGAGCGAGAGAAACCACCAATAATGACAATGGCTCTCAAGGTACAAAAGGTACAATCCATAGAATGTGAAGAGTGATCTTGCGTCGAACCCCCACGGAGTCAATTGATTTAAGGCCAATGATGTGGACCTTACGTTGAGTGCAAAGAATCTGCCATTGAGGCATGTAGACTCTAAGGTACCTGAAGGGAGTCTCTAGATCAACTTCCTAGATAATGAGCTAGAGTCGACAGGAAGTGACCTTGATCGAAGGTGGGCCATAATGTTTCCCACATCATCAACACAAGATAGAGGAACATAATGTTTGTGAATCAAGACCAATAGAGAATCAGAGGAAGGTTGAAAACTTCAGAGGCAAACTTCTCTTGAACATATCAGCGACACAACACTGGATTTGGCAGTGTTTTGACATCAAGGGATTTGAGGTCATGGTGATGTGGCAAAGAGAAGATGAGCAGTCAAAAGAGATTACCCAAACCCATGGGGGCAAGCAGATAATGAGATGAGATGTACCCAACCCGACACGAATGCAGACAAGTGCCATGTTCAAGAGCGACATACCACCAATACGACTACAATCTTGGTTCCATTTTCCCCCACCATTTCTGGTGAGTACCCCAGTTATTTATGAAAAACAAGCTTGAAGGGGGTAACATATGCTTGCGATGTAAGTTTGTCCTTCAGACAAATCCAACCTAGTACATTTACGAGCCCAAGGAAGGAGGAACTTGAGTAACGTCATTGCAACGAAGTCCGATGTCATCAGTTTTTAACGAGTCTGACAAAGGAAAAAATCAACATCTTTTCATATTTAGAGAGTTTGAAAAGAAGACGGAAAAGAAAACTCCAGTAGTCCCTTTTCGTAAATAGTCCCTCAGATACGAAAAGGTAGAAAACTATTTATGAGAAAACCTCCTAGTCGTGATAGGCTAGGGTATTCCTTTTTTGTAAATAATCTATCCCAGCCCAAAAAAGGGGTAAACGTATACTGGGTAGATATCGTTTCGCAGCCAATTTAACAAGTTCAAAACGACAAGCGACTTGGAAATATTTTCGGTTTTAGAGAGTCAGAAAAGAGCTGAAAGGTGACTCCAGTAGTGAATTTTTTGTGTTTTTACTGAGCCCGAAAAAGTATAAAATACAACTCGTCTCTTCGTCAAAATCACGTGAAAAACCTATCGCTACACAAAAGGACGCGTGTAAAACATATTCCACGAAAATAATATGAAAATACATCAATAAATATGTTTTAAAACCTATCTAAGGACTTTGAAAAGTTATAAAAGACCAACAGTGGTAAAAAATATTTACTTTTCACTTTTTACCTCTTTGCAGAGCAACAATGACCTTTTCCTTTGCGATCTTTAGGCGTCGATTGTGATCAATCCAGCGGACCAAATCGAATTCCGTCCAGTTCAGGTAAGAGCCGACCTCTTTTTCCATCTTTTAAGTTAAATTTTACTGAATTTTATTGTTATTTGAGGTCCCTTAGAGGAGGATTGTTAAAATTTAGGGCTCCGCGGTTGGCACGGGTTTGGGCACGGACCCGCGCCAATCTGCCCTGTTTTACACAGGGGTCGCGCCAACGGTGCAACTCAAAATCCGCATCAAATTTCAAAAAATGCAACCAATGGAATGTAAATTTGAGTACCCAAGGAAGCTTACAATTTTCCCATGACTAATTGATGCAGGTATCAAGCGGAAAATATGGTTATTGAATGGAAAGAGAGAGAACATAGCAAAGAAGACGAACAAGTAATGGAAAACGAGCAATGTATGAATGCTCTTAGAAATTGTGGGATAAAAAAGTTCTTTCTGGCGCCATGTCTCCGGGCTCAGCCCGAATTGCTACATTATCTCATCAGTATTTGGGATGAGGATCAGGAAAAATTCATACTTCGGAACCAAGAGCTTGAGATCGAAGTGTCAGACGTATATTTCATCATTGGATTGTCACGCAGGGGTCCAGTCCCTATTCTAACTGGCACCAGGCCTTCTGGAGAAAGCATGACAATGGTCATGAATAGGGTGTGCCTAGGGGCACGTAAGGGAACAGGGAGAGGAAAAATGGACATCCAGACCGTCCCTGATCTAGCACTGAGATTAGTGCTACACACCATTATGCGGGCTGCAGGATCGCAAGCACCACATGAGGCAATGAAGACGCAATTACTTCTTGGTTCAGAATGCATGAACTCGACCATATTTGACTGGGCCGAGGTCGTAACTATGAACATCAAACGACAGCTAGCCAAATGCAAGAAGTCCAAACTAAAGCAGTTTGGGTATGGGTCAATTCTGGTATCGTTCTTCCTGGAACGATTACCCATATTTCAGCGCCAGGAGGCTACAGTCCTGGAGCCACCACCGAGAGAGCCATGGATGGCCCGATGGGCGACACTAATGCCCATAGCAGGGGGTGGCCAACAGATGTCCTGGAGGCCAGAATTTTTTGATTGGCTTCGATGACAGTTGATCATCGTGGAGGATTGGCCCTACGCCAACACAGACTTTACCGAGGACCCATACCTCCCACTCCCGGAGGGAGAGGATTGGGACGAAGAATTTGGTAAGGCTCATTTTTATTTTTCATGAGTTTATGATTTTTTGGGTATATATGCATGTCTTTGACAGTTAATCTCATATGGATGCAGATGTTGGCCCTGAGCGTCCTATCGGTATGTCTCCAATAGCGAGGTGGGCTCCTCGTGACTTCGATCCTCCGGGGGAGGGCATTGACGAGGAGTTGGTACAAAACCTGGAGGGGATCACCCATGGGGTGCTAGATTATGCCCGTTTTGATGACGTGCCTCGAGCTTATCAGAGGCACATTGTAGGAGTGCCAAGCTGTATCCATCACTTGCTGAGGCGATTGGTACGGGCGGTGACCTGCTATCATGAGCACCACACTGACTAGGCATTTAGGCTTTATTTTCGCATTTTGAGAGACATGTTATCTCATGATGTAACTGTGACAAACATATATTATTTTTTTGGGTTTTATGATGCACACGGCTTGTAAAAAAATGATATATATATATACATCTCTTTTCTACATGGGTCTTTGTACATATGATGATGTTTTTATAAATTGCGCAAATGTCTATCTAGCACAATGTTAGCTATTTCATCTGTTAAAGTATTCATTCATTTTGGTATATGTAGATATGTAATGAAATCAAAATGCCGTTCAAGTAAACAAATACGCAAATACAATCTCAAAATGCATGGGTTTCGAACTGAATAATGACCATTTAGTTGAAGAATAAGAAGTTGCAAATCCAACTTGACAAGTAATGCGCGTATGCCGAGGTTGACTGCCTCGGTTAATAGTTCCAAAACTGCACTATATTCAACGAAATTGTTCGTGGCTGGTCCCAGACAAATACCTTGTAGGTTAATCAACTCACCATCAGGATCATAAATTACCCAGGATGCCAAAGACAAGTTCTTGGTACTGCGGGATGCACCATCTGCGAAACCGACATAAGGGGAAATAGACATCTGCATAGCAACAAGACCCAAATAAGTAGAAACAACTCACAAAGCACATCACACCAAAGCATGCACACAAAATGAAAACAATCACCTATGTACACATATCACGTGTGAATAATTCAGGCATAATATTTTTTCAGATACAACCCATTTCTGGGCTGCGATAAAAGACACCCTTCATAGTCAATGAGTCCATAAGCCCCATTTTGCAACACACGTTTAACGATGTAGGGCCCATGCCACATGGGTTGTAATTTTCCTGCCCCTAGCTTATCATGAGCTTGGTTGTATAGAAGAACGAGATTGCCTTCGATGAAAGAACGAGGAGAAACTGATTGGTCAAAATGGGCTTTGACTCGCTTCTTCTGTGCTTCGATAACCAAGGCAGCTAAGTGACGAGTTTCATCCAATCTCTATAAATAGAGGAGGCATTCTTCTTCAGGTGAAGTATTAGGCAGTAATTCCATAGCTAACTTAAGTGAAGGGATTTCACATTTAATCGGAAGCGTAGCTTCCAGACCGTATACCAATTGAAATGGAGTAAACCTGGTTGCGTTTTTGATCGATGTTCTATAGGCCCATAGAGTTGAGAACAACACGAGATGCCAGTTTGATTTGTGGATCCTGATTGTTCCCTGAAGCATGGTAACAAGGACCTTGTTTATAGCTTCAAGTTGGCCATTATCTTGGGGATAGTAAGGCGTTGAGCTGTCGTGACGCAGACCCAACTTAGACGTCAGCTCCGCCATCATATAATCCTGAAAATGGGAACCATGATAAGTGAATATGGCTTGAGGGACGCTGAATCGAGCAATAACATGATTGAATATGAACTGTGCCGCTGTCTTACCGTCTGCAGCCAGTGTAGGCATTGCTTCGGCCCATTTCGTAAAATAATAGACGACAATGATGATATAGGCATGTCCCCCGGCGGAACGAGGGTTACACATCATAAAATCTATGCCCCATTTGGAAAAAGGGCCAACAGTAATGACGGGGTGCATTGGAATAGGCGGCGCATGCATCTTGCGTTGATAAATATGGCACTCATGACATTTACGTACTACAACGATGCAATCTTTAAAAATAGAGGGCCAGAAATAGCCAGCACGAAGGATCTTCTGTGCAGTGGCGTAACCAGACATGTGACCACCATAGGTGCCACTGTGACAGTCATTTAAAACCTTCTTTGCTTCCTCGAGGGTCAGACATCAGTAGAGTACAGAGTCAACTCCGACGCAATAAAGGGTATCTCCAACGATGCGATAAGGTTGCGATTGATGCCGAATGCGGCGTCAGGCATCTTTCATTAGCTCAGACCTGAAAGTAGATTTTTGGAGGTACACGATGATATCACCATACCATGGGTTGAGGGTGTTGATCAGGAAGAGATTTTCGTCCGGTATGTGATCTTCGGAGGTAGAAGGAGTAGAGTCGGCGGGGAGGGAACAAATCAAATCTACAAAAACCAGTGATTTCTTTGATTTGGCGGTAGTGAACTCCAAATCAAACTCTTGGAGGATGACGATCCACTTCGAATATTTTCCCCCTAGTAATTGCCACGACAGAATATAATTCATGGGGTTATAATCAGAAATCACGGTCACTGTGCGTAAAAGAATGTAATGACGAAAACGTTGGATAGCTTGGACCGCAGCCAACGCCAACTTCTCGACATGTGCGTAACATGTTTCAGTGTCGAGAAGGTTTTGAGACAAGTAATAAATGACATGTTCATTACCGTCATCATCATCTTGGACCAGTACCATAGCGATCGTGCTGAAGGCAGCAACTAGATAAAGGGTGAAATCATGATGGTAGTTCGGAGGACGTAATAGGGGAGCGTTGACAAGAAACGTCTTAAGCCTATCAAAATAATGCTGAGCAATCTCATCCCAATAGAAAGGGACATCCTGCTTTAAAATTCACGTGAAAACCTTGGCTACTTCGGTGTAGTTCGGGATAAAACGACGTAAGAAATTTGCTTTCCCTTGGAGACTCTGAAGTTGATACAATGGGGATGGGGCGGGGAGATTAACAATAGCCTCAACTTTAAGAGGGTCAAGGTGAATTCCATCTTTAGATATGATAAACCCTAGGAGTCTACTAGAGTCAACGTAGAAGATGCATTTATTTGACAGAGATGTTCAGGGTGGTCCTTCCGCGTAGCTGAATGAGTTGGAAGGTCATCCAGTTATGGCTGGACAATATGCCGAATATCGTGAAAAACATATGACATTGCGCGCTGGAACGTAGCCCCAACATTCTTCAAACCGAACGAGAGTTTCTTGTAAGCGAACATTTCCCATGGACAAATAAAAGAGGTCTTGTGTTGATCTGAAGGGAGAATGTTAATCTGGTTATAACCAGAAAAACCATCCATAAGGGAGAAAATTTCACTTACCGCTCAATCGTCAATAATATGATCGATAAACGGGGTGGGATAATTATCCTTAGGACAGGCCCGATTGATATCATGATAATCAGCACAAACACGAATGGCGCCCTTCTTCTTATCTACAGGAACTATATTAGAAACCCATTCAGTCAGGGGAATTGGATAGATGAAACCCGCTTTAAGAAGTTTCTCAACTTCAGCTTTGATAGCGGCAGCTTTTCGAGGATGCACAGGATGAAGATGTTGGCGAACAGGCTTCGCACTTGGGTAGGTGGGAATCTCGTGCACCACAATACTAGGGTTGATTCCAGGCATTTCTTCGTAAGACCACGCAAAAACATCACGGAATTCATGAAAGAGACTAGTGTACATTCGGACTTCCTTATAAGAGCAAGTAACTCCCACATGGATGTTCTCGACGATCCCTGGTTTAACGAAGATGTCGATAGGCATCGTTTGAGGAATGTTCCCCAAGTTACCTTCCGCAAAGACTTCATGAGTCAAAATGGGCGTCTAAAGCGGTGGAGAAGGAACTTAGGACACAAAGCGCTCAAGACAATTAGACATGGCCCTGAGGCAAGGCATAAATGAGGAAGGATGATGACCATCACTCCACGGTAGATCTTCAAGAGACATTGTTTCCATAATAGCCTCGTCAGATGGAAACACTTCTTTCAGAGGATCAGGCAAATCTGCATCACCGAGCCAGGGGGATTGAGAATATAAGTCGAGAGACATGCTTAAAGGAGAAGCTTCAGGAGGGGGAGAATCAGATGCAGCTGTTAGCTCACAATAATTGATCTTGATGGGACTAAGCGGCATTGAATCTCCAAATGAACCAACCTGTTTAGGCAAAGGGATGATCCATGGGTCATCCAACCGAGAGATCATATTAACTTGAATGGTATGGGGTGGTGGAAGGGGAAAAATACCCATGAGGACGGGATCTTTGAAAAGACCCGGCCCTATGCTGTCAGGGGGATTAGGAATCTGATCCATGTATGGCATGTTGTTCTTGGAAGATGAGGTAAATAATGACAAATGATTTTCAGTAATAATTTTTCCCCCCTGAGGAAAATTTAAGAGTCGAAAAAGGGTGGACAGAATGCACAACATAGCGTGAGTCCAAATGCGACCGAGTAGAAGATTGTAGTTGAGTTTGGCATCAACAACTTCTACTTCAACGTTTACCGTCTTTCCTTGCAATGTGATCGGTAGAATAGTGAGAACACCCAAGGGTTTTGATTCCCTTCCATCGAATGCCTCAAGGGCATTGGGTGACGAATTAAGGGCTGGAGAGCCAATAGCCTTCCAACAAATAGATGACATGACGTAGGTAGATGCAACTTCGTCCACTATGGCCCTATGGATGTTGAGACCATTGATACCGACTTGTATAACAAGCACAATCTGGTGCGGAAGTCGGGGGACGAAATTCTCTAGATTGAAAGAAAGAAGGATAGAATTAGCAGGATCGATCCCGCCAATCACGGATAACAATGCTTTCCATTGAGACGGAAAACTCTGGAGCACTTCTAACATGGACATCACGGAAGATGCCTACACCAAATCCTCAACAGTATTGTAATGCTGAGCAACACGGGCTTTAGGATTATAGGAAGATTTCCGGAGAACACCTTTGGAAGGTGGCTGAATAACGGGTTCAGCACTGCGCTTCTCAATTTCAAGGGGACTAGAGGTAGGTGGGGGAGGAAGACCATCAACAACCTCTTTCTCGGCTGCCTGACGTGATTCGGCATAATCCTTCGACTGAGTAGCAATGGAAACAGGTGTAGAATCATTCATCATGAAAACTTGAGAGCCGAAAGACGCAGATGGTGCGGATTGATCGACCATCTGGGTTTGCTGAGATGGGAAAGGTTCTTTAAGGACCACCGGAGTTCCCTTAGCACCTTTAAGGAGTTTACTAACCTTGGATCATCATGGAAAATCCTTGGTGTAGTGATCATATTCACAAATGAGATAGGGATACTTCAGCTTTCATTGTGAATCATCATCAGCACGAGGTTTAGACGATTCCAGTTTCGAGGCATTAGATTTGGCCTTACCTTTTCCCTTCTTTTTCCCTTTGGAAGTCTTGTCCGCAGGATTGGCTTGAACGGCGTTGACCTCTGAGGTTTTTCCAGAATCAGGGGTAGTCGGAGGAGCAGAAGTATTGGAAGAATTCAATTTCTGCTTCCCATTGGAAGAATTGCATGAAGTTTGTGATACGAAACCAATAACACTGTCGAATGATGGGGTAGCCGGTGCTTTAGAGGTTCCAGGCCGTGGAGCCTCAGTCAAGATATCATACAAATTACCCGATTTAGAGTACACTAAGTCAAGGTACTGGGCATGAGTGATGGCTTGTTCCTCGGGTTACACATGCCCCCATGGTGATGTCCTTTGCAATCTGGTTGAAAAAGGAGGTAGTGAACCAATGAGTAAGAATCTGATCAGGAATGTCAAACTTGATCAGGCGATGACGTCATCTCCATTCATGAATGTGGTCCGAGATATGGGTGGCCGGGTCCTGTTTTAAGGATGTTAGGAGATGCATCCCGGCTTCATAACAAACCGGTAACTGGAAATGAGTCAGGAATGCCATAGCAAGAGTGTTAAAATCTTGAAAGATGCCACGAGGAAATTCGATGTACCACTTAGCAGCAGCTTCGGTAAGGGTGTGCTGGAAAAGATGAAGTCGGATAGAGTCATCCACCGAAGAATTAGAAGAACACCACAAATGGTATGTCATGACGTGTGCTTGGGGTCTTCTCCAGACTTTCCCTCAAACTTGGGAAAATCACTAGGAACCTTCATTGGGACCGGAGGCCAGAAGGATTGTGAAGAATTGGATCATTTGTCAATTTGGACACATCCAGCAACTCCAACGTGGCAAGGAATGGTAATTGAGGGTTAAAAGGCATTGCAGGTCCAAGATAAGGACCCGTACCCATAGTCCACCCTGGTTGAGCATAACTCTGCCACCATTGGTTCTATCCCTGAGGATTCTGACCATAGGGGGTATAAGCCAGATAATTCGGTTGATATGGTGGCTGAGAACTAGGATACGGGGCTTGATAAACAGGATATTGATTCTGAGTATACATGGGCCATGATTGAGCAGCGTAGGGATTTTGCTGCGGAGTATAGGTATAGCTAGGCAGCTGAGGGTAATAAGTAGAACCTGGAGGCGGGTTGTAAACCGGTCGATATTGACTTTGAGGGTGATAACCACCTTGGGGTCGAACAAGCTGCTGATAAGTGGGGCCCTGTTGAGCCGGATAAGTGGGGTGCACAGGTTGATTCGCCTGCGGCATGGAATAGAGCGGAGACTGAGCAGGGTTGACGGGATGTGTAGGTTATCCTGGTTGAACAGGTTGACCTGACTGATGAGGGCCACCAGGTTGCCCCTGCTGAGCAGGTTGGCCTGATGGTTGGGGTGGGCCAGGCTGCGACTGATAACTAGGTTGACCTGTGGCAGGACCATAAGAGGGTCCTGGTTGTGCAACATTTTGACCAATCGGAAGATATGGCTGCTGAGGTTGCACCAATGGTTGAGATGGATGGATTTGCCCCCCAGGACCATATGAAGGTCTGGGTTGATATATCGGTTTCTTGGCTGGTCCTTGAGGTTTCCCTGGTTGGACCGGAGGCTGAGCTTGTACAGGTTGACCTTGAGGATTGTAAGGCTTCCCTTGCGGGCCGTAAAAAAATCCCTGCTGGACCAAAGGTTGTCCCTGTAAGGGTTTTCCTTGTGGGTCGTACGCATACCCTTACTGGGCCAAAGGTTGTCCCTAAAAGGGTTGTCCTTGTGGGTTGAAATCATACCCTTGCTGAACCGAAGGTTGTCCCTGAAAGGGTTGACCTTTTTGGTTAGAGGGTTGCCCAGGCAAGGTAGGTATAATACCGTTAATGAACTGATAAGCCTCAGGAGCAGGCAAGTAAATGGGGTTGCCGTGCTCGTCATATTGGAACGGAAGTGAATAAATCAGGGTACCATCCGCCCCATAATGAGAAAAATAGGAATGATAAGGATCCTGATGGGACTGATAAACCTAGGAGTTCTGCTGCTAAACAGCCAACCGATACTCCTCCGACGAAAGGTTGTCAGGGATTGCCATGGCAATCAAAGTCTCCACCGAAGTTGAAACTCCTGACGGTTGAACAGTGACATTCGGTGCCGACACAGCCACACAAACAGTAGGCCTGGTGGGGACAGATGTAATGATGGGTGCCAACGAGACAGGTTTCGTTGGTGACATCCCTAATGACGGAAGAACCGGCCCCCTTGATGGAGTTGATGTTTCCATCGAGGCAATAACGGCTATGATTTAACCTAAAGACCTGTATTCAGCTGGAAGCGACATCGATGGTGAAGGTTGAGCAGGATCTGGTTGGACGTCTTCTGGAAAAAGCTAGTATCCTTCATAAAAAACTGGAATTCCCTCACTGCCGTTAGGACCAGACGAGTCCATGTCTGAATCCACCGTAAGATCTTGCAAAAGAGTACAGGGGCTAGGAGGTATGATAGCGGCCAAAAATGGTGATCCCGATGTAAGAGGGGGAAAATGTTCCCCAACCCCAAACCCAAACCAAGCATTGGAAAGAGGCCAATGGAACTCAACTAGTTCTCCAAAGGGATACTCAGACGGGATGATAGGCTACTCAAGCTTAGCAGAGCCAGAGACTTGAGAAGTTTCAGATGAATTTTTTGTGCGAGGAGTACCAGTAGATGAAACTGACGGTTCCACCATTGTGACTGTAGCACACCAGAAAAGGAGAAAATATCGAAAATGAATACTCTTGGATTAAAACCAAGGCAAGAAAAAATAGGCCAAGTAATCAATCTTTAAATGGGTGTGTAATCGTAGGTAGTTTATTTTACGACATTGAAACAAAAGTTTGCTGTTTCTTGTTTTAAGAGTCAAGAAATAGTCAAAGATGACTCTAGTCTCTTTCAGTTTTCAGCGAGCGTGAAAGGAAAAGTGCTCGATGATCTTTTCAAATTTACGGAGTTAGTAAATATAAAAAATGACTGCTCAGGTAGTCTAGGTAAAAGGGTGTACTAGGTTCCTGTGAACTGCCATATACACCTTGGTTATAAAATGAAAGAAAAATCAACCAAGGACTTGACGTATGTGCAGGTAGTCTCCCCAAATGCTGTGTCTGGAAAATCATGGTTACAAAGTGGCACACTCAGCGTCCTACGGATAAAAGGATTTCAACCTAGAGGGGTCTCCCTTTACATACTCGATGGTACGGGGAGCACAAGTCCGTACTAGTGTTGTCTGAAGCCAGATGGCGAACGATAGTTGCTAGGTTTAAAGATGTCGGAACACGTCTCTAACTTAGACCACTAAATATTGCGTTAAGTTTCAATGTTGCCTTAGGTTAATTGAATAAATTTTAAGTTGATCTTGTATTTATGTTTCAATTCCAAGTTCCTACAGAATGTTGAATCTCACAAATCCCTAAATGCAAGCTACATGCAATAAAATACCATTCCGTTCAATGAAGAGCTATCTACGAGAAGGTTAGGAATTTTCAAGCGATAGTAAAATGAGAACACATAAAAGCATCCACTTTTGAATCTAATGCAAGCTAATGAAACTGAAAATCTCTTCTCTAGAATTATATAATGCTAGAAATGTGAAAGATTTTCCAATTTTCACTATGCTAATCAAGAATGCAAAAGATTTGTTTTTTCAATATATCAGAGCAAGTGCACTAAATGACATGAAAAATAAAGCAAAACACCAATTTGAGAATGGTGAAGCGAGAGCTGAAACAAAACAATCTCACTCAACTCCAAACAAGCCCAACAAGCCTCAAACCAATGACGAAATCCCTCAAATCAAAGAAAGATCTCAAAAGAGACCCAAACAAGCTGTGTAATCTAGGCTTGGAGTGATGAGAGAAAAATTGAATGAAAGAGAGGACAATCACTCAATTAATGCAATCACTCAAATGGATCCAAGAAGCAGAATGCAAAGAAGCAAAAACAAAGTTGACTGGGAAACCAAGGACCCGAAACTCGCACGAGAGGCTCAGCAGGCTGAAGTACCTAGAAAACCTAGGGCTGGAAAGAAACACTGATAGAAAAGGGAAAAAAACCAAAGGATAAGCGAAAATATCAGTCAAGAACAAACCCAAAGCATTCAAATCAAGATAATAAAACACCCAAAGATACCAAGATGGACCCAAAACTCCAAAACAGGGAAAACCCTAGCACCTACAGGAATTGGCGCGATTGTCTGGCTATAATCCGCGCCAGACAGGGGATGGCGCGAGTGATAAACTGGCAACAAGTGCCAGCTAGCACGACTGTTAGGCTGGAACCCGTGCCAATCAAGCCATCCTTGGAAAAGTCGAAATTTTGGAAAAACAGGGGTCAAATTGATCCTCTGGGGCTAAACAGGGGTCTTAGACTCAGCAAAGATGATCAAAAAAGCAAGCTAAGCAAGCAAAGACTAGGAAGATGACCTAAAGGATGAAAGACAAACTCTCACTGATCCCTAGCGGAGTTGCCAATTTTTTGGAGAGGTAAATCCCCTCTGCGGATAGAGGCAATCCCACTAGCCCTAGAGTGGGTCTAGCAACAAACAAAACACGCTACGATATTGATTCCTAGTTACAAAAGACAAAGCTACAATGGATATATTACCTCAAGTCCTACGCTACTGTTGTTGAAGAAGAAGCGCTGCTTCCGTTCCTAGCTGGATAGATCACAATCCTTTAACTCACCACGTCTGGACACCTATACAAATGCAGAGGAAAACGACGACATACAATGTAATAATTCAAACATGTAACTATCAATCAATCGGAAAATATTGAATCAAATTGCATTACACATATAAGCAATTCAACGATGGAACCAATGACATATTCGAGCATAAATTAAAATATGAAATAAATATTACAACCGAGTTTCGACGTCGTGTTCTTCCTTTGGCAGGGCTTGCAGCAGAGTGTGTCTCACAAAGCTTGTCGGGAATTTGGACAAGGCTCTCTCTCTTACGGGGTTCTCCTTAGCTCTGCTCTCAATAGTCACTTAGCTATAGTTTTCTTCCCAAATATTCAGATAGGTTGCAAATAGAGAGGGCAAGATTTTATAGAGGGAGAAGGAGAGGTTAGGATCCCTATAATCATGGGGGAGAATCCTATCTCTTAGGAAGGTTCTATGAGAGGTGGAAAACCACTTCCTAAATAGGGAGATCCGGAGCCAAACAACCCAACCTTTTTTTGATGATTGATTCTGAAGTTGTTAGAATCAAACTTCCGCCTTTTATTTTTAAAAACATTCCCAAATAGGCTTGGCACGGGAAATACACAGGAACAGAGCGCCAGGTGGCGTGGGCTTCTTGTAAATTTCCCAAGTCGGCGCGAGTGATGAACTAGCTGCTCGCGCCAATGCCCAAACATATGTTTTTAGTAATTTTCTGAGGAAATGTTCTCCAGGAGAATTCTTTCCCTTATGCAGAAGGATGTCATCAAGGTGTTTTCAGGACATTTTACTGTTCACAGGTCACGGGAATAGTCCTCCAATGTACAGGACAAGGGATTGTAGGGACGGTGAAAAAATGCTGTGTAACAGAAAGCAGTGATAGTGCTCTAGAATTATTTTTAGTGGCTGAACCTTCGACGGGATTTTGGGAAGTACATCAAATTTGTCACTTCTTGCACCATTTCCAAACTGAAAAACAAGAAGCAAGGCCTGTATACTCCTCTATCTAATCCTATTCGACCTTGGGAATCCATATTCATGGATTACATGTCGGTGCTCCCTTCAACTAAGCATTGAAACAACTACGTTTTCATGGTCATCGACATATTCTCTAAGATGGCCATTCTTGCAGCCTGCAAGTAGAGTATCACAACAGAAGCCACTACTAAGCTCTTCTTTGAACGAGTGTGGGTACACTTTCGGATCCCATAGTCCATTATCTCAGATTGGGATAGTAGGTTCCTAACTTCATTTTTGTCAAGTCTCTGGTTGATGCTGGATACCAAGCTCACTAAGTCCATGCCTTTCCACCCCCAAAGAGATAGCCAAACAGAGGTCTTCAATAGGGTGATCATACACATTTTGCGCATGTACAACTCAAATGATCTTCGCACATGGGACAAAAGCCTCCCCTATTTCCCACACAGCTACAACAGAGCTCTCCATAGCTCAACTAGCCACATCCCCTTTCAGGTGGGGTTGGGATTCCAGCCACTATGTCCCATTGATGTGGCCATACCATTTGTAGCTACTCAGACAACTTTGGCCCATGTCCAGTTTAAAACCGACAAGGATAACAAATTCATTGAGAGAATCTAGCACATCCGCCAGTAGGTCCATGACATATTGGACAAATCCAATAATAAGTACAAGCAACGGCATAATTAGCATCAGGTGCCACACAAGTTCTAGGTGGGTGAAAAAGTTTGGCTACATTTGTAGAAGGATAAACTCATTGGGCCCCACCATAATATTTGGTCGCTCCAATATGGGCCACACACCATCACCAAGGTTGTAGGGGATAATGCTTTTGAGCTCAGCATTCCACCATTCCTTGGCCTGAACCTAGTGTTCAATGTGGACCACCTTCAGCCATACTTTCCACCATTATTGAACACATTCGACATTGCAGAAAAAATCACAACAACAAAGTTAAACCCATAATAAATGGAACATGCCACCACTGATCATATCATGGACTCGTATATCAATAACACTCACCACCAGAAGATCCAACTATATCAGGTTGTCAAAGCTGGTCGACTCCTGCACCAAGGCAAGTGGCTCACCAGGAACCAAGTTCAACAGAATTTTCCCCATTTCATGGAGGAAATCAATGCACTGGGGACCACTTTTTCTTTCATTTTTTCATTTTCCTTAATTGTACCATAGTTTACTATGTTTGCTAGTTTTTTGGGTCCTAAACTTTCGTAGCCATTTTGAGGCCCTAAACGAAACTTTTTGGAAAAACTAGGCCAAAAATGAGTCTTTTCTTGATGTTTTCCACACGAAAGTTGTATTCCTCGGATAGATATTTCTAACGTGGTATTTTATGTGTCAAACAAAGATTGTATGCCAAATTTAGGACCTCGGGAAGTTGATGTACCAATTTACCCAAGCGGGGCTCGTATTTTTGGTGCTTCAACTCCTAGGGTTAGGTTTTAGGATGTTTAGGGTTTTCCATTTTTTTTTCAATAATAAATAGGCCTTCAAGCCTCATTGTAATACAGTTTAGAGGCATGTAGTCACCACATCTCTTCTTAGAGATAAGATACCATCGCCTGAGCTAGCCTATTTCCATTATGTCTTTTAGCATAATTCAGTTCTTTGATATTAATGAAATGAAGTGTTATTTCTGCTTCCTCTCTGTATTTATGGTTAGATTATGTTGTGTTCCTATCTAAGTTTGGATAAGTGCTATTATAGATGATCTGAAAGGATTGTATTAGTTTTTTGTGCTAAGTGTCTTTTCAGTTAATAAACATGTGCATACTTGTCTCCATATTTTGTTTAAGTATTGAGGATTTTAACCATGAAATATAAGTGATTTTAGTTAACTAGAAGCATGAAATAAGAGAAAATAACATTGAAAAATAGTGTATAACAGAGAAATAAAACCACACATAATATTTACACAATAGGCATGATGAAACAGTTCACCCCTCCTGGGCTACATCTGCTGGTCCAGCTCCCAATGGCATGTCCATCTTTCATTATGCTCAAAATTTTGCAAATAAATGTGTTTACATGCCTCTAATGGTTGTTTTCTTTGCACCAATGGCTCCATAATGCTCCAATTAGTCTAGAATTCCTTTCCATTCACTCCATTTGGGTGAAAATTGACCCTCCAAGTCATTTGCCCAGTAATTCCTAGAAATCCTCCACTAAATTTGGTGAACTGGAGTTAAATTTGGCCATTTTCCATACAAATAGTGGAACACTATCTATTCTGCCTGTTATAACTGTAAGATTTAATGTAAAGGGTAGGGGTGGCCACATGCGCACCTGCTACCCTGCCTGACCGTAACGTTCAGAGTTTAAATCGGCAGGGAACAGACCTTAACCACGAGTTCATAGCCATGTGACATGGTTTTAAAGTTAAATGTCAGAGTTTAGAAGCAATGTTTAAGCATGGTCGTGTGGAGATATTTAATGTAACTATCACATATGATCACATTCAATGGCAGAGGTTACGGTTGATAAGCTGTCAGGTTAACATATATGGTTGCGGTTTGTTATAGTGGTATGTGACGACATATCTCAGACCATCGGTGGGTTGGGACCGTTGGCGGTCCCCACCCCCATATGTAAATGTATTACACTTTAACATTAACCTCTGACCTTTTTTAGTTAAGATATAATGCGTATCTCATGCGATGTGGTAGGTGGCTATCCTTGGATGGAAGCGCACTTAGTTAGTTGAGTCAACCTATGAAACCACCAAAGGCTGTTGAGTTTGGCCCATCCAAATCTATGAAAATCAACCCAAACCTCTCGAATGAAGAAGAGAAGCAATTATGCCAGCTTTTGAAAGAAAATATTGAAGCATTTCCTTGGGATTGCAAGGGCATGAAAGGGGCACATCCTTGAGTATGAGGACATCACATTTATAGAAAAGAGGGATTCAAGCCTATGAGACAACCCCAAAGAAGGATGAACCCGGCTCCGAAAGACATAGTCAAAGAGGAGATGCAGAAACTATTGGATGTAGGTTCATATATCCTTTATCCAACAGGAAGTGGGTATCTCCTGTTTTCCTAGTCCCGAAGAGGAATGGGAAGTTGCAAATTTGTGTTGATTATTGAGAACTTAACAAAGCCACCAAGAAAAACTATTTCGCTTTGCCCTTTATAAACCAAGTCCTAGATGGCCTTGTGGGGATGAAGTTATTTTCCTTCTTAGATGGGTTCAGTGGGTACAATTAGATTCAAATCAGCCCTGAAGACCAGGATAAGACTACTTTCACCTGCCCTTGGGGTAAGTTTTCTTATAGAGTCCTACCCTTTCGGTTGTGCAATGCCCCAACTACTTTCCAAAGAGCCGTCCTGAGCATATTTTCTGAGTTAGTTCATGACTCTATCAAAATATACATGGATGATTTCACACCATATGGGGATGACTTCCAGGAAGCGCTCTCCAATTTGGGTAAATTACTAAGAAGGTGCATTAAGATGCATCGCTCTTTGAGCCCAGAAAAGTGTGAATTCCTGAAGAAATTAGGGGTTGTATTAGGACACTCCATATCCCAAGCAAGAATACAGGTAGACCCGAACAAAATTGCTATCTTCAAAAGGATACCTACTCCTCAAAATCAGAAAGATTTGAGGAGTTTTTTAGGCTTAGTTGGTTACTATAAAAGGTTCATCAAATATTTCAGCAAGATGGCTTCACCATTATTTGGGTTATTGGCCAAAGATTCTGAGTTTATTTGGTCTGGTCCTTGTCAAGAGGCTTTCAGAGCTCATTATGGAAAATTTGACTATTGCCTCCATCCTCCAAGGTCCAAATTGGACTCTGCCTTTCCACATCCACAATGATGCATTTGAAAAATCTATAGGGGCAACATTAGGACAATTAGAGGACAAAATCCCTTATGCCATTTATTTCATCAACAAGAATTTGTCCAAGGCTGAGCTGAATTATACTGTTACTGAGAAGGAGATGTTAGCCATTATCCATGCTTTGAACAAATTCAGGCATTATGTAATTGGATATTAGTCATTTTTTCACACTGACCATGTGGCCATCAAGTATTTGATGAACAAACCAGATGTTAATGCTAGGATAATTAGATGGTTGTTACTTTTGCAGCAATTTGATTTGACTATTGTTGATAAACCTAGAAAGGAGAATGTTGTTGCATATTTTTTGTCCAGGTTAGCTCTCCCTGCAGGTGAAGAAGGAATGGTGGATGACCAGCTACCATATGATCATCTCTTTTCTATATTAACACTCTCACCATGGTTTGCTGATATAGATAACTACTTGGTTTCTTGGAGACTCCCTCCTAATCTTTCATTCAGGGAGAGGAGCAGAATCATAAGAAAAAGTGCCCCTTTCACATGGATTGGGGGAAACATTTTCAAGCTAGGCCCTGAACAAATCATAAGGAGATGTGTGACTGAGGAAGAAGTTTTTGATATCCTCTCTAAATTTCATGACAGCCCATGTGGAGGTCACTTTGCTGCAAAGAGAACTGCTTACAAATTTTTGAAGGCAGGATACTATTGGCCTACCCTTCACCAAGATTCCAGAAGATACACTAGCAATTGTGAATAGTGCCAAAGGATGGGGAAACCCATGAAAAGGGATGAGATGCCTTTGCACCCTCAGGTGGCTCTTCAGCCATTTGACAAGTGGGGCATGGAATTTGTTGGACATATCAATCTACCATCCAGACAAAAGAAGTATATCATAGTATGCATTGATTACCTAACAAAGTGGGCTAGAACAAAAGAAATGAGGGTAGAAACCGAGGAGAAATTAGTTGAATTTCTGAGGGATAATGTGTTTTACAAGTTTGGATACCCCAGAGAAATAGTCATTGATCAGGGAGCACAATTCACCTCTCACCTCATTGAGAATCTTTTGAGGAAGCACAAGATTAAGCATAGAACTTCTACTTCCTATCACCCTCAGGCGAATGGCCAAGTAGAAGTAACTAATAGAGATTTAGAGAAAATCCTCACCAAGGTTGTGAGGAACAACAGAAAATATTGGGCAGACAGATTGGTAGAAGCTACTTGGGCCTACAACACTACTTGGAAGACAACAACAGGATTCACTCCTTATGAACTAGTCTATGGTAAGAAGGTTATACTTTCAGTTGAGTTTGAATTCAATACTTTAAGAATGGTAGTTGAATTAAATCTAGATCTATCAAATGCCCAAAAAGAGAGGTTTCTGCAACTAAATGGATTGGATGAGTTCAGAATGAAAGCACTTCTTCACACGGAGGTAGTTCAGCTGCAAAGGAAGGTCTGGCATGATAAGAACATCAAAGAAAAGACCTTCCAAGAATGAGATTGGGCGCTATTGTATGATTCAAGGTTTAGAGATTTCAAAGGCAAGCTGATGAAAAGATGGTTGGGACCTTACATAGTGGAAAAATGTTTTGATAATGGCACAGTTCAAATCAGAACCATAGATGAGGAAGGAATCCCCTTGCTTGTCAATGGTCACAGACTTAAAATCTACAAGAAGCCTTTGTCAAGGGTAGACTTCATAAATTCAATAAGAAGAGAGGTGTATGTGATGGTAAACTCCATAGTTTCCCACACCTCCTAAAAAAATGAAAAAGAATAAAGATCCATGGGTGAAAACCTCTTTGAGGCACCCAAGGCAAACTTGTGGGTTGAAAACCTCGATGGAGGCAACTCACTTGCTCAAAAAAGAAAGAGAAAAAAGAAGAAAAGGGAATAAATATCCATGGGTGAAAACCTCTTTAAGGCACCCAAGGGAAGTTTGTGGGTTGAAAACCTACATGGAGGTAGCACACTTTCTTAAAAATAAAAAAATAAAAAAATTACATTTGCATCTCTATGTTTTCCGTGTTTTTTTGTTTTGCAGGTTATTAATGGTTTCTAGAAACACCAGGAAGCATTCATCTTCTCTCCCCTTCTATTTTAACATCCATCCCATCATTCACTCCATTCATTTCCATAACTCCTTCCATCACCTCCATACACCATATTCCTCCATTCCCGAGCACAATGTAGCAAAAGAAAGCAAGCCAAAAATTGCTACAAACATCAGGAAGTTCCTTCAAAAACAAAGTTGTTCACGGACTGCAAAGAAAAACAAGAAGGAGCTGATAAATCAGACTCTGGGAAAGACAGGAGTGCCACCCATGGCATCTGGAGCACCCCCACGCAACATCTACAATGGAAACAAACAACAAGAAAGATCAGTAGCTCACTCAGATATTTTCTCATTCAGCAAGTTGCTCACTCAGAAAACAATAAAATAAGGAAGAGTGCGGCATATAAGAGGCTTGTCTCCAAATACCAGCTCCTGCAAATTCCTTGACAACAACGGGTAAACTTAGGTATAGATTCTCACCCCTTGCTATGCATCCATAATAGCTAGAAATAACTAAATTTGCAGACTTAGAGTTTAAGAGGTAGAAAGGTGGTCAGTTAGCTTGGCCACCATCGTGAAGTATGATTAGGTAGAACTGCGAAATCACGCCACCTGGGTATGCAAAAGAAAATTTTAAATCAAGTGGAGTAGAGGAAAACAAGGGGAGGAAACATGCAGTCCATCATGAATTAACATAGAGAAGGAAAAAACAGTCTCTAACGAAAACTGGAGCTAAGGCCGAGTTACATAAGCGCTCCAAAATTAGTTGCGCAATATAATAAAAAGAGATCCTGTCTCATCCAAACCAGTGAATTGAGAATTTTTGAAGGAAAGAGACCGAAGGGAGCCCACAGCACAACAATATCGAGAGTGGGCTACGTATTTGAACAACGTGCAGCAACAACAACAACAACAGAACAACATCACTAGTAGTCGAGCCAGCTTTAGAAGTATACTGCATATCAGACATAGTAGCAAGGGACCAAGGAAAGATTTTATAACAACCCAAACAAGGCAGAATTCTACTCCTAACCTTAGAGAAGAAGATCCAGAAGAAGGAGAGGAAGAGACAAAGGGCTAAGGAAAAATGGAAGAGATGGAAATAGAAATCATAGAGGTAGCAGAAAATGAGCAAGAAGTAGACTCACAACACAAAACCACATCCTCTCAAGGAAAAGAGGTAGTTGCCAGCTCCTCTGAGCGCAAAGAGAAAAAGGCAGACCTCTATGTATTTCATAGCTGACAAAATTTAGAGGATAAGTCAGAGAGAGCCAGAAACTCCTCCCATGAGCCCGATTATCATTGAAGAATCACCAAGGGAGGAGGAAAGAATCAAAGAAATAATTATGAAGGAGTAGCTGCAGAAGGCACAGGCAAAAAATGTAGCACTGAAGGAGAAATTGTAGCAAAAAGGCAAGAAAGTAGCCACTATGGTAGACTTATGCATAGAAGCCCTTCAACACAGATTCCCTTCTGACTCATATGCTATGTACCTCAAGGAGAAATGGCTCCTATTTCAAATCAAAACTCTAGCCTCCCATGAATCCCTACCTTTCCAAGATTGTAGGAAATTCATGGATTCCTACAAGCAACCTAACATGGTTGATCAGGCAAAGATGGAAAAGTTTTATGTGCATAACCTTGTGCTGACAAGTCTGGATACTTGGGACCCCAATCCTACAATGGGGGATATGTAGTTGATGGCTTTAGTATCGTGGATGATGAATGATGACACTAGAGAAAAATAGATATGGAAGGTCATGAGAAGAAGAAATAGAGAACCCTTACATATCAGACCGGAATTGTTCAGCCCAAGAGGAGTCATCCTTAATCGTCGAGATATTGAAAGGGACCTTGCACTAGCTGAGAGCTACCTTCCGACTGAAACATAGGTAATTGGCCACTTTGATGATGTTTCTAGGCAAATAGAATATGAGTGCATTATGGCTAGCCAGAGGAGATGGAACAACCTCCCTCATAGCCTCAAGAACAGGGAGTACCATACTCCAAAAAGACTGATGGGTGAATTAGAAAGGGCACCATTATACAAGAGGACCATGCAAACCAAAAATATCCAATGGTTGGGACTAAAGCTCAACCCACCTTTGCTAATGGGGTTGAATGATGAAAAGGACATAGATACATAAGATAGAGAATGGGAGAATGCAGAAAAGAATAATGGTTTTTACCCCCTTGGGGAAACTCCCATACTTCTTCCTCAGGAAATCAGGGGGGTTGTCAAAGCCTTAAAGAAAATGCAGGAGAATTAGCTACTTAGAGGATGAGAAACCATTCAGTAAGGAGGTGATGATGAGCTCCATCATTAGACATATTTGGAGGGTTAATGGCCACCTTTTTTCCTTCTTAGATCTCTTTTTCTTGCATTTTTATTATTATTTGGTTTTATGATGCTAGTATAGGTGGTGACTAAGGCTAACATACTCTGAGTGCCTAATATGAGGTTGAGTGTAGAAAATCAGGAATTATTAGCATTTTTATAAGGATTTTATCATAAAGACTTGGAGGAGACAGCAAGGAGAAATTATTGGAGGATTTTCCATGCTCCTTAACTCTCAAAGGCAACCAAAGGATCCCAAAGATTCTCTCCAACAATTCAAATTCCAAAGGCATCCAAAGAATCCCCAAGGATTTTCTCCAGCAATTCAAATTCCAGAGGCAGCCAATCAACTCAAATAGGAGTGCACTCAATACTTGTTTACTTGGAGTCAAGTGGACTCAATCACTATTTTCTAGGGAGTTGTTGGTAGCTGCCCTGTAGAATAAATAGAGCAGAGCTAGAGCTAGGAAGAGTCAATGGATTCTAGTCGGAACTTTGTTGCAAGCTATTGAGCTTTTTATTTCACTTAGTGATCAAAATTTGAGAAATGTATGAGGTTATTCTTTTATGAAATGAGCAGACTGATTTCATTTTACTTATTTAAGTTTTATAGAGCTAGGCTCATGGGTTAGGGCCCAATCCATGTGCCTCAGCCTCTCTGTTGTATTCGTTCTCTGCTCTCTATCATTTCATTAGCTCCGCTTCTAATAATTTCACTTATGTTTCAAGTTGTTGTTTATTCTTTCTTTCAGTGTGCTGCTGTAGTTTTCCATTTTCTTATGATAGTAATAGAATAGAGGAAAACCAAAAAACTGTGGATCAAGACCCCCTTCTCATCTCTGTCAATAGGGTTCGAGGAGGAAGAAACTTCCCACAGACCCAAAAACTAATTTCTGTTCACTATTTCTGATATTAAAAGTAGAATTGCATTACCATTTTTAGCCTTCCTTTTTATATTGCATTTTCACGCATTTGCTTGTTTTTCGTGCATAGACGAGTAGAGTTGTTTGCAGGAATTAGTGATAAAGCCCCAGAGCAGATCTGTGGCGTCTTCCCACTTTATTTTCCATCTCTATCTTGACAACATGAACACTATTTTTACGCCTCCATTTCCCTCCTTTTCCTCTTATCTGAAAATGTTGCACCCACCTTTTTTCTCAAAACAGTTAAACCCTTCAACCCGCCTCATTCCTTTGTTTTTTTATTATTCACGATTTCCTTGCCCCTTCCTAATGAAAAATGCTTGAAAACCATTGGAATTTGACCTTCCACCCTTGCTCCTCAAACTTCCCATTACTGTACATCACAAATCACAAATCACAATGTTTAGTTTCTTCCTTTAAGACTTGCTTCTCATTTTCACTGATTGCGATATTGCGATATCGCATATCACACTTTGCACATTTTCCCTTTTTCTTTAAGACTTACCACTTCCAAACGCCGATTGCGATATTACGATCGTGCTCCACTGCTGGTCCCACCGCCACGTCGCCCATTGCACTTCGCACTTCGCAACTTTTTCTGAACAACACTTCCACTATCCCTCCAATTTTGCGATATTGCGTTTGCGATATCACATTTCACACTTCGCAGATTTTATCTTGTTGCATTTCGCACTTCGTACTTTGCATCATTTCCTTTTTTTCTTTAAGAATTACCACTTCCAAAAGCCGATTGCGATATTGTGATTACGATATCGCACTTCGCACTTCGAAACTTTTACCACATTGCAGGTCTCTCATCGCAACTTTTTCCCTTTTATTTTAAGACTTACCGCTCCTATATTCCTATTGCGATATTGTGATCACGCTCTGCCACCGGTCCCACTGCCATGTCACTCGTCGCAAATCGCATTTCGCAACCTTTTCCCTATTCTTTTAAGACCTTCCGCTCCTTTTTCCGATTGTGATATTGCATATCGCAGATCACAAACTTTTCCCTTTTTGCATTTCACATTTCGCAGTTCTTTCACATTGCATTTTGCACGTCGCAGCTTTTAGCCTGTTGCACTTCGCACTTCGTAACTTTTTCTCCATCGCATCTCCACCATTGCACTTTTCAAATTATTCCACTCCGAAGCATTTTTGTGCTATAATAAATTTTTAATTAGGTTTAAACCCCCGCTTTCCACTTCTAAGCCTTGTTTCATGTGTTAAGCCCTCCATTAGCCTCTTTAGCACTTTTTTTCCTCCAAGCTACAAATCAACACCTTTTCAATCAGAATTAATTCATGGATAGCTTAGCTACATGGATAGTTTTGGTGTCCCGTGTTTTGATAGATTGGAAAATCAAAATACAAGGCAACATCAGAACCAATCTTTAGAGTTCCAGGATCTAGTCCTCCTGTTCTCAGAGAGGGATCTCTCAAATGTTTGTTTGCAAAGGTTTATCTTGTGTGCTTAGAGTATTGGTTTTAGACTAGTTATTAAGTGAAGGTGTTTGATTGTTTGTTTGTTTGGTTGGATTGACACAGCAGAATATGAAAGGCCTAGGAAAGATATATAGAAAGGAGAAACATCTGGTTCATTGGGCAATGGAGTCAAGAAGAGGTCATAACATACTCATCGATGGATATGGGATATCAGAGGGAAAATCTAACTTGGCCACAGGATCCTTTGGTTTTTGGAATGAGATGGACATCAATGATTTGGAAGAGAAATTTGATTTCTCCAACGAAAGAGAACTTGAAAATATAACTTGAACAATAAAAGGAATATTTGTTAGGCAGACTCGGCCTTTGGCTTCGCAAACATTCTTTAAGCAAATAATGACTTCAAGACAACTTTAAAATGAAATCTAAGATTCGGGGAACACCCTATTTCCTCAAAGACTTTATTTTAAAGGACTTAGAAAACATGAAAGATTCACTGATAATTGCAGTCATAGAAGAGAGAACACCTAAATAACATCTATGGTTACAACTATAAAGACCTTCAAAACAGCTATTTAGCAGAGGACACAAAGGGCAGACAGAGCAGGATATCTACAGCTTACAGCAAACAAAAATACTTCAAAGGAGACTTCAAAATAACGAGTTTCTAGTGACGTGAACCATGAGAAAACCATAAATCATGCTAAAACCAACTATTCGAACTATTAAGGAAATAAACAAGCATGAAGACTAAAGAGAGAGGTTAAAGACTCTAAAATACTTTAGCAGAAGAAAACATAAAACAGTGAAGGGTGAACAGGTCTAAGGTGCTTCCAGGAGTCATTTCTTAGCCTAAAACTTTCAACCTATTGTTGTAAGAAATTATGGAACATAATGAAAATAGGGAAAAACATTTAACAGTTCAGAATACTTCACCAACAGCCAAGATCATGGATCCAATGATAGAGCCTTCATAGTAACAAGCATGCAACAACATCATCAGGGCTTCAAGACTTCAATTTCTTCTTCAACTTCAACAGACTATGTATTATTTCAGAGAGTTTAGGTATTACAACCAGTGATCCAATTTCTCATCTTCTAAAGTGTTGCAAAGGGAATGAGAGTGAGATCTGTAAAAGATCTCTCAAGACAGTTACTGAGTGATGACTTCTCGGCCTTTGAGAGGCTCGATGAATAAGTTTACGGGTGTTCCAACATTAATTGATATATATTTATGAATTAATGGGTGGGAGCTTTTGTTGACCTTGAGGCCTCTGTTTTGTATTTGAGTAACTCTGAGATATTTATGCATCTAATTTCTTAGAAGTAACTCTGCATTGCGTTGAGGTGAATACTCCAGTCTGCTCAATAACCCGGCCTACGTGAATTTCTTGTGGCTCACGGATGTGCTTCTTGTAGTATTTAGAGGAATAAATTTGTTCTCGTATGTATAAGGAGGATTTTCTATCTGATAACACTTATGGGTGATGTTCCTTTAATCAGAGTTAATTCTAGGGATCAGGCTTTTGATAATCATTCTTAGTCGTAATCCCAAAATTATCTTCAATCTTCTGTTATGGTATGTTCTATCTTCGACACTGATACTGTTTTACTTGTGTTTTAATAACACAGTGTCTTGTTGATGTGCAGGCCGCGTAGGGCTCATATGGCATCAATGCCTATGAGGCACTGACGAAATGTGGAGTAGAGCCCTTGTATTCCTTTTCCATTTGATAACCGAAAGTCCAGAGGATCGTCACCCTCAGCTTTCTTTTCCTTTATATTATGGGAAAAACCTTCCAAACCTGCAAATTAAACAAAATACAGGAAATCCTAAGTATTTGGTAAAAATCCTTTGAGGGCGTCGGAGAGAGCGGGGCTGCGGATGGCATCATCCAATGGTGGAATTGCGAGAAGGTAAAAAGGAGAGCGAGAAGAATAAGACGAATGATCTTAATCATCCTCACCTGCACACGTGGATGGTCCAGATCCAATCGAAGAATCACAATCGATGAGGGTAAATGTTAAAGCCGGAAAAAAGCGATATGCGGACATGAGCCATTGATCAAGGATTAGATCAATGGTGGGAGTGAATCGGCACTCTGCAGGGCTGAGGTGACAAAATAAATGCTGTATTATCGAAAATGCGATGCGATTGAGTTGTTTCTCCGTCGCATCTGCGCATCGATTCATTTGGAGATGCGCTCTGTCGCACTGTCGTGGTAAAGGTCAATGGACGAGAAATTAGGCCGTTGGATCTGGGAAGGTGGAGAGGAGGTCAACGGTGGACAACCAATCGGGGATCGACAATCAGAGGTGGGCCAATGCGATGGTGCGATCGAGGCATCGCAATCAGAGGTTTCAAAGGGGAGCAATCGGAAGAGTCTTCGCAAAAATTTCCGATGCGATAGGTGCCTCGGGACTTAAACTCTTGGTCCTGGGCGTAGGTTATATGAATGGAAAGCGGCGCGGGCGGGGTTTATATATATGGGACCCAATCGCATCGGAAAGTTTGATGCGGGTCTTTCAATCAACCCATTGTGAATTTCCCCAATGCGATTGTGCTTCGGGTCTTTTTAATCTAACAATTTTTTATTTAAAAATCGTTGTATGGGCGTGTTAGACCAAAACTTTGGGCAAGTGGGTTTTTACAATTTTAACAAGGAAAAGAGGCCATCAGAATGAATACTTCCCAATGATCTAGCAAGTTCACTTTTGGATCATTCGGCTACATGAAATGATAATACGATCAGGGGGTATGTACATGGGCTTACTCGCATTGGAACTTTTTAAACATGGCAAAAATACTTGCACACTTGGACTTTTGCGATGCGATAAGCGCTTTTAAAGGCTTAGCACCTGGTTCTAGCACCAGGGCATATAATGGGGAAGTGGTTTAGGCTTAGCCCAAGGGGGCTTAAGTCCTTAGTAATAAAAACTTGTTTTTTATAGATTTTTAGGGTGGTTTTCAGCGAATTGAGTATTTTTGCATAAATAACGATTTCTAACCTGTAAAAATGATTTTCATGAATGGAAGAAAAAGCAAGACATGAAAACAGAGTAGTTTTATGGAGAAGAAGGGGAGCAAAATGAAGGTTAGTTTTGAGTGGAGGAAGGGGAAAAAATGATGATTTTGCAGCAGTATTTTCACTTATGGAAACAACAGAAATTCTGAATATAAAAAGGGAACAACAGTGAATATTTGGACAAAGTCATGACGCCTTCAAGAGTCTTCAAGAGCCAGCACTTTTTTGCAATAAAATTTGTTCCTTGAAGGCTCCAAAAATGATTTAGCCACCTTTTGGTATAACAAATTTATAGGTGGCTAAAAATGGCTCCACTTGGGGATGGTGCCTTCTTGAAGGCATTAAGAACTTCAGACTTGCATTCTCTGGGAGGCTGACCTGTGCCTGATCCATTGGGCTACCCTTCCTTTGTTGGGATGATCTTGCTCTGAAAACATATTAGCAGCCATAAAAACAATGGTTCTTTCATCAACAAGCTTTCTACCTACTCAATCCTACTGATCTAACATTTTTTCTTCATTAGAGTGCACTTGGATTGGCAAAATCTCTCACAACATTTTATTCTTTCGAAAGCAGGAAATCTAATCTATTTCTACTCCTTATTTCTCCATGGACTCAGATTAAACAGTTGAGTCCATATGATTCTCTACCTAATCTACCAATCTATTAGGATTAAACAGTCTACCAGATTTTTATTCTCTAATTTCTAAAGCAGAAATTTAAAAGCATACAAGTCAGGATTGAACAGTCTAACTTGATGCTGATTTATGGCATAAAAACAAGCTGCACATAGATATTATTTACAGAAAATTAAATCAAAATGATGAAGGCTTTAAGATCTGAAAGTTTTAAGAACATCCTTCTCTTTTCTTCAACTCTGTTTTTAAGCTTGTTTGATCCAGTTCGCTTGTTTTTCTCAGTCTGATTTGAATGCCTAGAACCAATATTCCTTTGTTTTTTACTCCAAAATTTAAAACAAATTTGAGTCATCTTTGGAAATTTAGGTTCGCATTTTGAGCCGAGCATGTTTGAACTCAATTTATCCTAATCTACCTTACTGATAAATCCAAGATTAAACAAATATAAATCAAATTCACTACCCTATCACCGCAAATTTAAAAGCTAATTTAGTCAGAATATATTTGTTTATCAACTAGAGGTGTGTGTATAAGATGGGTATTTAAGCTTTCTGTACTTCTTGATTTATTTCTCTTTTTTGGTATGGGGCTGTACCTTTCTTGTTTTCACAGTCTGCCCTCTGTTCTTTCTTTTCTTTGTTTTTGTATTTTTATTTTTATAACTTTGAATGCAATGTTTAGACTAGGATATTTACAATGAAAAATAAAATTCTTTAAAACTCAAGACTCTTGGCAGAATTAATTCTTGAGCATCCTGCCATTGATAGGACCTCCATATAGATCTTCTCCATTCAATTCTTTCAGGAAAAATGCATTGTGACCCCTTTCAGCATGAATAATATAGGGCCCTTTTTACAAGTTCTCAAACTTTCCATGTTTTCCCTTCTCTTCTCTTCTTCAATCCCATTTAAGAACAACATTTCCAACTTGGAAATTGTTTGCCTTAGTCCTCTTATCAAATAGCCTCTTCATATTTTCTTGGATTGATTGTGTTCTTTCATAGACTTCCTCTCTGGTCTGCTGTAAATGGATGGTTTGATTGATTCTCCTCTGCATATCATTCTCTTCAACCTGCACTTCTTGAAGGAGCTTCATGACTGGCACTCCTAATGAGGTTAGAAAGACTGCATCCAGGCCATAAACTAGCTGATAAGGGGACATATTTATTGATTTATTTGTAGTTAGCCTATCAACCCATAAGGCATGGGAATCTGGCCGACGTGCCATGATTTCTAATTTGTTCGAAGAATTTTTAATGATATCATGCATTATGGCACTTGTTGGAAGATTCAGCCAATCCATTTCCTTGCGGATGGTAGGCAGTCGAATGGCCCAAGTTTATGTGGTATTTGTAACAAAAATAAACCATTTTCTTAGATTTAAAAGTAGCAGCATTATGTGTTATGATTTTTCTGGGACAACCAAATCTGGATAGGATATTTGTTTTAAGGAAGTTGATAATGACAGAGTCATTAGCATTTCTAGACGGTATAGCTTCTATCCACTTGGTAAAGAATTCAGTGGTCGTGAGGATCCACTTATGTCGAGCTGAGGAAGATGGGTGAATTTCCCCAATGAAGTCTAAACCCCATTGTTGAAAAGGTGCCTCAACTCTGATAGGCTGTAAGGGTAAGGGAAGGAGTTTTCTTTTGCCATCAAAAATTTGACACTTATGGCAAGACATGACCAACTTCTGAGTGTCTGGGAAAAGGGTAGGCCAATAGTAACTAGATCTAAGAATTTTGTTCGCTGTGGCCTTCCAGTAGAGGTGTCCTCCACATTCTCCGTCATGCAACTCATGCATGATTTTTCCTGCATCATCTTCAAGTAAACATTTAAGCAAAATTCCAACAACATTTTTCCAATATAATACTCCATCTAATATGCAAAAACTCAAAGCCTTTTGTTTCAAGAATCTAGCTTTATTTTTAGACAAAGAAGGAGGGGTATTTAAATATAAAAGTACATAAATAACGTCAGCATACCAAGGAGAATTTAGAAATGTTTCTTCAATAATAGGAGCATAAGATTCTTCTATTTCTTCCAACACATCTACCATATTGATGTCTAGTGCTTGGAAGTTAGACTCAACCATAAGTTTTGCTAATCCTTGCCCTTTAACTAGTTTGGTGGGCCTAATCTCTAAGTCATGTTAAAGAATAGTTGCAATCCATTTTCCCCTTTTACCATCAGGGTCCTGACTTAGAATGTCCTTGACAACAGTATGCGGAACAAAAGCAATTATGTGAGAGTGTAAAATATAGAACCTAAAGTCTTTTAATGCTTTCACTAATGCTAAGGCTTGCTTCTCCATGATGTTATATTTGAGAGGAGCATCTCTCAAGGCCCTACTAAAAAAATATATTGGTTGTTCTTGCCCCAGATCATTCTTTTGAAGTAAAACTGCAGCTATTGTATGTTCAGATGCAAAGGAAAAGATATAGAAATCTTTGGTAAAATCTGGACTAATCAGGACTGGTGCTTGAGTAAGAGCTTGTTTGACTAGTTCGAATGATTGTTTAGCTGGTAAAGTCCATTTTACACCGACATCTTTCTTAAGCATGTTTGTAATGTTTTTTAATAGCTCAGCAAGATTAGGGATAAACCTCCTCAGAAAATTAATCTTTCCGATGAAAGATTGCAACTCTTTGAGGCTTCTTGGATGACTGATTTGTAATATGCCATCTATCCTTGTAGGGTCTATTTTGATTCCCTCTTCTGAAATTATATGGCCAAGAATTTTACCCTCTTAGAGACCAAAGAGTGTCTTCTTGGGATTCAATGACAAGCCAAATTTCCTACACTTCTCAAAAACTTTTCTTAGGTGAATCAAATGTTCTTCATCAGTTTTTGAGAAAACAGTTATGTCATCAAGGTAAATGATTATGAAATAGCCAATATCTTTAGAAAAGGCTATGTCCATGGCCCTTTGGAAGGTGGCCCCTGCATTCATTAATCCGAAAGGCATTTTGACATACATAAAGGTGCCCCAAGGTGTGGTAAAAGCAGTTTTGATTTGATCACTTGGGAGCACTAACACCTGGTTGTAACCCGAGAACCCATCTAAGAGTGATATCCTTTTTGACCCAACTACCCTTTGAAGTATATGGTCCATCTTGGGTAAGGGGTAGTTTTCTTTTAAAGAGGCTCTATTTAAATTTCTGAAGTCAATACAGAGCCTGATTTCCCCTGTTTTCTTTCTAACAGAAACTAAGTTTGATACCCACTCTGAAAATCTAATGGGTACTATGATTCCAACATCATGCATTTTTTCAATTTCTGCCTTAACTAAAGGTAGTAAGAGAGGATTTATTCTCCTTAGTTTTTGTTTAAAACACTTTTGATTTTCCTTCAGGGGAATCTTGTGCTGGATGATGCTGGTATCATAAGATTTCAGGTCTTTGTATCCCCAAGCAAAAACATCTTTAAACTCTTTGAACAGCTCTATGTATTGTGATTTTATGTGAGTTGGGAGAGTGCTGGATAGTTTGACCATTTTGGGTTCTGCTAGACTGCCTATGTTATGCTCTTCCACGTTGGTTTCCACAGGCTCCATTCTCGGTTCTTTGGCTACATCGTTAAAATCTAAAAGGTGTTCTAAAGGTGTGAGACCTCTTGGAATTTGGTCATTTTTGCATTGTAAAAATTCCAAGTCTTCTTGGTCTGCGTTATCAGTTATCTCTGCTTCAAAAGGATTCTCATAATGATTTATATCAGCAGAAAATGTCATTTCAACTCCTGGGATTTGTTCAATATACAAATAGTTTTCTTTATGGTTGGTTTCTAATATTGGTATGCTGAAATCGTTTTCTGATTTCAAGAAATCATCTATGTGTTTGTCAGATTCAAAAACTTGCCAGTGATCCTCGTTATCAGGCACAATAGGCCTGTGTTTTACCTTCTCACTGAGTTGTTCATTTATCTCGGGTATTTGGCAGTTGCTGGCATTGAAGGCGAGTTCATTTGCTAGATGATTTAGTGCTCTAGGGATGAAAATGAGTTCATATTTTTCGAAGGTTTTCAATAAATCAAGGGCCGCGTTCCGATATTCCCTAAGCCTTGGATTTCTAGCTGAGTATTCTCCTTTTATTTTTTTTTATGATAAGTTTAGAATCCCCTAAGATGGATATCTTTTGGGCTTCTAACTGTTTAAGCAATTATAAGCCTAGGAGAAGGGCTTCATACTCAGCGATATTGTGAGTGCATGGGAAATCCAATTTGTATGAAAAACTTTGATTCGTATTTTGAATCCAAACACCTGCCCCTGTAATTGTTTTTTTACAGGATCCATCAAAGTTTATTGTACAAAGTATATTTTCCTCATTTTCAGCTTCTTGTTGCTGTTGATTGTCAATGTTTTGAATTTGATTGAAGGGAAGATTTGATTGTTCTGGTGAACTGACTGGGTACATGTTTTCATTATCTGGTTGGGTGATTTCATCTTCGTTACATAAGATAACAGAATCTAAACTTGATTGAATATAATAGATTGGAGTGTTGTTTGGTTTGTCTATGTTGCTCACCATGTACTTCATGTGAGATTCCCTATATAGTCTTATGTTTTGGTTGAAAACAGGGATGGTGGCATAAGACATGTCCATTTGAAGGCTCCCCTGAAGTTTGGCTCCCCAAGATCTTGATAAGAGCATGCCATACTTAGGGGGAATGTCAGCTACAACTATATCCATTACTAGACTCTTAGCAGGGATTTGAGCTAAATTAACACATAAATCTTTGATTAAACCCAAACATTTGACTCTGCTTGAGTCAAAGGAATACAAATCTTTGTATGGTTTAGTAATCTCTAAGCCTAATATTTCCATTACCACCTTGGGTATTAGATTGTGTGAAGCTCCCGAATCTAACATGGCATTGTGTAAAATTTTCTCGTGTATGTTCAAGCTAACATAAAAGGGAGGGACAACCCCTTTTTGGTATTTTCCTTCAACTTCTGGACCAAACAACAACTCAGGTTTATCATCTGTCCAGTTCAAGGTGTCAGTATCACTTCCTAGGTTCAAAGCTTTCAAAACTTGGTTTTTGTACAGCTCTTGGGTTACTAGTTCAGCTAGGGGAATGGCAATTTTTATCTTAGCAATTTCTCCCTCAAGGCTGAAAGGAATAATTGACTTGTTGATATTTACATTTGCCTTTTCAATTGAATTCTTTTCAGCAACTTTGATTTGTTGAACCTTGTTTGGACCGGTAATTAGGATAATTTTGTTAGGACTACTAGCTGAAGTGCTAGGGGTACTTTGTTCATCATTTGGCTGGGCACTTTTATCTTTGCTTAAGTCTGGTTTCTTGGCCAAAATGTTGGTCTTCTCTGTTGTCTTTTTGGGTTGGTTGTCTGCGTTTTTCTTGACAGCCGTGCTAGTGTTCTTATCCTTTGAATTATTTATGCTTCCTTTGCTCCTAAGATCATACTGTTTTTGTACCTCCTTGATTGCATTTTCAAACCCCAATCTATAATCATCAAACTCCCCATGTATATCTTCTTCTAGTTCTGAAGAGAAGAAACCTTGTTCTTCTTCGGTGAGGAAAACATCATCCCCAATGTCTAATTCGATTAGGTTCATATGGTTTTCTCCCAAATTTTCAATCTCTTCTTCCTCTTGATCTACGTAGTTTTGTTGAAAAGGAGCTCTAATTTGCTGGTCGTTATCTCTTTGCCCACCTAGATTGTTTTCTCTCCTAGAATTTTGATTTCTGTTTCTGTTTTGGGAGTTGCTCTGATTGTCTCTTGGCTGTGTTCTCTCGAGTATGCTCATCCTTTTCATTATCTCTTCCAACATCTTTTATGTTTTTGAGCTAGATGTGGAGGGTGTAGTGTCATCTTTATAAGTCACCTTCTTTTTCGATCTCAGCCTGGCCCTTTTTTCAATTAAGTTTACTTCCACACTCACTGCTCCCTTCTGCATGTCTTCTAGGGTTGCATAATCTCTTTCCCTCAGCTGATAGGCCATATCAACGTCGAAACCTTCAGGATATTTCGCTAATACCATGCCTTGGGGAGGTTTCATGTGGGGTGGAAGGGCATCGTAGATGCTGTTAAAACTGTTGGAATAAGCAAGGACGCCCTCTCCCTGATCTCTCTTAAGGCTCTGATACTCTGCTAATATTTGGAGAGGGTTGCTTTTGACTTCCCACTTGTTAACGAATGCTTGATGTAATGAGGGAAGATCACGAATGCTATTAGGAGTTAAGCCTTTAAACCACTTCTTTACTTCTCCTCCTAAACTCTGAGCGAAGATTCTCATTTTAACGGTCTCATCATCTATTTCCATGTAATCAAATGCGTCTCCTATTTCAACTACATGTTTTTGAGCTGTGGTAGATCCCTTTCCAGTGAAATGGGGAATCTTAGATTGATAGTCATTTGGTGAGGGAACCAAAGGTTGTGGTAGCACTATTGGAGCATACCAGGCTGCCATGGCAGTGTTTTGTGGAGGTAAAGGATTAGCTTGAGCAATAGGTATATGGATGACAGAAATGCTTGGTCCAGTAACAAACTGTTGAGCAGATTTCGGGTGAGTGAGACCCAAGTTATGAATGAGGTGAATATCAGGAGGTGTCGATGGAGGAGTTTCTCTGTCACTAATATGTTGAGCACTATGCAGTGGTGAGCTTGGAGACTCAAATTTTTTCCGCTCTGTACCACTGAATGACTTAGTCTTAGGTAAATTACCGGGTAAGACTGAATCAACTTGGGTATCTAGTAGGGCTGCTAGGTTTTCAGGCGCTGAGTTAGTTCTATAAATGGGTCTGACAATAGTTGGATCCTCAGACGTGAGGGACTTTCGAAGAATGCTCTCTGGATTGTTAACTATTTCGGGAGGATTTGGATTGGGATAGTTTCTGGTATGGATTTTTCTCGAAGCCAATATGTTAAGTCTCAGATCCAATAAAGGGGAAAGCTAGCCGGATATGACAATCTTTTAAGAGGAAAACTATCCTTAAACAAAGAAACCTAATCCTCAGAGTTTCTTTAAGTATGGATGGTGTGGTGATGACACTAGTCTCCCAGTGGAGTCTTTTGGTTTTTTAGGAACTGTGGAGTCGCTAGGCGGAAAATCTTTAGCTTTTCTGAAGGTAAAGTGTATTATGGTTCCACCACCATGTTTATTATGAAGCCAATTTGAGATGTTTTTGGGTTTTTCTGAGTTTATGTGGTTATTTAAGGACTTACTGGGTTTAAAAGAGTTTGCTAGACTATCATATACTCAATACATCCCACCGTGATCGCCATTATGTTGGAGTCCCGTGTTTTGATAAATTGGAAAATCAAAAGACAAGGCAACATCAGAACCAATCTTTAGAGTTACAGGATCTAGTCCTCCTCTTCTCAGAGATGGATCTCTCAAATGTCTAGTAAAGATATGTCTTGTTTTGCTTTAAAGTATTGATTTTAGACTAGTTATTAAGTGCAGGTGTTTGTTTATTTTGTTTGTTTGGTTGGATTGACACAGCAGAATATGTAAGGCCTAGGAAAGATATATAGAAGGGAGAAACATCTGGTTCATTGGGCAATGGAGTCAAGAAGAGGTCATAACATACTCATCAATGGATATGGGATATCAGAGGGAAAATCTAACTTGGCCGCAGGATCCTTTGGTTTTGGAATGAGATGGACATCAATTTGAAAGAGAAAAATTTCAATCTAAGGGAACTTGAAAACATAACTTGAACAATAAAGGAATATTTGATAGACAAAGGCTAACCATAAATTTTACAAACATCCTTTAAGCAAATAATGACTTCAAAGATTGTGCTCTCAAAAGAAATCTAAGATTCGGGGAACACCCTATTTCCTCAAAGATTTATTTCAAATGACTTAGAAAACATAAAAGATCTACCGATAATCGTTAATATGTGAAGAGGGAACACCTAATACATCTAGAGGTTATAACTATAAAGCACTCCTATTTTAAATCGTTTAAGCAAGGACAAAAGGGCAAGAACAGAACATACCTCCTTGGCTTTCATCAGAAACGTAAAATACTAAAGGAGACTTCAATAACAATTTTTAAGTGGTAGCAGACAAGCAGGGAGAACCATAAATCATGCTGAAACCAACTATTGAAAATATTAAGAAAATAAACAAGCATGAAGACTAAAGAGAGAGATTAAAGACTCTAAAATACTTCAGCAGAAGAAAACATGAAACAGTGAAGGATGAACAGGTCTAAGGTGCTTCCAGGAGTCATTTCTTAGCCTAAAAATTTCAACCTACTGTAGTAAGAAATTATGGAACAGAATGAAAACAGGAGAAAACATTGGACAATTTAGAATACTTCACCAACAGCCAAGCTCATGGATCCAATGATAGAGCCTTCTCAAGAACAAGCATGCAACAATATCATCAAGGCTTCCAAGACTTCAATTTGTTCTTCAACTTCAACAGACTATGTATTATTTCAGAGAGATTTAGTATTGCAACTAGTGATCAACCAACAACTTGTCATCTTCCACAAAAGTATTTATAGAAGAATGAGGAGGTGAGATCTCAATAAAAGATCTTTCAGGAAAATTAATACGGAGTGATGTTTCGGCCTTTGAGGGGCTCGATGGAGAAGTTCACAAGTGTTTCATTGTATTAATTGATATACATTTATGAATTAAGCCCAGTGGGAGATTTTGTTGACCTTTGAGGCTCTGTTTCATGTTGGAGTAACTCTGCAGATATTTTTTGCATTAAGTTCCTTGCAGAAGTAACTCTCTGTCTGCGTTGAGGTGAATATCTGATTTTTCTCAATAACTTCGGCCTCTGTTTGAACATTTTTAAGGCGCAGGTGGCACTGTGGTAGCTGGGAGAAATCAATTTGCCTCAGATGTGGCAGTGGAGGCTTTTTTGTTTGATAACACTTATGATGTTCCTTTAACTGTGTTTTAATTCTGGGGATCAGGCTTTTGATAATCATTCTTAGCCATAATCCACAAATTATCTTCAATATTCTGTTCTGGTATGTTATTTCTTTGACACTAATACTCTTTTACTTGTATTTTAATAACACAGTGTCTTGTTTATGTGCAGGCCGCGCAGGGCTCGTATGGCATCACTGCCTCATGAAGCAATGACAAGGCATGGAGTAGAGCCCCATGAATGGTTATCTTTTATGAATTGAAGGCAAGGGAATCGTCATTCCCAGCCTTTGGCCTTTATATAATGGAAAATCACCAATCCCTGCAAAATACAAACAATAATTAAAAAATCCTGCATTATTTGGTATACTGCTTTAGAGGACGTGGGGAGCGATCATGGTTGTTGGATGGCATCATCCAACGGTAGAGATTAGTCAAGAGAAGGTAAAAAGAAGAGTTGGGAAATGAATAAGACGGAATGATCTTGGACCGTCCGATCTGGACACGTGGACAGTCCAGATCCAATCGGAGGATCACAATTGGGGGCAACACTCAAATGGTACCGATGTAAATTTGTGATGCGATGAAGCGTTGGCCATTGATCTAACGATTAGATCAACAGTGGGGAATGAATCAGAGTTTTAGCCGATCAGAAAGAGCAAACAAAGGCATGCAATGAAAAACTCTGATGCGATCGAGCACTGACCGTTGATCTGAGGATCAGATCAACAGTGGGGAATGAATCGGCGGGTTCTGAAGTGGAGGTAAGACTTTTGATTGGAGGGAATGAGGACCGTTGGATCTCGGAAGGCGGAGAGGAGATCAACGGCAGACAATCAATCAGGGATCGGCGATCGGGGGTGGCAAATGAACGCGCCCGATGGAAAGTTGTGATGCGAGTTTGCGCGGGCCGTTGATCTAAGGATTAGATCAACAGTGGAGAATGAATCAAAGGTTAGCCGATCGGAGGGAGCAAACAAAGGCATGTGATGGAAAACTCTGATGTGATTAAGCGTTGGCCGTTTGATCGGCTTACGATCAATGGTGGAGATTAGTTTTAGAACGAATCGGCTGAAAAACCCTTATATATATACAAAACCCAAAAAATCTTAATAAAACGAAGGTTTTGGTATGTGCGGGGTATATATATAAAATGGTTAGGCGCCCATTTGCGGGGCCATGGTTCTATGGAATATGATGGGCCCGGGGCTTTTCATAACAAAGGGCTAATCGCAATCGAAGCCTCAGGCTCGGGCTTTTCAATCAACCCATTGGAATTTTTCGATGCGATAAGCGCCCGATGGGCATAACGCCTGGTTTGTAGGGCGTGGGCATGTGGGGGAAGTGGTTTAAGACTTAGCCCAAGGGGGCTTAAGCCTTTATGCCAAAATATGTATTTTTCACGAAATTTTTCAAGTTTTTCAATGGATTTGGGGGTTTCGGTAAGGTTAAAGAGTGAGTCTTTAACCTTGTAAAAATGATTTTCATGAATGGAAGTAGAGGAATCACGAAAATACAGGAGTTTTCTGGAGAAAAAGGGGAGCAAATGAAAGTTAGTTTTGAGTGGAGGAGGGGAAAAATGATGATTTTGCAGTAGTCTTCTCTTATGAAATGAGCAGAATTTCTGAGTATAAAAAAAGGGAACAGCAATGAAGATTTGGACGGAGGCATGAGGCCTTCAAGAGTCTTCAAGAGATAACATCTTTTGTCAATAAAACTTATTTCTTGAAGACTCCAAAAATAATTTAGCCACCTTTTGGTATAACAAATTTATAGGTGGCTAACAGGAGACAAAGTTATACTCTATGAAAGTAAATTCCTGAAGTTCCCAGGAAAATTGTAGATGCATTGGTTGGTACCATTCCACGCCATTGATATCAAACAATCAGGAGCAGTTCTGTTGGCACAACTAAATGGCCAGGTTTTACAAGGATGGGTTAACGGTGCACGCTTGAAGCCCTACCAAGAGTAAGTTTTTTATTTCATTTTCAATAACTCTCGCAACTGAGAGGAGTCAGTAGGGTAGATTAGAGTCAATAACTCTTTCGCACCCGAGATTAGCATAGGTAGAATTCAGTATAACAAAATAAACTATAGTTGAGTTACGAATACCGCAACGCAACCAATAGTGGTCAGGGGAGGGGTAGTGTCCAGTGTGTCATCCACGTCAGAAAGAAAAGCGTGTTGAACATCAGCCCATCATTATTAAGCATAGTACCAGTGTCAATCCGTAGGATCGCCAAGATTTAGAAATAATTGCCATAATTAGCATCATCCATACTGTAATAAATTTTCCATAATAAGACATAACCCCCAGCCATCGCTTTTGCCCAGATCCCAAAACCACAGTCAGCAATGTCAGAACCCACCTTCGCAGCTAACTGATCACACGATTGTAGCTGCGGGAGAAGCCAAGGGAACATTAATTAGTTATGGGGTATCATCAACCTCATCCGTGCCAGTTACTTACATAACCTGCTTGCAGAGAAGCGCGAGAATGCCAGAAAAATCCTAGTTAGAGTTAGAAACTTCCGAAAGAGAAAGGGAAGTTGGATCAGAACCAGAGCAGAGAAGGCGTCCAAAAGAAGAAATTCAAGAGAAAAGACAGAGAACTATTCTTCAGGTATACCAGCGGTGAGCTAAGATGACAAGATTAAGCCCAGTAGTCGTGGAACAGGAGCTGGACAGCAGAATTCAAAAAATGGAGTCCCTCGTCGAAAAGTATGACAATGCGACCTTAATCGATGCAGACCTCACAGATTCCTTTGAGTTTCCTGCGCTAAAAAGGCAGGTATACATGGAGAATTATACATCAGAAGCAGGAAGGGTAGCAGAAATAGTCCTGCCTAAGTTTAGGGGTATCCAGCAGTCCACAATAATGAATTTAAGAAACTTACCAGTATTTGGGATTACAGGCACTGCGATGCAGTGCACCAATTTTTTGTTGAGTAGGATCTAGAATGGCTCTCTGTGGCTGGGAAAGGAAATCCCAATTCATGCCAAAGACATTCATAAGTTGACAGGACTGTCGCAGGAAGGAAGGGACATATCTTCAGCATTCCAAACTATATCGAAAAGGGCGAAGAAGTCAGGAGACACAGACTACTATGCCAAGTATGGCACCCGAAGAGGAAGAAAGGGAGCAAAAATTGAGTTAATTAAAAAGCCAGAGATCAGATTCGCTTGCTATCTCATTTCCAGCAAGACGACGAGGCATTACACCAAAGGAGAGTGCACATTAGACACAATTTCAGTTGCGGAGCACTGTGTCCAGGGGACTAGGCTGAACTAGTGCTCCTTCCTGCTGAAGGAACTATTCGAGGCTTGTGAAGACAACTATAAGAGGGAAACTGGGTTTATCTACGAATACTTGATAATGGTGCTGGCCATGTGGAAATGGACTTTCCCCATCATCAGGATACTAGTGGAGATAGCAGAAGACCAGCCTGTGGCGATGAAGTTTGTACCCTGGAAGGTGTCTGGAGATCCTAGCACCAAAGAGGTAAATGCAGAAGCCTTCAGAGTTTGGTATGGTCAAATGGTTGACATGGTACTCAGTCAACAGAGAATTCCAAGGAGCCTACTGGATGGATATAGTGAGCAAGTCTAGTTTGGAGTCACGCACAAGCATACGTTCCTCAGACCCACTTGTGTACCAAAAACAATGTTCCAAATGAGGCCTCTAAAGTTCCAAATTGATGAAGCGGCTTTCCACACAGAGGTCTGTTCGTGGCCAGGAGTGGCAATGGAGTTCAGGGAGGGAGTGTACACGTACATCTTTGACAGAATGCTGCCACATCGGTTGCTAGGAGAAACGGCAGAGGAAACAACAAATAGGATGTCAAACCTGCAGCTCTTCCAACTTATTCACCAGCTGAACACTAAGGTAAACAACTTTAATAAGGTAGTTCAAGTACTAGCAAGTGATGCTATTCCGTTTCCAACTTTCTCAGAATTTCATGCATCCCAGTCTAACCCATCTCCCAGCACAACCTCCATCTTTGCACCCATCCCCAATGTATTGTTCAGTTCACCACCCCTAGCAACTACAACACTGGTGGGGAAGAGTAAAGTCACTAAACCAACAGCGGCACCGAAGGCCAAAAGGGCCAAGGTGGAAAAATCCAGTCTAGTGGTCGACCTCATAGGAGAGGATCCACCTCGACAGTTAAGCGCAGAGGTACTGATCCAGGAGGAGCAGATAGTTGAGACAGAAGAAGCAGGAAAATTGCCACCCCACACCCCCATAAACCCCTTTGATTTTATGAACATCCACATATCGCCACCCCGTCCAAATCAACTACCACTCACCTCATCCATCTCCTGAGAGCCCCACAGCTCCGCACCATCCACCTCATCCACCACCATGTCTGATCCAATTATCAGAAGAATACTCAATGGGGACCACAGGATGGAGGTTAGTTAACCCAACCGTGGTCCCGCAAACTACTTTTACCAACCTCATCAATCAGTTAGGGAAAAAAATTGAAGACGCAGCTGGGTCTCTCCCCGAGCATACTCCGCTCCAACCACCCAACCGAGCATATCAAGAGGGGTGACTAGACCTAAATATGGTGGACTCTGCACCACAGCAAACTCTGCCATAGTCACCTCAAGACCAGTCAGCAATATTGGTTGCTAGCGGACAACCCCTCCAAGAGCAAATGCCAGATCAGGGTACCTCCGGTGTCGAAAACCTGGAGACATGGGGGACAGCTCAGCTGTACCATTTCATTCAAAGGGAAGAACAGCAGGCCGAGAAGCTCCACTTGGAACTTCAGCAGAAATGTGAGTAGTAACAGCAGCAGATAAGCATGCTTACTGAATAGCATGAACAGATTATGATATAAAAGGAGTAGCTACAGGGACAACTGGAAATAGTGACCAGGGTTTTCACGGAAGTGTGGCCTGCAGTGGTGGACCACAGCACTCAAATACCAGACGACATGCAGGAGACGGATGTAGTAGGGCGGGAAATCCACCTCAGGGTGGCATATTCAAACCTTCACCATGAAAATGCGAAACTCAAGGCGGCATTGGCAGCCCGACCCACATTGCCCGACCCAGCAGTTGTATACTCAGCACAAATATTAGAGAGACAGGGCCAAGTAACAAAGATGTAGGAAGTTCTGAGTACTACAGCCAGAGATGCATACGACCTATTGAAGGGTCTGCAAGAATGATCAAAGTCCCTTACTATGAAAGCACAACCGATCTTGTCGCAACTACAACAGATCTCTAAGGAAATACAGGAAGCAACGGACCCAACTAGACTGGACCAACTCTACGCCTAGGCAGATGTGTTAGAGGTCCAAATACAACAAAGAGAGGAGACTTCAACGGTGGCCAAGAAGGCCATCTAAGAGCTTCGACAGCCAGTAAAACTCAGCACACAAATGATGCAGCAATTGGCCTCTGAGGCTGACTCTCAGATCAACACAATGTTTGGTGCCTTGCCGCCGAATGCCGGGGAGGAAGTTGTCACAAAAATCACAGCTGAGACTGACAAGTTGATGCAAGGGTGGAAGTAGGCCATGGAAACCTTCCAAGAGCTCAAAGATTCAGCTCTAACCAAGGGCCCAGAGTTGGGGCCTTTGTTTGGACAACTAGGAGTGCAGCCCGAACCAGGCACAGGGTCGAGCGGACCCATGGAAGTGGAGACAACACAGGACAATTGACTCGGGGCGAGTCAAAAGGATGTGGTCGGTGCCTGTTGGGGCCTGTTGGGGTTCCCGTGTTTTGGCAAGTTGGAAATACCAAAAGATGAGACAACATCAGAACCACTTTCAAACCTTAGGATCTATCCCTCCTGGGTCTAGAGAGGGATCTCTCTATATCATTAAAGGTTTTATGTCTTTGAAGCTCTGTGTTGAGATATTAGGCTAGTTATAGGCACAGGGTTTGTTTGTTTGATTTTGTTTGGTCGTTGGGAATCAGGAAAGAAGGCTTCAATATAAGACAAGGATGAGCAAAGAGGATTTTAGGCAAAGGAGAGACAACTCAGAGAACGAGACCATTGGGAAATGGAGTCAGGAAAGGGTTTACTTGCTATTCAATATGCAGGCTTTCAGTTGGGCTAGTCATCGAAAGCATTGGATCTTAAAGATGATAGCGTGGCATGAAATGGTAAGAGAGGAGGTGAAAACAAGGAAACCTCCAAGGTGACCTTCAAAAATTAGATCCAGGGGTAGGACATGCCATTGGACAACCTGTGATCCAAAACCTAAAGGTTAACTCTTCAGACAAGGAAACATTAAAGATTTAAACACAAAGGTGAAAACCTGAGATCGGAGAGAGATTTGAACTCTCAATGCTTCGGCATCCAACTTAAGGGAACTTGGAAAGGTTCAATTAATTGAAAAGGACCCTAGTGAGACAGAGACAGAGTTCAAAAACTCCCAGTATCCCAATTCATTCAATTAAAGCCTAACAAGAACATCTAAGAACAGATTCATTAATTCATACATCAGCTAGCAGCATATATTTGACCACTACACTAGTTAAATTAGCTTGAAATCAATCCTCAGATAACATATTCAACAGAAAACATTGAAGGCAGGGAGAGCAGAAACATAGGGTACCTAACAAGGGTAAATCCTATGCCAGATTTTTGATGCGTGCCAGAAGAACTGAAATGTGATGAACTACAAAGGAAAACCAAGACAAAGTAAGAAAAACATCACCGCTGCTTTAAATCAAGATCCAAAGAAATGTGCTTGTCATATTAAAGAGCAACACTAGTCATGTACAACATTTCCAACAGCTTGATATTCAGTCTGAAAACATCTTTCTCAGCCTATCTTAGAACTTTACACAGAGACTATGTCTCAAGAGAAACAACTTGCAATTCACAGATATCCGATCAACAACCTTTACAATGAGTTCCTTCATGAATTTTATAGCTGAAAGAGAGGCAGAGGGGGTAGATGAAACACTAAATGAAACATTGAATAGAGTAGGAGTAGTGGGTCAAAACCCATTCTGTTTTAATGTCTATGCATCAAACTTCTGTACTCTTTCGATGAAAGAGTGGTCTTTGACAGGCTGAAATTTACTCCAGGTATGCCTTTGATGTACCCTCGTTTGTAGTACTCTGCAGTAGTCTGGTGAATAAAAAAAAAGGTAGATAGATGTCTCTAGGTCTGCCATACTATGTAACCAATGCTTCTGGTAGCACCAAGACTGTTGTCAAGGCAGAGATCTCCTCTGGAACATGGTATATATTGAAAATAGTATGGACATTTCGTCCTTTCATGGGAAAGAATGTTTTGCTGATGGTGATGCTGGTATCTCGTTTTCTGAGCCCTTAGTCTTCAACCTGCGTCTCTATCCTTTAATGCGGGATCAGGTGCCGAATGTGCAATTAACTGGCCAGAATCCCTCTAATCCGTCTCTACTGTGTTTTGGAATCATAGTGTGTTGAGATTATGCAGGCAGAGCAAAAATTTCCACTCTGCAAACCCTGCAAAAATGAAATAAACCAATTACGAAATTAGGGGTGGCGGAAGACACATGGTGAAGGCCTGGAGGACAGGTGGCGCACAGTGGGAATGGAGGGTGGGCAGAAGAATGAATCATGGGCCATTCGATCAGTTGAGATGGCGATGATCGACGATGGAGGTTAAGCATCAGAGAAACTTCGGAAGTTGGGCGAAATAGAAAGGAAATGGAAAATGTGATGAAAAATATACGACGTGGACTTTGGCGGTGGGACTCGGTCAATGGCGGGGGCCATCTAACCTGGACCGTCGGATCTCAGGAGGAGATCGACGGCCGTGATCGCGCTAGAGGGTGATCACTTGCGGGCCAGGGGTCTCGTTTGCTTCGGTTATCCCCTGAGCATCTTTGGGGCACGATCACCGTCGGATGGCCAGACTCAGATCAGACGGAATACATGCATATTGCGTTGGACCTGTAGTCGATCTTTAACGCACGATGAGAGCAGGTTTTCAAAACAACTTGAGGACATGTGTCGGCTGGTGACATTGATCGCTGCCGAATGAGAAATAAAACCTTCCCTCCCAAAGCGGTCCGATCAAACCCACCGGTTTTTCACAGTGAATGATTGCAGGGACCACCGGGGCGGTTGGATTGTGGGTCGTCGATCTGGGGATCAGATCATTGGTTGATATGCGATTGGAGGGGTGAATGGGGGAGAGCAGGCGCAATGATACTTGCGAAGACCATCGGATCTATATAGATAGATGGTGGGTATTGCACCTGACCATTGATCCAATAAGCGCGCTACAGGCTAGCGCCTAGTTTAGTGCTCGGGTCGTGTGGGGAAATTATTTAAGGGGGCTGGCCGAAGGGGCTAAGCCTGATATATGTAGAATATGGGTTTTTTGGCCTGTTTTCAATGCAATTTGAGGCCAAAAAGGGATAACGGTACAGGGGAAAAGGGGTTATTTGGCTAAACAAAGGGTATTTGTGAGGCTTAGGAGGGATTTGGGATGATTTAGAGGAATTAAGGGAGGGAAAAGGAGAGGAAAATAGAGGTTGAGAGAGGATGAAATAAGGAGAAAAGGCCTTTGTGTATTCTTCTTCACAACAGAGAGGCTTATTGACTTATGAAATAGTAGTGAGGATTTATCAAAGGATAAAGGGCATAAAAAGACTTCAAGGATGGTGTGTTTTCAGGGGAAATGCATTCCTTGAAGGTTCAAAAACTTTGTAGCCCCCTGTTTGCTTGTCAAAAAATTATAGGGGGCTAACAGTGGCTCCACATGGGGATGGCTTCTTCCTGAAGGAGTCAAGAATTCAGAGAATGATCTTTGGTGTAGTAGGCCAGATGCCTGCTGCTTGTACCATCCATTTTCTTTCTTGGACCAGCTGCCACAAATAATGAAGACATCATATCAGCAGTAAAAATCTCCCAAACAACTACCTACCCAGACTATAGTCCTATCATTTTTTCTTCAGGGTGCATTTGGACTAGCAGACCCTTTACATCATCAATTTTTTACAAACAGGAAAATAAACCTATTATATTTCTACCCTTATTGCTCCATGAGACCAGGTTAAACTGTTGGCCTCACATTTTTCTCTACCTAATCTAATATCTGCTGTGATTAAACTATCCAGTAGATTTCTTCTCTACATTCTACAACTGAAATTCAAAACAGCCAAACTAGGATTAGACAGTCTAGTCTGTTGTGGATCCAAGGCACAAGGCAAAACTGCTCTTTGGACTGAAAACTTTGCAGAGGACTGAAAACAAAATCTTGAAGGCTTGAAATTTGAAACTTTGAAGCATCCTCCCTTTCTTCGTGACTCAAATTTTGAGCTTGTTAGAGTCACTTTCTTTTTTATTTCAGCTCTGGTTTTGGGCTTGTTAGAGCTGATCCTTCTTCCTTATACGCTGGTTCAGATTTTGACCGTGTTAGAGCCAATATTTGCATTTCAAAGGTTCACGTTTTGAGCATGGTTGAACCTCTCTTTGTCTCTTTTTTTTGAAACATTTTCTCTTTTCTTTGAAAACAAAACACAGCAATGGTATTTACAATGGAAATGGAAACTGGAAATTGGAAACCAGCAGTAGTAGTGTTTCAGCATCCTGCCATTGACAGGACCCCCAAACAGCTCTGTACCATCTAGCTCTTGTAGAAAAAAGGCATTTGGACCAACAATGGCCTGGATGATGTATTGACCCTGCCACAAACTATCAAATTTGCCATGCTTTCCTTTTTCTTCTCTTCTTGAATCCCACTTCAGAACTTTATCTCCAATTTTGAAGTCAGAAGCCTTGGTTCTCTTGTCGAACAACTTCTTTATATTTTCCCGAACTTTCAGAGCTCTGTTATAGACCTCTTCCCTTGTTTGCTGGAGATGAGTTTTTTGGTTTATCCTCCTCACCATGCTGTCTTCTTTTGTCTGAATCTCTTGGACAAGATTAATCACTGGTACCCCAAGGCTGGTAGGAAACACTGCCTCTGTTCCATAGACAAGCTGATATGGTGACATGCCAATGGATTTCTTTATTGTAAGCCTGTCAGCCCTTAAAGCATGCACTAACTTGTTGTGCTAGGACTTCTTGTTCCCTTCAAGCAGTTTCTTGATGATGGTTACCAAGCTCTTGTTTGATGATTCAACTAACCCATTACCTTGTGGATAATAAGCAGTTGAATGATCGAGTGCTATTTGATACCTGTGACAAAAATAAACCATTTTCTTGGATCCAAAAGAAGCAGCATTATCAGTAATTATTTTTCTTGGGCAGCCAAACCGAGAGAGGATGTGGTCTTCTAGGAACCTAATGATGACAAAATATGTGGCATTCCTAGAAGGTATGGCCTCTATCCACTTTGTAAAGTATTCTGTGGCTGTAAGGATCCACTTGTGTTGTGCAGAAGAAGCAGGGTGTATTTCTCCTATGAAATCTAGGCCCCATTGCATAAAGGGACCTTCAACAGTGATGGGTTGTAAAGGTAGAGGGAGGAGCTTTCTTTTACCTTCGAAGATCTGGCATTTATGGCAGGCAATTATCAGCTTGTGGATGTCATTGAAAAGAATAGGCCAATAATAGCCAGCTCTGAGTATTTTGTTAGCAGTGGCTTTCCAGTTCAAGTGGCCTCCACACTCTCCTACATGGAACTCCTGTTTAATCCTCTCTGCCTCAGTTTCAGGCAAAAATTTAGGCAATAAGCCATTTGTATTTTTCCAGTATAAACATTCAGTCAGTATGCAATAGTTTCTAGCTTTTAGCTTCAGGAATCTGGCCTTAGTTTTTGATAGTTCAGGAGGGGCATTGAGGTTTGTGAGCACATACAGAATGTCAAAATACCAAGGAGATTTTTGAAACTTCTCCTCAATAGTGGGATCAGGCAATCCTACCTGCTCATCCAAGGCATCTACCATGTTTATGTCAAGGGCTTGTAAATTTGATTCAGCCATCAATCGAGTTAAGCCCTGGCCTTTGATCAGTTTTGTGGGTTTTATCTCAATTTCATACTCTAAGATTACAACAATCCACTTTCCCCTCTTTCCGTCCAGATCTTGGGACAAGATGTCTTTAACCACTAAGTTTGGCACGTAGGCTATGATGTGAGAATGCAGTATGTACACCCTAAAATTTTTCAAGGCCTTCACCAGGGCATAGGCATGTTTCTCCATTATGTTATATTTCAAGGGTGCATCCCTCAGAGCTTTGCTGAAGAAAGCGATGGGCTATTCCATTCCCTCTAGATTTTTCTGCTGTAGAACTGTAGCCACTATATGTTCAGAGGCAAATGAAAAGATCAGGAAATCTTTTGAGAAATCTGGGCTGATTAGGACAGGAGCCCGGGTGAGTGCAAGTTTAACCGATTCAAAAGATTTTTTAGCCTCAACAGTCCATTTAACTCCTACACCTTTTTTCAGCATATTAGTCATATTCCTGAGGTGCTCAGCTAAGTTGGGAATAAACCTCCTTAAGAAGTTAATTTTCCCAATGAAGGACTGTAACTCTTTAATGTTTCTCGAGTGTGTGATTTGTAGTATTCCCTCAACTCTTTGTGGGTCTATCCTAATTCCCTTCTCAGATATAATGTGGCCGAGAAGCTTACCTTCTTGTAGCCCAAATACAGTGTTTTTAGGATTCAATGACAGACCAAAACTTCTACATTTTTCAAACATTCTTCTCAGATGTTTTAGGTGTTCTTCATCAGTCTTGGAATAGATTGTTACGTCATCCAGATAGATGACAATGAAGTGCCCTATTTCATCCGAAAAATCTATGTTCATCGCTCGTTGGAAGGTTGCACCAGCGTTCATCAGTCCAAAGGGAATTTTTACATACATAAAAGTGCCCCATGGAGTGGTGAAAGCGGTCTTGAGTTGGTCTTCTGGGAGTACTAAACCTTGGTTGTAACCTAAAAAACCATCTAACAGGGAGATCCGCCTTGAGCCAACTACCCTCTGCAGGATATGTTCCATCTTTGGTAAGGGGTAATTGTCCTTAAGTGAGGCTCTATTAACGTTCCTGAAATCTATGCACAGTCTGATCTCACCTGTTTTATTTCTCACAACTACAAGGTTTGAGACCCAATCAGAGAACCTCACAGGAACTATTATTCCTGCCTCGTACATCTTCTTTATCTCCTTTTCTACTGCAGGAAATTGTTTTGGGTTTATTCTGCGAAGTTTCTGTCTAAAGGGCTTCTGGCTCTCTTTCAAAGGTATTTTGTGATGTATAACGTTAGTGTCGTAGGCCTTCAAATCCTCGTAGCTCTAGGCAAACACGTCAATGAATTCCTTGAATAAGTCAATATATTTCTTTTTCATGTCTACGGGTAAAGAATTAGCCAGTTTAATCATCTTGGGTTTATCTTCAGTGCCTATGTTGCATTCCTCAACATCAGAGTCTGAGTGTTCTATGGTGGGCTTCTTCGCTACATCATCGAAGTCGAAAAGATCTTCCAAAGGTGCCAGACCTCGGGGTATGCTTTTATCTCTTGCCTGTAGCACCTCTATTTCCTCATTATATGCATTTTTACATTCTTCGATTGGATTTCCAATCTGTTGATTTAAAGTGTTTATTTCTATGTTACAGGGTGGTTCTTCCTCGTCTGAGGGTTCTCCACTTAGGCAGCTATCATTGGACTTAAAGTCTGAATCAGAAAATCCAAACTCATTCCTGCCTATCAGGAAGTCCTCAATCTATTTATCCCCTTCAAAAACCTGCCAATATTTCTCATTATCAGGTACTGCATGCCTGAACTTCGTCTTAATGATGATTTTTTGATCGCTAGGAGGCTTGTGATATGAACTAGCTATACAGGCTAATCCATTTGCAATTATGTTCTGACTCCTAGGAACAAACACCAGTTCATATTCGATAAAGGTTTTCAATAAATCCATGGCATCATTCCTGTACGCTCTCAACCTAGGGTGTTTCGCTGTGTATTCACCATTCACTTGTTTTATGATCAACTCAGAGTCTCCATGTACAGCTATCCTACGGGCTCCTAATTTTTTCAACAGATTCAAGCCTAGGATAAGAGCCTCATACTCTGCGATATTATTTGTACATTTGAAGTTCAGGTTGAAGGCATGACTCTCTACATAGTCACTCTTTGTGTTATGTACCCACACTCCTGCTCCTGCAGTTCTCCTGGTGCGCGACCCATCGAAATTCATTTCCCATAAGGGTTCATTCTTGGGCTTATCATCATTTCCCTCCCTAATGCAGGTCTCACTGGTCTTTTGTGTTACGTGGTCTGCATTGGACTGTGGAAGGTTTGGTTCTTTGTGTGGTGTATGAGTTTGGGAGGGGTGACTAGTCAACTATTTACATTTTGTTTCTTGTTTACTCGGAGTTTCGTTTTTAGTCCGCTGTCCATAGGTCTCAACCTAGTTTTCTTCTGAGTCCAGAGTGGCCATTATGTTGAAATCTATAGGTGCCATCTCATGTTCCGTGACTCTGTTTTCTAGTTTTGGCTCCTCTAAGGATTCACCATTGCAAAGGATAAAGGAGTCCAGATTTGTGTGCACAGAGTATAGAGGTGAATTTTCAGGCTTTTCAGGGCTGCTAACCAGGAACTTCATTTGTGCCTCTCTATACAGCCTCCTAAGCTGGCTAAAGACAGGGATTGTGGCATATGCCCCATCCATCTGCATTGTACCTTGCAGCTTGGATCCCCATGACCTCGATAGTAACATGCCATACTTAGGTGGCACATCTGCCACCACAACATCCATGACCATACATTTGGCTGGTATCTGGGTTAGGTTCACACATAGGTCTTTGATCAGGCCAATACACTTTACCCTGCTAGAATCAAATGAATAGAGATCTTTATAGGGACGGGTTATCTCTAGGCCTAACCTCTCCATAACAACCTTAGGCATTAAGTTGTGTGACGCCCCTGAGTCATGCATTGCGTTGTGAAGGATCTTGTCATGGATATTGAGACTGATATAAAAAGGAGGTACTACCCCTTCTTGAAACTTCCCCTCTATTTTTGGACCAAACAGTAGGGTTGGTTGATCATCACTCAGATTGACAGTGTCACTGTCTTCCCCTAGATTTAAAGCTTTCAAAATTTGGCCTTTATATACATCCTGAGTGGCCAGCTCAGAGAGTGGTACAGAGATTTTAATTTTCGTAATCTCACTCTCCAAATTGAAAGTGAACTGACTCTTTGGAATGTTCAACTCTGTTTTGTTAGCCACCACCTTGGTGGCAGAATCAGTGGGATAATTCTCACTATATATAGGCTTAGGAACTGTTTTATTAGGAGCACTAACTGCAGTGCTAGTGCTGCTAGTTGGTTGACTTTGTTTTTCAGTGCTTTGGTTGTTTTTTTCTTTGTTCTTCCCAGAAGATTTGTTACTTTCAGCAGTTACTTTAGAAGTTTTCTCAGGCCTTTTCTTGATGGTAACCTCAAAAGTTTTGGGTTTGGAATTTTCTTAGCTCTTTTTGCTTCTAATTTCATACTGTTCTCTGACCTGCATGATGGCATTTTCAAATCCTAGCCTGTAATCATTAGATTCTAACCTTTCCTCATCCCAATATAAGGGTGAGGGCTGATCTTCCTTTGTGGAACAGTTGTGGATTGAGTTATCTATCCCAAACATGTTTATTGTGTTCTCCTCAAACTTTTCTATTATCCCCTCATCTTCATCAAGGAATTTCTCTTGAAACGGGGGTATGACTTGCTGGTCCGAGTCCCTTTGTCTATTGGGAGTGGTGTTGTTTCTTGTAATGTTCTGGTTATGATTTTGGTTCCTGTTATGATTGCTAACTGTGACAACCATTTTTTCCATCATTTGCTGTAGTTTTTCCACGTTTTTAGATAGGCGTTCATAATTGGGGTCAGATGTGGAAGCTACAATGTCATCTCTATATGTCACCCTTTTCTCAGCTCTCAATCTTGCTTTCTTCCAATCAGGTTAGCCTCTACACTCACTGCTCCTTTTTGCATGTATTCCAATGTGTTGTAATCTCTCTCCCTAAGCTGGTAGGCCATGTCAGCATCAAAGCCTTCAGGGTATTTCACTAAAGCCATACCTTGGGGAGGTTTCATATGTGGAGGAAGAGCATTATAAATGCTGTTAAACCTTGTAGAGTAGTCATGGACACTCTCTCCTACGTTTCTTTTCAGGTTCTTGTATTCTGCTAAGATTTGGAGAGGGTTGGCCTTAACTTCCCATTTATTTATGAAGGTCTGATATAGAGCAAGGAGGTCTTAGATACTATTAGGGGGTAGGACTTTAAACCATTTCTTCACATCACCTCCTAAGATCTGGGAAAAGATTCTCATTTTTACTGTATCATCATCTATCTCCATGTAGTCAAAAGAATCTTCCATCCTATCTACATGGTGCTGAGCGGTGGTGGACTCCTTTGCAGTGAAGTGTGGGATCTTCGATTGATAATCGTTGGGTAAAGGCACTAGAGGCTGAGGCAACACCAGAGGTGCATACCAGGTAGCCATAATGGTGTTCTGATGAGGAAAAGGGTTGGCTTGAGCAGCTGGTATATGGATGATAGGGATACTGGGACCAGTAGAAGTCTGTTGAGCAGATTTAGGGTGGAAAAGCCTCAAGTTTTGAATGAAGTGAATATCAGGAGGTGTAGATGGAGGGATCTCTTTGTCCCTAATGTGTTTACCACTTTGAGGTGGTGAACCAGTAAGCTCAAGGTCTGGCTAGTCTAGAGCATTGAATGACCTAGTTTTAGGTAAACTGTTTTGAGAGTCTAGGTCAAAAGGTGGTCTGATAGAGCTGTAAAGTCTTCTGGTGCAGAGTTCGCTCTATGGATGTGGCTGGAAATAGTTGGTCTTTTAGGTGTAGGATATTTCTTGAGGATTCTCTCAGGGTTGTCAACTATTTCAGGTGGGTATGGGTTAGGATAAGCTCTTGTATGAATGGCTCTTGAAGCCAGAATGTTGTCTTTGAATCAAGCAGCTTAATCCTATTTGCTACTTCTATTATGGTTGATGTTGTAGTGCAGGCTGGTCTCCCAGTGGAGTCTTTGATCTTTGAGGAACTATGGAGTTTCCATGTGGAAGGTTTGGGATGTTTCTAGGAGGCACACTGTCCACCACAGTGCTTATGTAATGTCCCTTTTCAAGGATATCCTTAAAACACAACAAACTCTAACCAGAGATGGACTGGGAGGGCTTTTACCAGGTATGTCACCTCTGAAAGAGGGTGAGATCTGGAGGCTATCTAGCCCTTTCCAGACTCTGTCTAAGAGTGTGGGAGAAACACAACAAGTGGTGCAGAAAGTGAAATGCAAGTGGAAGTGTTTCACTGCCAACCTAACCAGAGATCGTTGGCTTTCTAAGGCTCTTGTGATGCAGTAAGATGGAAAATACTCAGAAATTCCCTAGCGGAATCGCCATTATGTTGGCGTTCCCATGTTTTGGTAAGTTGGCAATACCAAAAGATGATACAACATCAGAACCACTTTCAAACCTTAGGATCTAGCCCTCCTGGGTCCAGATAGGGATCTCTCTATATCAGTAAAGGTCTTATGTCTTTGAAGCTCTGTGTTGAGATATTAGGCTAGTTATAGGCACAGGGTTTGTTTGTTTGATTTTGTTTGGTCGTTGGGAATCAGGAAAGAAGGGTTCACTATAAGACAAGGATGAGAAAAGAGGATTTTAGGCAAAGGAGAGATAACTCAGAGAACACTCGAGACCATTGGGAAATGGAGTCAGGAAAGGGTTTACTTGCTATTCAATATTCAGGCTTTCAGTTGGGGTAGTCATCTAAAGCGTTGGATCTTAAAGATGATAGTGTGGCATGAAATGGTAAGAGAGGAGGTGAAAACAAGGAAACCTCCAAGGTGACCTTCGGAAATTAGATCCAGGGACAGGACATGCCGTTGGACAACCTGTGATCCAAAACCTAAAGGTTAACTCTTCAGAGAAGGAAACATTAAATATTTAAACACAAAGGTGAAAACCTAAGATCAGAGAGAGACTTTGAACTCTCAATGCTTCGACATCCAACTTAAAGGAACTTGGAAAGGTTCAATTAATTGAAAAGGACCCTAGTGAGACAAAGACAGAGTTCAAAAACTCCCAGCATCCCAATTCATTCAATTAAAGCCTAACAAGAACATCTAAGAACAGATTCATTAATTCATACATCAGCTAGCAGCATATATTTGACCACTACACTGGTTAAATTAGCTTGAAATCAATCCTCAGATAACACATTCAGCAAAATACATTGAAGGTAGGGAGAGCAGAAACATAGGGTACCTAACAAGGGTAAATCCTATGCCAGATTTCTGATGCTTGCCAGAAGAACTGAAATGTGATGAACTACAAAGGAAAACCAAGAAAAAGTAAGAAAAACATCACCGCCGCTTTAAATCAGGATCCAAAGAAATGTGCGTGTCATATTAAAGAGCAACACCAGTCATGTACAACACTGCCAATAGCTTGATATTCAGTCTGAAAACATCTTCCTCAACCTATCTTACAACTTCACACAGAGACTATGTCTCAAGAGAAACATCTTGCAATTCACAGATATCTGATCAACAAACTTTACAATGAGTTCCTTCATGAATTTTATAGCTGAAAGAGAGGCAGAGGGGGTAGAAGAAACACTAAATGAAACATTAAATAGAGTAGAAGTAGTGGGTCGAAACCCATTCTGTTTTAATGTCTATGCATCGAACTTCTGTACTCTTTCGATGAAAGAGTGGTCTTCGACAGGCTGAAATTTACTCCAGGTATGCCTTTGATGTACCCTCGGTTGTAGTACTCTGCAGTAGTCTGGTGAATAAAAAAAAAGGTAGATAGATGTCTCCAGTTCTACCATACTCTATAACCAATGCTTCTGGTAGCACCAGGACTGTTTTCAGGGCAGAGATCTCCTCCGGAACATAGTATAGAGTGAAAAAAATATGGACATTTCGTCCTTTCATGGGAAAGAACGTTCTGCTAATGGTGATGCTGGTATCTTGTTTTCTGAGCCCTTAGTCTTCAACCTACGTCTCCATCCTTTAATGCAGGATCAGGTGTCGAATGTGCAATTAATGGGCCAGAATCGCTCTAATCCGTCTATGCTGTGTTTCGGAATCACAGTGTGTTGAGATTATGGAGGTAGAGCGAAAATTTCCACTCTGCAAACCCTGCAAAAATGAAATAAACCAATTACCAAATCAGGGGTGGCAGAAGACACATGGTGAAGGCCTGGAGGACAGGTGGCACACAGTGGGAACAAAGGCTAGGCGGAAGAATGAATCATGGGCCATTCGATCAGCTAAGATGGCGATGATCGACGGTGGAGGTTAAGCATCGAAGAAACTTCGGAAGTTGGGCGAAATACAAAGGAAACGAAAAATGTGATGAAAAATATACGACGTGGACTTTGGCGATGGGACCTGGTCAATGGCGGGGGCGATCTAACCTACACCTTCAGATCTCAGGAGGAGATCGACGGCCGTGATCACACCGAAGGGCAATCGCTTATGGGCCAGGGGTCTTGTTTGCTTCGGTTATCCCCTAAGAATATTTGGGGCACGATCACCGTTGGATGGCCAGCCTCAGATCGGACGACATACGCACATATCGTGCCGGACCTGTAGTTGATCTTTAACGTGTGATGAGAGCGGGTTTTCAAAACAGCTTGAGGACACGTGTCAGCCAGTGACGTTGACCGATGCCGAATGAGAAATACAGCCTTCCCTCCCAAAGCGGTGCGATCAAACCTGCCAGTTTTGCATAGTGAATGATTGCGGGGACCAATGGGGTGGTTGGATTGTGGGTCGTCGATTTGGGGATCAAATAGATGATTGATATGTGATCGGAGGGGTGAACGGGGGAGAGCGGGCACGATAAGACTTGCGAAGACCGTCGGATCTATATAGATCGACGGCGAGTATTGCACCCGACCATTGATCCAATAAGCACGCTACGGGCTAGCGCCTGGTTTAGCGCCCAGGTCGTGTGAGGAAATGATTTAAGGGGGCTGGCCGAAGGGGCTAAGCCTGATAGATGTAGAATATGGGTTTTTTGGCCTGTTTTCAATGCAATTTGAGGCCAAAAAGGGATAACGGTAGAGGGGAAAAGGGGTTATTTCTCCAAACAAAGGGTATTTGTGAGGCTTAGGAGGGATTTGGGATGATTTAGAGGAATTAAGGGAGGGAAAAGGAGAGGAAAACAGAGGTTGAGAGAGGATGAAATAAGGAGAAAAGGCCTTTGGGTATTCTTCTTCACAACAGAGAGGCTTATTGACTCATGAAACAGTAGTGAGGATTTATTAAAGGATAAAGGGCATAAAAAGACTTCAAGGATGGTGTGTTTTCAAGGGAAATGCATTCCTTGAAGGCTCAAAATCTTTGTAGCCCCCTGTTTGCTTGTCAAAAAACTATAGGGGGCTAACAGGGCCCTTGTTTTGAAATTCAATAGATTTTGAGTTGCGGTGAGTACATGGTGGAACACGACCTTGGTAGGCAGAAAGGTGTCAAGGTTGCGAAGGAGCAAAGGACAGGTGTCACAGGGGCAAACATATATGGTGTAAGAGTGCGGAAGTAAACAAGTAGTGAACTCCCGATGAACAGAAAGAAATGAAAGACAGCCAAGCGAGAAGAAAGGAGGAACTGTCAATCGCATTAGCGGCAGGACAAATAGGCAGCCAGCCAATGGATAGGAGGGTTGGCACAGATGGGAATAGGCAACAGGGAGCCGCAGGAGAGCTCTGGCTGCGTTGCACTATTCTCTACTCCTCTAGGTTACTATTTTTTCTCTCTGTCCGATAGGACGTATTGTATTCTGCTTTTTTTATGCTCATATAGTTGAGCCTTGTAATAGTTCGCCACTAGAGGCTGATGATTAATATATTCAGGAGTGTTGTTCTGAGTACTTGATTATGAGTGTGGATGAATGATGTTATAAAATCCATTTAAAATTTTATTTAACATTAGTCTGACTATTTTACTGAAAGGTAGATGCTATGGGATGTTGTGTTATGACTGTCTAAGACTTTGGTTTGGCTTTGATTCGACTGTATGGATATCGTCGGGGTGATACCGATCTACTCCCTATCACAGTAAGGTCGCGGCATGCTTCGGGTGAGACTCTCTGCCCTTCGGAGTAGAGTGTAAATGTCGGCGTGAATCTAGACTATGGCAGAAAACCTTGTTGGCCCCTAAACCTAAACCCGGGTCTTCTCTGCGAGACCTGTTCTCTCGCCAACATGGTTATATCATAAAAAGCCATCTAGCAAAGAAATTCTTCTGGAACCTACTACCCTTTGTAAAATATGATCCATTTGGGCAAGGGATAGTTGTCCTTTAAGGAGGCTTTATTTAAGTTTCTAAAATCAATACAAAGCCTTATTTCTCCTGTTTTCTTCCTAATAGATACAAGATTGGATACCCATTCTGAGTATCTCACAGGGACAATAATTCCAGCATCATACATTTTTTTAATTTCTTTCTCTACCAGAGGTAATTGAACAGGGTTGATTCTGTGCAATTTTTGTTTAAAAGGCTTTTGGTTTTCTTTGAGGGGTATTTTATGTTGAATTATTTCTGTATCATATGATTTCAGATCTTCATAATTCCATGCAAACACATCAGAAAATTCTCTAAACAGCTCAAGGTATTTCAGTTTAATGTGAGCTGGCAGTGTTTTGGATAATTTAATCATTTTAGGCCTTTCTTAACTACCTATATTGCACTCTTCTACTTTAGCTTCAGTAGGTTCTATTTTTGGCTTTTTTGCAACATCATTAAAGTCAAACAATTCTTCTAAGGGTACCAATCCTTTTGGCAAGCTTTCAGCATTAGATTGTAGCACTTCTAGATCTTCTTTTCCTAAATCTGTGTAGTTCTTTGTTTTATGCTTGGGTTGTTTGGTCAACAGATTTATATCAACAATCTCGGGGGTTTCTTCTTCTTTGAAAAGTGATTTTTCCTTAGTAGGACAGTCTTCTTCATACTCTAAATCTGAGTTTGGAATTTCAAATTCCTTTCTTAACTATAGGAAGTCTTCTATTTGTTTATCTCCTTCAAAAACTTGCCAATATTTCTCATTGTCTGGGACTGCTGGTCTGTATTTGACTTGGATTGTGTATTGCTTGCTTTCATAAGGCTTTAGACATGTACTAGTAGCAAAGGCTAATCCATTGGCAAGAATGTTTTGGTTTCTAGGGACAAAAGTAAGTTGGAATTCAACAAATGATTTTAATAGGTCCATGACATCATCTCTATAGGCTCTTATTCTAGGATGTTTAGTAGTATATTCCCCATTCACTTGCCTGATTATCAATTCTAAATCCCCATGAACTGTTATCCTCTTGGTTCCTAGTTTTCTTAGCAATTTTAGTCCTAAGAGGAGTGCTTCATATTCTGCTATGTTGTTGGTGCAGTGAAAGTTTAATCTGTATGAATGTCCTTCTGCATGATTACTTTCGGTATTTTGTACCCATATGCCTGCTCTTGCACCAGTTTTAGTGCAAGACCCATCAAAAATCATGCTCCAAAGAGGATTTTTTTTCATATTTTTCATCAATTTCTTCTTTGTCCTCTTTGTTTTGTTGATTTTTACTGTCACTATGTTCTTTTTTAGGATCTACACTATGTTTATTTGCGTCTTGTTCCTCAGGTTTTTCAGTGTGTTGAGGAATTTTTCTTTGATTGTTATGATTTTCACAAAGTTGATGTCTGTCTTGTAGCTTAAGACCTTTATTTTGTTTGCTGTGATTTTCTGAAATAGCAAACTATTTGGATGATATTTCTTTCCCTTCCTCTTGTTCTATGGTTGCCACTGTGTTGGCTGATTTTTCATTTTTTAACCCTTGCTCATTAAGAATCTCATCATTGTACCAAATGAACAAGTCTAGGTCAGTATGTATAGCATAAAGAGGGGAGTTTTCTGGTCTTTCTTGGCTACTCACCATGTATTTCATGTGTGTTTCCCTATAAAGTCTTCTAGGTTGACTGAAGACAGGGATGGTGGCATAAGTCATATCCATTTGCATTATGCCTTGCAATTTAGCACCCCAAGATCTTGAAAGAAGCATGCCATATTTCAGGGGTATATTAGCCACTACAATGTCCATTACTAAGCTTTTGGCTAGGATTTGCACTAAGTTGACACAAAGATCTTTTATTAGGCCTAGGCATTTAACTCTGCTGGAATCAAAGGAGTATAAATCTTTATAAGGTCTGGTTACCTCAAGGCCTAATATTTCCATTATCACTTTGGGCATTAGGTTGTGTGATGCTCCTGAATCAAGCATAGCATTGTGCAGAATGTTATCATGGATGTTTACGCTGACATAAAATGGAGGAACTGCGCCTTCTTGAAATTTTCCTTCAATTTTTGGTCCAAACAGAAGCTCAGGTTTGTCATCATTTAAGTTAATAGAGTAATTTTGATCTCCTATGTTCAAAGCTTTTAGCAATTGGGACCTATATACATATCGAGTGACTAACTCAGTGAGAGGGATAGAGATTTTTATCTTGGCAATTTCACTCTCTATACTGAAAGGAGTTTGAGTTTTGAAAATGTTTAATTCAACATTTTTAGTCACTGTTTTCTCAGCAAAATTAGTTTGCTGATTTCTATTATTTATAGCAGTTAAAATGGTTTTTTCAGGAGCATTAGCTGAGGTGCTAGTGCTGCTAAGGTCACCACTATATTTTTCATTTTTTAGCGTGTCTTTCCCTTTGTTTTTATCAGAACTTTCAGCCACTGCGTTATGATTTTGTGTTGCATCTTTGGATTTGTTTACTAGGTTATTTTTAGCAGAATTTTTAGAGGTCTTCTTTTTGGGAGTGTCTTGGTTCTTTTTACTCCTTAAGTCATATTCTTTGTGTACTTCCATTATGGAATTTTCAAAGCCTAGCTTATAGTCTTCTGATTCTAGGCTTTCTTCCTCATCAGGTATGTACATGACTTGTTCTTCTTCATTGAGGAAAACAATATCCTCATTGTTTACTCCCAACATGTTTATGTGATTTCCCTCTATTTCTTCAATCACTCCCTCATCGTCATCAATATAATTCTATTGAAAAGGAGGTCTGACTTGTTGGTCAGGACCTCTTTGTCTAGTTTGAGGGGGGTTCTTTCATAAGTTTTGGTTCTGATTTTGATTTTTGTTTTGAGGAGATATTTGGTTTTCTTTAGGATAAGCTCTCTCATTCATGTTTTTTCTTTCCATCATCATTTCCATGGTTCTAACCAAACTATCAATTTTGGCATCTAATGTGGAGGGTCCTGCTTCATCTTTGTAGGTAACCTTTTTTTCTGCTTTTAGTCTTGCCCTTCTGGCATTCAGGTTAGCTTCTACACTTACTGCCCCTTTCTGAATATCTTCTAACGTGAGGGGTTCTCTCTCCCTTAATTGATAACACATGTCCGGATCAAATCCTTCAAGAAAATTTATCAAGGCTAAGCCTTAAGGGGGTTTCATTTGTGGAGGGAGTGCATTATAAACACTATTGAATCTAGTGCAATAATCTTGGACACTCTCTCTAGCATTTCTTTTAAGATCATTGTATTCTGACAGGATTTGAAGGGGATTTCTTTTAACTTCCCATTTGTTTAGGAACAGTTGATGGAAAGCAGGAAGATCGTTGATATTGTTAGGGGTTAAGCCTTTGAACCATTTTCTTACTTCTCCCCCTAAGCTTTGAGCAAACATTCCAAGTTTATATTTTCATCATCTATTTCTTGTCTTTCAAAGTAATCATTCATTCTATCCACATGTTGTTGAGCTTTAGTAGAACTAATAGCATTATATAGTGGAATATTGGATTGATAGTCCTGTGGTAGAACAGGTAAAGGCAAAGGAAGGATTAAGGGAGCATATCATGTTGCCATGATATGAATTTGTGGAAACAATGGAGGGTTAACAAGTGCGGGAAGGTGATGGAGAGTAGTGGCCTGAACAGTGGATGTACAGATGGATGTAACAGAAGTACTTGGACCAGCTAAGTACTGTTGAGCAGATTAGGATGTGAGAAGCCAAAATTATGAATGAAATCAAGATCAGGAGGTGTGGAAGGGGTGGATTCTCTACTGCTGCTTTGTTGTGAGTCTAGGAACTCAAGATTTATCTTATCTATACCGCTTTGTGACTTAGTTCTAGATAAGCTTCTTGTATGAGGTAAGTCAACTTGGGTATTTTGCAGAGCTGTAAGATTTTCAGGGACACAGTTTGCTCTATGAATGGGTCTGACAATAGTTGGGTTTTTGGATGTAGGATACTTCGTAAGGATGCCTTCAGGATTATCAATTATTTCAGGAGGATCTGGGTCAGGATAGGCTCTAGTATGGATTTTTCTAGAAGCCAGGACTTTGGACTCAATAGGTCAGAAAGGTTTTTCAAAGATATAACAGTCTTAAGACATAAACCAAACTGTAAAAATAAATACTTAATCCACTAAACATTATTTAACTGGGTGTTGTTAAATTTTTTGATGACAGGGTAAGTTTCCCAGTGGAGTCAAATGGAGATCAGTGGAGTCACCAGGTGGAAGATATTTACTTGTTTATGGCTGATTTTTAACCACCATCAGAAATCAGAAACCTTTCTTGGGTAGCATTGATTTATCAAGTCTTAAATGAGGTTTTATGAGTTTAGAGTTTGTCTACAATGCTTAAAAATCGAAATTCCCTAGAATGGTTGATACTGTGTTGGCTCCCTGTGATTTACAAGAATGGAAAGAATAAACACTACAGGGGGGCCACATCAAAACCACTTTGGAATCCTAGGACCTAGCCTTCCTGGATTCAGAGAGGGATCTCTCTATTAAGTGCTTCCAAAGGATGTATCTTTATGATTTGTTTATGATATTAGGCTAGTTATGAAGCTCAAAGAACTTGTTTGTTTGTTTGGTTGGGATGGATATCATTAACTGAAGAGGTTAACTGAAGGGTGAAGGTGAGAGCAGATTGAAAGATGTTTCGGCTGAAGAGATAGGTCATGAAATAGTATTAATCCATTGGGCTATGGAGTCACAAAAGGATTTGATTGTACAACAGTTCTTCAAGGGTTTCCATAGGGCAAGTAATCTATATCAAAGGATCTTTTAGATTGAATTGTGATATGAAACATTAAGATATTGTGAAAGAAGAAAAGCTAATAATCAATGAAGATTATATTAACTCCACTAAACAAGAAAAGCCTTTCAAAGTAACTGTTTGAAGCAAGCCAAAGGACAGGGAAAACCATAGACTTCTTTGGACAGACTCTTATTAAAGCACACTTTTCAGACAACAATCCAGCAATCCTAAGACTACTTTCAGAAAGGAGAAAACATGTAAGAAAACAAGGAAAATAGCCTAAGATCAGACAAAAACTTTCAATTCTAGCCTGATTTTGGCATAATATCAGGGGATATTTCAAAAAAGCTTTTAAAGAATGACCAGAGGACAGGGCTAACCATAGACTTACTTGGTTTAGACTCTACTTAGCAAACTTTGAAAAAAATCTTTCAAGAACAATATCTCAAATTGTACTCAGAAAGACATGGGCTCACCAACATTTCTTCACTGGTTATACTCTATTGAATCATTCTCAAAACAACAAGCTGGAAAAACCTAGAGGGTAATTAAGAATCCTCTAAACATACCTTAGCAGAAGAAAACATAAAGATAAAGCTTTTAGACAGAAATAGGGTACTTTGACAGTAAATCCTACTCTAAATTTTCTGTTCTTTATCGGAGAAGATGGACAGCATGTAAAAAATAAGGAAAGACAAAAACAGTGAGGAATAACATCACCATTAACGTAGACTAGGATCCCATGAATCAGCTTGTATTATTGATGTTCAAACCAGTTACAAACTTCAATTCCAACAGGTCTTTATAGCTCGAAAAATTTCTCTTCTTAGCCTAGTATTCTTCAACTACTCAACAGCACTTCAACAGCTTCAGCAACTATCTTACACTCAAATAATAATCCAACCAACAATAGCAATGCACTCCTCATGTAGTATTTATAGGTAAATGAGGAGGTGGAGTGAAAGAGGGGGTCTCTAATGGTTCAGTAATGACAAATTAAATGCTTTTTGAACTTTGAGACCATGTAAGGCCCAAGGCAAAATGTATTTAACTCTAAATCTACGTTACATTAACTCTTTGAACTACTTAGTGGATTTTGTTGATTTTTAAGCTTTTTAGGTAGGCTTGTAATAACTTCTGAGCTGTCTTTTACAAATATATCTGACTGTAATAACTTTATGTGTCTTTTTGAGGCAAATTAGGTTGTCAAGTGGCATTTTGGTCCTTTGGAAGAGTAATGGCTTCAGTGATTTGTCATTTGAAGCCTTATTTTTGTTGATCTGTCTGATTACATCCCTTTGAACACTAATTAGGCCTTTTTATTTGGCTTTAGGCCTTCTTTAATCATCTTCTGCTTTGTCACTTTGTCACTGTTTCATCTTTTATTAATTTGTCTTTAACTATGCTTTATCTTTAACCTTCACAGATTAAGTCTTTAATCTTCGGATTTATGCTTTAACCATTATCTTTCAATGATCTTATTTGTTTTTATTTTGTGTACAGGTGGCTTGGCTTCCTTCTGCGCTGGAGGGTTATGCTTAATCAACGCTCATGAGACGTTGATCAAACCTTTAGACTCGAACCCTGTGACCTTGTTTTCTTCATGATTTTTCCCTAAGGATCATCATCCTAGGCTTTTCTTGCCACTAATCTGGTTGTGGGAGGGCTGGCTTATCTTTCCGCCATTAAACCTGCAACTCAACATAAAACATTAATAAATCCTACGTTTTTTGGATAAAACTACTTTGGAGGCGTTGGTGAGGGGTTATGGAGCAATGCAGAGGAAGGGGATTATGCAGTAGAGGGGATATCCATGGTGGAAACATGAAGAACAGTGATGAATTCAAATAATGGCGTGAAATGGAAAAGGTGGTTTTTTGGAATACGAGAGTGGTATTCGCGCAGGGCATGGGAGGTAAGTGGTTTCAGTCATGATGAACATGATACGGTTGGATGGACGACACTTGTCCAACCCAAAACCACTTTTTTTGCGTTGATAATGTGCATTAAAATGTTTTGGTGAAATGGGCGCGAAATTAGTTTTGGGCCGTTGGATCTGGGGGAGCCAGATCAACGGTGGAGAGGGAGCGTGATCGAACGGAGTTGATCGGTGGAAGGGGATGGTGGAGGACAGGTGTCAGGAAAGGATTAGACGGTGAGGGGAGAGTGGAAGGTGGGCCAGCGGGAGTGTTTATCGGTGGGAAAGCGCGATGACCATAAGATCAAATATGATCAACGGTTGTGAATTGGGGAGGAGAAACATTGTCGTGGAGGAAGTATATAAGAAAAGGGGCTAGAGGCTTAGCGCCTAGTTATGGGCATTGGGTCACATGAGAAAAAGCAGTGAAGGTTTTAAGCCCGAAGGGGCTTAAGGCCTATATACATATATAAAACGAAAGGTCGGAAAAAAGGCCAAAAAGTGGGTTTTTTTTAGTCTTTTTGATGTTTCGATAGGGTAAAAAAGAGTAGTTTAAACCATATAAAAGGGGTTGTATAAGGTTTAAACAATTTTTCATAGGAAAATGAGGGTAAACGAGGGAAGAAGGGGATTTTAGGGGAATGAAAGGATGAATTAGGATAAGTAAGAATGAGTAAGAAAATGGGTGAAACGGGGCTTTATGAAATGATGGGAAATGGCTTTGAAACAGTTCCTTTTATATCAACAGAATAATCTTGGAGGCCTTGGAGTGAGGATTTCAGTGGAATGATTCCTTTGAAGATACTGAACGTAATGGGCTTTCAAGAAATCACAAGGTTTTTCACAAATTTTTGTTTCTTGAAAGCTAAGGAACCTTTTTAGCCATCATGAGGTATAAGAGAATTTATAGATGGCTAACACCTTCTACAACAACATAGGAGGTCAATGAGGCAGTCATTCACAATGAGGAGGACACTCATGAAACAGAGCATGAATTCTAGCTTGTTGACCTAGATGAAGATGAAAGTGACAAAACCACTAATGCAGCCATCAAAGCAAAGGATGCCAAGATTAGTGAGCTCCAGACTAACATTGACAGGGCCAATTTTTTCATACACTTCCTTGAGCGGGAGAATGAGAAATTGAAAACCAAACAAGTCATTGATGAGGTTAAGTATGTCACTTCTCAAAGGGAGGCTCAAAAGGCCAAATTCATGCTAAATGAGACACTTGAAAGGTATGGATTACTTGATGATGAAGAAGAATAGGTACCAAGACAGAGACCTAGAACTAGAGGGTTGAAAATATCTCTAGTTGTAGGGAGGCAAAGGGAAGCTGAGCTTGCTGATCATCTCACCCTAATTGATTAGCTTGCCATTATGATCAATGAGAATAGGGAGCCATGGCTTGATAGAGCCAATCAACACTTGTAAAATCTGCTTGTGAAGGAAAACAAGGATAATGAGCTATTGAGGAAGAAATTCAAACAATATGCCCTGAAGGAGAAAATTGCATTGAGCAAGCTCAAAAGTGCCAATGAAAAAATTGAAGAGTTAACCATGGAGGAAAAGAAAAAGTTGGAGGCTTCCCTTCAAGCCTAAACATATCATCATCAGCTATTTTACAAATTTTGAGGCATTTACAATTTTTTTTTCAAAATCCTAGTTTGATTGTGTTTTTCTGAATATGGATTTAGCAAAATGATAGGTGCATATGATGTGCAAAAGGTCACCACCATTGTGTTCATTATGATGAATACATGCACCCTGTACATTTTCTAAGATTTTGGAGTCAAAATGTTCAGTGAAAAGGGAAAAAAACACCATAAAAATCATGTTTCTGCCCATATTTTTGCCTAGGCGTTGCGCACGGAGTAATCTTGGGAGATTGCAATTTTGAGGGGAAAATTAGCATCATTTTCAGAACTTGAGGCATATTCAGAAAGAGTACAGGAAAGGCTTTCCAACAAGTCATCTTGGAGCCAATTTGGACACTGGGAAGGCCTCCAAAATTCACCTTGAACATGGAGGGCACATAGCCCTAAGGGAGGGCACATATGACAGGAAAATGGCGCATATGACAGTTTGCTGAGTTTTGTGGTTTTTCACTGTAAATTTTGATTTCATCTTAGAAAATCATCTTTTTATAAATTTAATTCATCATAGCAAATGTAATTATGTCAATGGTAAGTTACCTAGGGGTAGATTCATTAGGTAAAGTTATCTTTTAGTCAAGATGAATCAGTTTGAGTGTAATGAGGAGTGAATCACTTGGACCATCCTACACTTCAGATTTTAGCTCAGAAATTAGTGGATCTCTTCCTCACCTCATGGATTTGACCCCTAAGGATGAGTGAATCTTGTTTTATGTCTATTTATCCCCTTTCTTCACACTTAGCAATGGTTGGAATCAATTTTTATTTTTGCTTATTGATCAAGGAAATATTGTACTCAGTTTGGCCAACTAATAAAGAGAAGTTGCAACTATTTTATGGGATACTTGTAGTATTGATAATTATCATTGTATTTTCTTCAGTTTCATATGTTATAATGTATTTTATTCATGTTCAATTCATTTCTATGGTATGATCTCTTTCAAGTTTGATAATCAGAACACATTTTTTCTCATGCTCTGTTTTGGGGAATTGATCATAGTTTGTCCATTTTCATCTGTCTAGGAAGAATACATATCCCATGCGCTTCCTAGATTGTCTTTAGTCTCAAAACCATTCCATCATAATCATATTTAAGTTATAACCCTTGTTCCTACCTTTCCCCATCAATCAATGCAACCCTATTTCATTTTCCCTGCCCTAGCTCCCTTGACCTAATTTCTTCATCCAGTGATAACCCAACCAAAATCAAATAAAAACAACCCTTGCACTCAATATCTAGCCTAGAAACTGTAATTTATATAGCCCTCCTGGCTGTGACCCTTTTGGAGTGAGCCTTCTCCAACTTGATAGGGCTAGCTATCAAGTCAAAGGCTTCGTCTGTGGTTACCTCTTTTGGGATTCCTTCCTTAGCCTTAGGAATCTGGCAGAGTGATAACATTCTATCGCCATTGTCAGGGAACGAAAGATAATATCTTCCCTCAGAAAGAACGACAAAATTTAGATCTAATTATTGATGGTGAACAATAATTGAACACATAGGAAGGTTGTACCATTCACCTGGCGACTCCATTGACTGAAATATCATGGCCATTCCACTGGATGAAATTTAGTAGCTTGAAGAAATTTTCAAAATTGATTCAATTTCTCAAAGGTGTGCTCCCATGAGCCGAGATTACATACCATGTTTTCCAAACCACATGCCTCAGGTTAATTGGATGACATATCTTCCGAATTTCAAAAATGTGAAAGGTAATGATGCGCTCTTCATCTGGTGAGATTTCACATGCATGTGCATAGATTAAAGATTGATTTTCCTGAAGACTGCTTGATGAAGATATTCATGGCCACTCTGGAAGGTGAAGCCCAATATTGGTATGAAAGTTTGCCGCCTGCTTGTATTTACTGTTTAAAGGATTTTCATACCATGTTCTTTGAAAGGTATAAAGAATCTTTCCCATCCTTAATATTAGTTTAGAAATGTTGTAAACATGTTGATTGTTTTATTGAAAATCTTGAGAATGTTTATGGAGATGATGAATTCATGGACGATGAGATCATGGAAGCCCTATATGAAAAACCATTTCAGCAACATAAAGAAAACTTAGAGGATGTTGAGATTCAACAGGATGATGAGCTTAGTGAAAAGAGTCACCTTCATTAAGTGGACCCGCAGGCTATTTTTGGCGCAAGTCTATTTTAGACTATGTCTATTTTTAGACATGATGATCATATTTCAAAAGTTGCAGGATGCTATTTTTGGATGGTTGGTCAAGTTGGAAAAATAGATGAAATTCTATTTTTATAATATTGGGCGAAGTCTATTTATAGATCGTCAATCTAAAAATAGATGCATGTCGATTATTATTAGCTCTTAATAATAATCTGACTCTAAACAACAACTTATTCTGTTGGAGCACTTCAGTTCAATGCACAGAGGTGGCACATCAGCTGACAGAAGGAGTTACGCAATTGCTAAGTGTTTACTGGAGCTAATGCATGGAGGGCTCAGTTAGAACTCAAGTGGCAGAGTTATGACACAGTTTGAAGAAGTAGTTATGGAGTTGTATTTAGTTTAACTCAGTTAGACTCAGTTGAGCTAGATGTATCTAGTCTAACTAATTGATACACTAGTGAGAGTGGAGTGAATTAATTAGTTAATTAATTCACAAATAATAACTCATTAATCAACTAAACAATACATCAGTTAACTACAGGGCATGGCAGTTTCAGTGGAGACTAGTGGAAAGATAGGTGAAAGGGAAAGATAGACTATCTGTTGTGTCTATAGTGATGCATTGATTGCATCACACACACATTGGAGTTGCCAATGAGTATTGCATAGTCAATCCAAGAGTAATTTGAATTCATTCAGAGCTATTCTTCAGTAGGGATTGCACAGTGGAGGCAGGCTAGCAGGTGGCAACGATCGGTGCATGGATTTGCAAGATTAGGCCTGATTAGTGTATGATGATTGTACTGTACTGAGAGCTTGTGATAAGATTTGTATGCTTGTATGAGATTTTCATATGATCTCCATGTTACATAATATACAGTTGGGGTTTTCAGCTTCAGGCTTTCCCGGTTAAAAACTGTGTTATGTGCGATTGAATATTTTTGTTTATGCTTCACATGTGTTTGCAATTAATTTTTTCGCAAAATATTAACAAGTGGAATAGATTCAGTGTCTTGCATAAAGTTAAATAGTGTGAGATCAGGTGGATCTAGGACATATGCATGCTTAGTGCATATAATTTCTACAGAGGATACTTATCAAGATGCTCAGGAAAGTTTTCAGCAAGATGAAGATCTTTATACAGTTGAAAATGATGGAAGACAAGGTCTTATTTCAAATTTTCTTGCAAAAGAAGATGATCCCATGAAGGATAGCTCTATTATTGAGATCACCTAAAATCAATAAAATAGAGTTATTGACCTAAGTGTTCTCATCCCAACAGAACAAAGTCTTCAGGAGGAGGTAATCCATTCCCTTTATGAAAAACAAGATGAGATCTTTGTTCAAGTAAGTGAAAAATATTCTTTGGATGATTATGTGGTAAATGATAAGAATATCAATTTTGAGTTTCAAGAAAAATCTAAATTTTTCTTGATAAGAAAAATGATAATCTGGTTGCCATGTCATATCAGGATGATTTTGAGTTGGAGAACAGTGAACAAGAAGAACCAGCAATGATTGAAAAGGGAAAATCAGTGGAGGATCACACTGATGTGTTGCCTCTAGCTCATAAAGAGGAAACAAGTCAAATTGACAGTTGTCCTGATATTCCTGCTAATCATCAAGATTTTTTCTTTGCACATGCTTTTCAAGATCCTATTGCAAGTTTGTTGCAAACATTAGATCAGTTTGGTTGTATTGTTTTAGATCATGGTTTTCAGCTTCAGTTGTATGTTGAGTTTCCAATCTTCGAGCTTTTTGTAGATAGTGTAAGTAGAGGACAATCAGGTATCTGGCTGTTTGATTGGCTTCATTGGAATTTTTCCTTTACCTAATTTAGCAGTCATTTCTAGCAATTAGAATAAGAAAGGGAGAAATTAATAAGCTCACAGGAGTGAGCATATTTCAGTTAGTTTCAAAGTCGGTTTGTTTCATTGAGTTGACAGTATTTAGTCATGCATTTCAGTTTGAATTTTTTTTGACCGTATCATCCCAATGGTTAGACACTTGGTCTACGGTGCTCTTGACACCTCCAAGGATCTGCCATCCCCAATAAGGACGATGTTATTGTCAGAATATGCATTCTACCATCAGTTCTCAAAATTACTCGTTTTATACTCATTTTAGGGGTCCCACTCTAAAAAAATTTATCGTTCCATTAGGTCATCCAAAAAAATGATTCACTGATGGTAGTCCAAGTCATAACACCTCACTCTCCCTCAAGAGGAAGGAAACATAATATTCAGTGAAGGAGAGGAAATAGAGGAGATGAGGCCACATAGAGGTGGAAGAGTGCTCAGACTTGAACCTACTAACAGTAGAGGACTTTTAGCCTCTCCAATGAAGTAACATGTTTCAAATATGATGGTTGTTATGATTTTTGTGAACAAGTTCATAGGGTTCAACACCATGCCAGGTTGACCAGGCTCTTCATATCCAACCTCCACAAAAACCAAGTCACTTTAGGTGGAGTCACCTTTACTGTCTCAACTGCCACCATTTCAGCTGCCACCAAGATCCCATATGTTCGGGGGAAGTGGTTCAAAAAGAGTGATTTGGAGGAAAACTACTTTGAGCATTTCCTGAAACCAAGATATAAGAATGAGAGAAAGAGTTTCTTTCATTTCTCCCACCTTCAGGGCAAATATGCACTGATGATGAAGATAATCATGAAATAATTTTCATGTGAGGGTAGATTTTCAAGTCTCTATACTTATCACATCCGCTTCTTGAAGCATTTCACTAGGGTAAAGATGTTGAACATACCCTACTACATTTTTCGAAGTATAGATAAGATGGCATTCATTTTCTAGAAAATTCAATATGAACATCAAATGAAAATTCTATTCGATCATTCCCTCATTAAGATCATAGTCCTCCACCATCTTAATCAACTAAACATTTCATGGAACACCTTCATATCCCATGATATTTTCAGACATCCTCCTACTTAGCATGCACAAAATGTGCCTTGATCATCCCATCCATCCACTTCCATCCCTCCATCTCAGCCCATATCTCATTCATCATCATCTGATCAATCCACTACACCTCCTTCATCTCCATCTCATCATGACATTGGATCACCTAGCAGAATGGAGGAGATTGACCCTAAGTGGGCTAGTATGGTTGAGGTTGAGCCATTGCCAAAAATTGACCAGAGAGGTTTCAGGCATGTGTTTGCTCCACATGGAGTGGAAGGGGCCATGACTTATACAACAACACAACAGGTGGACAAAGGCAAAGAGGAGGTCAGTGAGGCAGTCATTCATGATGAGGAGGACACTCATGAAACAGAGCATGAATTCCAGCTTGTTGACCTAGATGAATATGAAAGTGAAAAAACCACTGATGCAATCATCAAAGAAAAGGATGTGAAGATTATTGAGCTCCAAGCTAATCTTGACATGTCTAAGTTTGTCATACACTTCCTTGAGCAGGAGAATGATCAATTGAAAACCAAAGAAGTCATTGATGAGGTTAAGTATGTCACTGCTCAAAGGGGGGCTCAAAAGGACAAAATCATGCTAGATGAGACACTTGAAAGGTATGTATTACTTGATGATGAAGAATAACATGTACCAAGACAGAGACCTAGAACCAGAGGGCTTAAAAGAGCTCTAGCTCTAGAGAGGCAAAGGGAAGTTGAGCTTGCTGATCAGCTAACCCTAAATGAGCAGCTTTCCATTATGATCAGTGAGAATAGGGAGCCATGGCTTGATAGATCCAGTCAACACTTGGAAAATCTGCTAGCAAAGGCAAACAAGTATAATCACCTATTGAGCAATAAATTCAAATAGTATGCCCTGAAGGAGAAAATTGCATTGACCAAGTTCAAAAGTGCCAATGCAAAAATTGAAGAGTTAACCATGGAGGAAAAGAAAAAGTTGGAAATTATTTTTGAGGCTTCCCTTCAAGCCTAGACACATCATCATCAGCTATTTTATAAATTTTGAGGCATTTACAAACTTGTTTTCAAATTCTGAGTTTGACTATGTTTTTCTAGAATAAGGATCTAGCAGAAATTTTTTCATATGCGCATCACCCTAGGCGTTGCACAAATGATAGGGGTATATGATGGGCAAAAGGTCACCACCACTATTTTTAGAATGATGAATACATGCACCCTGTACATTTTCTAAGCGTTTGGAGTCAAACTAGTCATTGAAAAGGGCAAAAAACACCCTAAAAATCATGTTTCTGCCCATATTTTTGCCTAGGCACTGCGCACAGAGCAGTCTCGGGAGATTGCAATTTTGAGAGGTCAAATAAGCATCATTTTCACAACTTGAGGAATATTAGGATAAAGGACAGATAGGGCTTTCCAACAAGCCATATTGGATCCAATTTGGACACTTGGAATGCCTCCAAAAGTCACCTTGAACATGGAGGACACACAGCCCTAAGGGAGGGCACATATGACAGGAAAATGGCGCATGTGATAGTTTGTTGAGTTTTGTAGTTTTTCACTGTAAATTTTGATTTCATCTCAGAAAATCATCTTTTTATAAATTTAATTCATCATAGTAAATGTAATTATGTCAAGGATAAGTTACCTAGTGGTAGATTCATTTGGTAAAGTTATCCTTTAGTCAAGATTAATCAGTTTGAGTGTAATGAGGAGTGAATCACTTGGAACATCCTACACTTCAACTTTCAATTCAGAAATTATTGGATCTCTTCCTCACCTCACAAAATTGACCCCTGAGGATGAGTGAATATTGTTTTTATCTCTATTTAGCCCCTTTCTTCACTCTTAGTAAGGTTTGGAGTTAGTTTGTGTGTTTTCTTATTGATCAAGGAAATATTGTACTCAGTTTGGCCAGCTAATAAAGAGGAGTTGAAGCTATTTTATGGGATACTTGTGGTATTGATGCATATCATTGTATTTTCTTTAGTTTAATATGTTAGATTGTATTGTATTCATGTTCGCTTCACTTCTATGGTATGATCTCTTTCAAGTTTGATAATCAGAAGACATGTTTGCTCGTGCTCTGTTTTGGGAAATTGATCATAGTTTGTCCATTTTCATATGTCTAGGAAGAATACATCTCCCATGCTCTTCCTAGATTTTATTCAGTCTCAAAACCATTCCATCACAATCATCTTTAAGTGATAAGCCTTGTGTCTACCTTGCCCCATAAATCCCTGCAACCATATCTCGTTTGCCCTGACCTAGCTCCCTTGACCTATTTTTTTCATCCAATGATAATCCAACCAAAATCAATTCAAAACAACCCCTGCACTCAATATCTAGCCTAGCAACCCTAATTTCTCCAGTCCTCCTAGTTGCGACAATTTTGGAGAGAGCCCTCTCTGACTTGATAGGGCTAGTTATCAAGTTAAAAGCTTGGTCTGTGGTTACCTCCATTTGGGATTCCTTCCTTAGCCTTAGGAATCTAGCGGAGTGATAATAGAGTGGTTTGGTCCTATTGTAATTGACAGGTCCTACACTGTTTAGTTTTAACGAGTCCAACATAGGATTAACTTGGTATTTTTAAGTTTTAGGGAGTCAGAAGAAAAAAATAAGTAAACTCTGTAGTGTTATTTTTCGTAAATTTAGTCTCTTGAACCCGAAAAAAAGATAAAATAATGTAGGAGAGAACTTTGTTGACTATTCTTAGTCAACATATACCCTTTTCATAAATCGTCTAGTTCAGTCTGGAAAAGGGGTAAACTTATATTGAAGATACGACTGTTCATTTACTTTAACGAGTTCGAATAGTCAAGTGCTTGGTGATCTTTTCATGTTTATAGAGTCTGAAAAGGGCTTAAAAGAGGACTCCAGGGTTTTGCTTTTTCGTATTTTTTAAGAGCTTGTAAAAGTGATAAAAGTCTACTCATTGTCAAAATGATTCATTTTCAAACTTCACCTGTTCCCTGCACAAAAACTCAAAAAATTAGAATCACCTGTTCTTCATTCATGAAAAAAAATTTAAAGTTTAACTTCTAAAGGTGAAAATAAACAAAACAATATTATTTTCTTCATTGAAACCTGTTATCACACCCTAAATTTTCAAAATCATAACTTGAAATGTGTCAAGTTTGTTTTTAGTTTGGTTAGATTGCATAGCATCATGAAATGATAAATTTTATGATTGGCATAGATTTCAAGGATTTTTTTAAGTTGTTAGGGATGATCTCAAGTCATACCAAAGGAATAGATCTTGAATAGATACTTTAAATTGACCTAAAGTCTCAAATATGGCCACTTGTCAGAATTTCTCTCAGTCTGCAACAATTTTAGTACAAAATTAATATATTTTGTTGTGGAAACATGTAGTAATTCCGTAGCAAAACTGACTCTTGTAAAACTAAATGCATTACGAAAGTTGTGTCATCCTATAACGGTTTTCTACATAATGATGAGTGGTTAAAATTTGAGGGTTTCGAGGTCATGCTATCAGTGTAGGGTCATCATTTGAAAGTTAGGCACATTTTAGCATTAGCCACCATTTTCTAAATAAATCCCATCTCATTTTTATTTTCAAATTCATCCCTCATTCCTCACACTTTGTTTCCCGCTTTTGTAAGCTGCTACCAAAGTAGCTTTCTATCATTTGCATCTCCCATAGAAATCCTTTGTCATGCCAGCCTTCTTCTACCATAACAGCTCGCTGTCATCAAAGGTTTTTCTTGAACATGTGTAAATATATAAATAAGGCCACCACTGCAGAACAAGAAGAAATGGCTACACCAAATAAAGTTGATAAAGGAGGTCTTCCATTCAGGTACGCACCTACAAGTCCAAGTTTAATCAAGGGAGATCCATATTTCGTTGAGGTTTTTACAAGAGCAGACTGCATTTAGTTCTGTCAAAGGTTGCAATGTCATCACAAACAGGTCTCACAAGATTCCGTACTCAATTTCAAAGGTAAATATACAAAGGTTGGTTTTCTTCATGTGCCAATTTCACCTGATAGCATTTCTAAAGAAACATGGATCCTGAGGACCGGAGAAGAATGGTTTAAATCTACCAAGTTTAACTTGAAAATTTGTGATGATTATCTAAAGCCTAAACATGTAGGGATAAATATGACTATAGGGATTCCCAGAACTTTCCTTAGAGATAACTATTCTAAATTACTGATAGTCATACAAAAATACTTTACATGTGAAGGCAGATTCCAAACAATCTACATGTATCACTTCAAGCTGTTGCTTCATTTTACAGGGAAAAAGTTAAAATATATTCCTTTTTACCTTTTTAGAAGTCTTGGAAAAATGGCAGACAAAGTGCAAGGAAGACCTGAAAGAAGTTAAACTTCCATCTTTCACCATGGATTGATGAAATTACTAGTACTGGAAGAATTAAGTAAACTAGACAGAGACTGGGCATATTTCTTGTTTATGAATGGGTATGAAATGGATATTTTATCTCCAAGGAAAGCCTCTAAACTCAAAAATTCTTCTTCTAAGCAAGGTCTGAGTGCCACTGCAGAATTAGAAGGGAATCAACAAGAATGTTTAAAATCTACAGCTAAAGACGTGGCAGAAGAAGCTAATTTCATCCAAGAGACAACACCACATCCAACAACTAGCAAGCAAGCTAAAAAGCATGTCATAGATAGTAAGACCAAACCTGCAGCAAAAGGGTCTAAAAGAAGCACAAAGGAAATTGTTGGAGGTAAAAGCAGGCTTGAAGACATCTTACAGGCTATAGACATTGCAGAAACCCCTGTAGTAAAAGTTGTTACACAATTTTTTGGTCATCTAACCTATTATCATTAGATGGACCCAAGTACACCACGTAAGACAAATTTTACCCCAAGTAAAATTGCTTTCACTATGTAAAATAACTTAATAAAACACATTTATTAGGTTGTTTATGGTCCAAACAGGAAACCCCAAAAGGAAATATTAAACAAACCTATATTTATTTGATTTTCCTCATGGAATAATTAATTAATCCATAATTTAATTATTATTCCTGGTCATGTTTAACCCAAAACAAAGAAATTAATTAGATAAATCTTTATTTATCTTCTTATTTTCTAGGAAATAATTATTTAAATCTTATTTAAATAATATTCCTTGTTAAATATGACTAGATCATCCATAAATAATTAAATAAATCACTATTTATTTTATTATCACTCAACCACTTCCTTAAAATGATAAATAAATCATTTATTTATTTATTATTTACAAATAAAGGGATTTGACCCAAGCCAAATACCTTTTCCCTCCAACAAATATAATAAAATATTCCATATAAGGTGGATCTAGATTTGGTTAATGTTATTTTAATCATGCACCAAGATCTAGAATGACCCAATATTTTGTTATAAATAGGAGGGTTTCTCATACCATTCTTCACCTTTTGTTGCCTATTAGATCACTCTGGATCTATACACTTGGTCACAGTTTCCATTATTTGCTGTGTGAGCTCCCTTTGAGTTCTATCTCTGTCTGGGTTTTCTACACCAACTAGAGAGAGAAATTCTAGATCTGAAGTGCTGAGGACTTCCAAGAAACCATCCCATTGAAGAGAATTGGAAACTCCTTCTTGTTTTCCTCCCAGGTGCCCCTTAATACAAAAATTCTTTCAAAAATATTATTCTTGTCTTGTCTATTGGATGCATGGAGCAAACCCTTTATTTTACTGCTTAATGTCTTTCTATGCATAGATCTGGTTGTTGCAGTACTTGTCTTGATCAACTAACTACAAATCTGAAGATATTGGCAGCCATATTTGATGTTAGGGCTATAAGTTATGCGTAGCTAAAGTGGTCTTTTTTTGTACACTTCGACAAAAGATTCATACTAACAACTAGCGACTCCACACAGGTTTTCAATTACGACCGCTGTCATTTTTCATATTCCTGCATATCCAGCTACTTCAGACCCCAGGGTGACAGACATCAGCCGCAACTGAGACGACAACTTTTCCGAAAATCTACCGCCGAGACAACCGGAGAGGGAGGTCGCAGTTTTCAGCCCAAAAATTGTGACCTGGGCTCCAGGTCACACTTTTCAGCCCTTTTTCTGCGACCTGAACAGGAAAATAGGTCAGAACCTGCGACCTGTGCTTTTTTCTGCTGGTTTTCTGCAATTTTTCTGGGTTCTGCTGCAGCTTCTGTCAGGGTTTTCTAGCCTTTGTCTCAGCCCGTTTAGACCTGTTCCTGATCTGTTTTTCTCATCTAAGTGGGAACATAGCCCCCCAGGGCTTCAGTACCCTCCACTTTTGGTGGAAGAGTTTTAGCTGTTTCAGGTGTCTGTTTTTTCAGAGTTTCAGCCTTCCCTTTTTTCAGATCTGTTACCTCCTTTTCAGATCCCTTTAAATCAGCTCTTCTCCTTTCCAAATCACCTCTTGTAGTTTTGTTTAGACCTCCCTTTAGGGCCTCCTCCTTGTCCCTTCTTCTTTTTGCTGATTTCCTCCCTTTTTACAGCTACCTTGCCTCTGTCTCTTGGCTGTGTGCTACACCTCTTTTCAGCAGCTTTCTCTTTTAGATCCCTGTCCCTCCCGACCTTAGAACTTTTGGCCTCTTTTAGTGCGTTTAGACTAGATTTTGTCCCTCTTTTAGACTAGTTTTGAGAGTCCCACCTTATTGGGTTAGATCGATGCATTGTTAGCTGTTAATTTTCTGTTATTTCAGCATTATATATTGTTCTCTGTAGATTTATTTTCAGTTACGCAGCACACTTTTTTTTTTTTTTTACTCTCAAAACAGCTGGGTTTAAAAATTAAAATTAACGCACGCCACACACTGACCCTAAGTGAAGAAGCGCCTGGTTAACACCGCCTGGAAAAGACTTTAAAATCAATTGTCACTGCACCTTTCTACCCTTGACCTCACTTGATTTTTTCCCTCCCTGCCCTTGTCAGTTTTCTTCTTCCTGTCATCATTGTGCCCCCAAGGCGCGCATCCCAGAGAATTCTTGGCCTTCACCCTCAGTTTTCGGTTGGTCGACCTACTCCGCCCCGCCGTCGTCGAGTTAGTCCCCCCCTGATTCCACCCTCCGACTCCTCTTCTGATTCATTGGGTTCTCCTTTTACTTTTGGTTCTCCCCCTGCCACCTTCCCTATGTCTGGTCCAGGGCCTAACGCTAGCGGTACTCCTGGCCCTAATGCCGGGCCTACCACTAGCGGAACCGCCACAGGAACTACCTCGGCTGCACCCTTGCTCCCTTACATGGCAAGCCTCAGCGTCCCCGATTTCAATCAGTTGATCAATGACCCTATCCACCACGATGTTGGTTGGCCTGCTATGCCGACTAAGCTCCCCTCTGACATTCCCAAGTTCGAAGGCCTTGCTGAAGAAGATCCGTCCACCATATCTGATCTTTTCACATGTGGTGTTCCTCCAATTCCATTACCGATGACTCCATCCGTCTTCGACTGTTCCCATGCACGCTCACAGGCGAAGCTTCTAAATGGTATGTTGATCAGCCTACCTCTTCCCATACCACCTTTGCGACCATTGCCCAAGCCTTTTTATCTTACTTCCAGCTCCCTCTCCGATATGACACTCGTACCAAGCTTTTGACTTCTTTCCGTCAATCCTCTTCCACCCACCTTTCCACTCATGTCCAGGAATGGTGGAGAAGAAGGAGCCTATGTCGAGCTCCCCCCTTTGAAGATCGGGTTTATATGGACTGGTTCCTTCGCACTCTCTTAGCTCCCATTGGCAAAGATGTCACCTCCCATTTCCCTCAAACCGAAGAAGCTGCCCTCCAGATAGCCTTGAAATATGACCTGATCTATGCTCAGTCTGGTTATGTTTATACCGTCCTTCCTGACCTCCCCAGGCCTAGTGGCGCTAATGCCCTGGGGGCATCTCATTCTGCCGACGGTATTGTTGGAGCCCTTTCTCATCCATATCCTCAACCTCCTATGGGCTATGGTCTCCCTCCGGGAGGGGCCAGCACCTCTAGCACTTTTCCCCCTCCAGGTATCATGTATCCAGGATATGGTATGCCTCATCCTTTTGCCCAACCTCCTGCTTACCTCAATGTTACCCACCCTAACCATTATCCTTCTCCGTAGCCTGGTGCCCTAGCTCCTCTAGCGTTTGCGCTTCCACCTCCCTTGCCTTCTCAACCCCAGCAACAGCACCTACAGCCCCTCCCGGGCAAGTATTTGCACAGCAGGGCACGACTAATCCCCCTTCCTCTCAAAGAAGGTGGAAAGGAAATCAAAATCAATCTACCCCTAGTACTCGTGGACCCAATCCTCAAGGTTTTGACCCTAACACTGCTAACTAGCAACAGGGCCCTCAGCCCAAGCTGGACAGACCTCTTCGAACCAATAAGCCTGGTTCGTGTTGCAGTGTTTACGGTCATTACACTCATGATTGTCCCCTTTTACCACAGATGCGGTAGATGTGGGAGTCTCAAGCCACATTGCGAGGACATCATGCCTCCCCTCACACTCCCCCTAATTTGGCCACTACTCAACTGGCTGTGTTTACCGATCCTTTCCCTCAGCAAGGATTCGTGGTTGCCCAACCACTTGACGGACAGGCGGCTACTCAACCTTCCTCTTCTGGTTCCTACGATTACCAGATCCTCATGATGAACTCTGATCCTTTTTCAACCGTCGACCTTAATCTTCAAACTCGGTCTCGTCAGTACCCCAAGCCTCCCGCTCCGTCTGCCTCCGAGTCCCCTTCTTCAGGTTCTACAGAGCCTATTTCGACATCTAATGGTCCCTTACACATCCATCAACCCAAAGTTGAGGTTCACATCAAGATTCATAAGGGACCATTACGCCGAACTGCTGCTTTTGGTCGAGTTGCTCATTCGTATAGCATAGTAGACGATCTGGCACAATCTCCTGCTGCCATTTCCACATTGGAACTCCTCCAATCGTGCCCTTCCCAAAAGAAGGCTCTACTATCTGCCATGGGCGCTGTGGATCCTGCTGATGACCAAATGATTGTTTTCGACGCCCATCAATCTGAACATCCTCCCCTTCCTGCCTCCGTAGCCTTCCAAATCCCAGTCAAAATCCGGAACGCTAACGTTTCTCGATGTATAATTGATGAGGGGGCATCCACCTGTGTGATGTCCGCTTCGGTTTGGAAACAACTCGGATCTCCTGAGTTGGCCCCTTCCATGATCACCCTTTGAGCATGGGATGGCCATGCCTCCCAGCCCATTGGCCTATTCTGTAATTGTCCTATCACTCTTGCGGGCAAGACTGTTTGCGTTGACGTCGAAGTCATCGACGCCCCTTTAGATTACAACATTATCTTGGGGTGAAGCTACACCTATGCCATGTCTACTGTCCCATCCGCAGTTTTCCGCAAGATGTCTTTTCCTCATAATGGAAAGATAGTCACCATTGACCAGTTGACGTATCATGAGCCCAAATCTCAGACCTCCCCTGAGACGACTATCTCTGCTGTAGCCAATAAGAAAACTGTCGATCCTTTGACCAGTGTCTCTCCCGGCGTCTACAAAGACTCTTCTTTGCTTGGAACCTTCCATGGTCTTCCTCCTCCTCCTATCTTTGATCCCAGCTTATAAAATGTTTGCATCATGCAATCGTCTCGGGTAGCCCTTAAGCGGCCCGCTTCGGCTAGTCAGCAACCTCAACCTCAACCTCGCCCTTCGCAGCCCGCTCCTAGCCATTCATCTCCGCCAGCCGGACCTCCTCCTCCTGGCCCCCCTCTTACAGGTGGTATCCATGAGCCCCTCTATCCTTCTGAATCGGTTCCTCCCGGCCTTAGCCACCTCGGAGCCGTACCGCCCGGCCATTACCCCTCCGGTCAGATACCGTTATTCATTCCTCCCCCTGGAGTGTACTCGGTACCTGTTATGGCTACCCTCTCTCTCCCCAACCTGACCCTGGGTATACCTGTCTGGTACCTTGACCCTCCAGCCGCTACCCCACCCGGTCACCCCAAACCCTACCTTGCTTTCACCCCGGTTCAACCGGTCCCCCTCACTTCTCCCACTACCACGGTACCTCCCACTCCCCCGCCAGCACCATCTCCTATTGTGAGGGTATCAGGAATAGGGGGCAAAGCTCACACCAAAGCCAATAAGGAAAAAACCACCCCGACCAACCCTACCCCTCCTCGACCACCAAAGCACGCTATCCAGTGCGCTTTGTGCGTCATTTTTGGTCACGCCACCCATACATGTCCTGAATTGCCACATCTCAAGACTCTAGTCAACGAGACGTTTCCTGAATTTGATATCCCTGAAGTCTACGTCACTATCCCTGATTCGATCCCGAAACTCAAAACCTTGTGCACAAATCACCCTTGTGCGTTGTGCGATTTCCATGGCCATTACACCCACCTCTGTCCCCACCTTGACGAGTATCCTTCCTCCTTAGCTACGTACCGCCAATTCAAGGCTACGCATGACAACATACCTTCTCACTTGTTTGCGAGTTCTACCCCGGTGGGTACGGAGGATCTTCCTACTCCCATCCACATTCCCCCTCCAGCTGTCGGAACAACCAAGACATCGTCCACCATATTTTACCTATCGTCATCTTTGAGAGCTGATTCGCCCACCCTCCTACCTGCGGACACTCTCAGCTCTACCTCAGTAGACCTTGGATCTGCCGACGTTGCCCATATGAGCCTGTTTCCACAAGATGACCAGTCAGGTATTGCTACATCATCGGGTGAACCCCCTTCCTCTAGTCTTCCCATCTTCCACTCAGATGAAGACATTATGGAAGCCATGAACCACCCTAACTTTCCCTGGGATGATATGCACCATCGCGCATACTTCCTCCCACAGCAGTCCCATGATCAATATGCTATGGACACCAAAGACTTCATCCCCCATGCAGTCGACTGGTTCAAAAATCCCATCCCTGCACCTGATGCTTTCGAAGAAGGAAACATGGCCAATATTTCTCCTACCATTAAAATTGACATTTCGGTCAAACCAGGAATCAAAGAATATATCACCTTGGGCACCCAATGCACCCCGAAAGAAATTGAAGCTTACACTAAGTTGTTCAAATAATTCTGTGATATTTTCGCCTGGTCCTACTCTGAAATGCCCGAACTCGATCCCGCCATCGTCGAACACCATATCGACACATGGCCTGATGCCAACCCAGTCTGTCAAAATTTGAGACCCATTAATCCTTCTAGACATGATGCTATCAAAGCCGAAATCGATAAGCTCAAGCAGGCTGGTTTCATTTACCCATTGAATACACCACTTGGGTCTCCAACCCCATTCCCGTCCTCAAGAAACAAGGCACCATCCGTGTCTGCACGGACTTTCACGACTTGAACAAAGCTTGTCCCAAAGACAACTTCCCCACACCGTTCATTGACCAAATCATCGACGAGTGTGCGGGGCATGAGGTTCTATCCTTTATGGATGGTTTCTCCGGATACAACCAAATCATTATCCATCCTTCTGATCAACTTAAAACCACGTTCATCAGTCCGTGGGGAACTTTTTCTTACCGGGTCATGCCATTCGGCCTTAAGAATGCCGGCGCCACTTTTCAACGGGCCATGTCTTATTGTTTCCATGAATTAGCTCATATTATCCTTGCCTATTTAGACGACCTTACTGTACGTTCTAAACATCGGGCGCAACACCTCCACGATCTGAACACCATCTTCCTCCGATGCCGCAAGTATAATATCCGCCTTAACCCATTGAAATGTGTCTTCTGCGTTCCTGTCGGCCGTCTCCTAGGCTTCATCATGTCCAAAGCTGGTATCACTCTTGACCCCTTAAAATTCCAAGCCATTCTTGAACTTCCCATTCCTCGTACCTTGCGCCAACTACAAAGCCTCCAAGGCAAAGCTAATTTTCTTCGCCGGTTCATTCCTGAATATGCCACCACCGCACATGGGTTCCTTAGACTCCTCCGATCTAACATCCCATTTGTATGGGATACCTATGCTCATGAGTCATTTGATGCCCTCAAGCAGGCTCTCACCTCTGCTCCCTTGATCCGCCCTCCTGACTTTGATAGGGACTTCATCCTATACATCTCCGCTTCCACCTATTCGGTCACTGGAGTTCTAATCCAGGAAGATGACAACGGTATCGAGCATGTGATCTATTACGTCAGTAAGAACTTTGTAAGGCCCCCCTGTTTCCTACTCACATGAAGAAAAATTAGCGCTGGCTGTCGTGTTCTGAGTCCAAAAACTTCGTCATTATATCCTCATGCATTCCACCAAGGTTGTGACTGATTCCAAGCCCATGGCTTTCCTACTAAGTCGCCGCATCCTCACTGGGAAGTACACCCGTTGGGTCGTTATCCTTCAAGAATTTGAACTTGAATTTGTCACACCAAAAAGTAAGAAAGGATTAGCCCTCGCTGAACTCATTTCTGAATTACATACCGGAATGCAGGACCCCCCAGTTAATGATGATTTTCCTGATGAACACTTATTCGCCATTACTTCGGATGACCCGTGGTACGGCGATATTCTTACTTACTTGCGAACCCAAAAGTTCGCCCTCCACCTTGATCGTGAGGCTCGATGACGTATCCGACACCAGGCCCCCCGATACCTTCTTATCGGTGACGACCTTTATCTTCGCGGTATTGATACTGTCCTTCGTCGTTGTCTCACACACGCTGAAGCCGAACAAGTCCTCAATGCCTGCCATAGCAGCACTTGCGGTGGCCACCTCTCTGGTCTTTCTACTACCCAGAAATTCCTGCACGCTGGGTATGTTTGGCCCTCCCTCTTCAGTGATTGCATTGAGGCAGTCAAACACTGTCCCAATTGCCAGCATTTTGCCCCTAAGGCCTGAGCTCCTCCTGCTCCCCTCCATCCTGTCATCACAACTGGTCCCTTTTTCAAATGGGCCATTGACTTTATGGAGTGTCGACCACCATCCGCTGGTAACCATAAGTATATCATTGTGGCAGTTGACTATTTCACCAAATGGGCCTAGGCTATGCCCACTTTTAACAATACGGCCGCTACCGCCACCCTATTTTTCTTTAACCATGTTATCGCTCAATTCAGAGTTCTGAAACAACTGGTCTCTGACCACGGCTACCATTTTGAAGATGAGATATGGCGTGAGCTATCCTCACTGTTGGGTTTTGAGCACCAATACTCCTCCTCCTATTACCCCCAAGGTAATGGCCAAGTTGAAGCAGTCAACAAAATCCTCAAGACCATGCTTCAACGAACGGTGAATAAGCACAAAACCAACTGGCATCTTATGCTCTTCCCTGCCTTGTGGGCCTATCGAACTTCTGTTAAAACCGCCACCGGGTTTACTCCTTTCCACCTCGTTTTCAGAGAGGAGGCAGTTTTACCAATCGAGTGTGAAATCCCTTCACTTCATCTGGTCGTTGAACTTCTCCCTGATACCCAACCTCTAGAAAAATGACTCATCATGCTTGAGCGTGCCTCCGAAGACCGTCGTGTTGCATTGCAAACCATGGAAGCGGCCAAGAAACGCACCAAAGCTCAGTATGACCGAAAAGTCCAGCCTCGTACTTTTCACGAAGGCGACCTTGTTCTAGTATATGACCAGGCCCATGATGTCCTCGGTCACGGGAAGTTCGATTCATTATGGCTAGGCCCTTACATCATCAGTAAGGATCTTGGTAAGGGGGCATACCTCTTAGAGGACTTCGAAGGCAATCCTCTTCCTAATCCTCGCAATGCACTCTATCTTAAGAAATATTACCCTTAGCATTTCCCTTCTGAAATGCGTGTTTTATTTTCTGTTAGATAGCCAGCATATTTTTGTTTCATACTTTGACGCTTCGCCAGGACTCACTTTTTCCAAGAAGGGTCACTTCACCTCCTCCCAAAATGGAATTTCTTCACTTACAACACTTGTACTTGGGGCACCACTTTGCCCCCATACTTGTCTTTGTTCGTGTTGATTTTCGTCATGAGATACCATCTTGTACTCATGTTTTCATGGTCCCCCATAGGATCTCTACTGTATGGCAGCACCATCGAGTCGCCCTTGTTTAGAGCATCCAAGTTGAGTCATCCTCGCATTCATGGAGTCGATCCCGAGTCCCTTTGCACCCCACTATAGTCCTCCATCCTTCATTGCTTGGTCTCTCTCTTGTGTCGCACATCATGGCCTTCCATCCCACTATCCCCTATCCCTTATGATATTGTGCCAGTCGCTACCATGTCATTCATGCCCTTTATGCTCTAACAAGGGAAATCGTCCATCCGCCTTTCAGTCCCCTCCATTCCATCATCATCATTGGTATTAGTCTGTCCGTCACTCCATTATTTTCTCTCGTGCTTTAGTTGAGGATCTCTCATTGCCTCACCTATGGCGGACCTCCTTCTGTCGACATCAGCTCCTTCATTCCAGAAGGCAGGTCTAGAGGGCGGTATACCTTGGTTCCAGCTTCCACTCTTGTTCGGTGCCTCGGATCAGGCAAAGGGATTTCTCCTTACCCTTTGACTTGATTGTTTCTCCAGCTCCTTTCAGCATGATCGAGATCCGTATGCTTGATGGTTCAGTGATGCAGCAGCAGCTTTTGGTGATTCCTGGGTGTGTGAGAGATGTCTCAGCCCTCATGAGGGGGTGGCCCTGCAGGTAGCCCCCCATGTGCCTGGATGACCTCTTCATTACAGCCTTTGATGCAGCTCCATATATTTGATGATGTAGGCCTTAGCCGCTTGCAGCGCCTCTTTGATTTGCATGTATCAGTCAGATTTTGTGATCCCTTCCCCACTTGTAGGGGGCATTTGGGTTGTATTTATATCTCATGTACTCAGATATTATTGTATAAGTCCTAGCTATTATCCCAGGCACAGCATGTATGTGGGATTCCTCATTGTATTTTTATCTGGCTCATGTTTATGCCGGTTGTACTTTATGGTTCGGCCCCTTGTTTACTGGACACACTATTCTTTTGTACTTTGTCTCGGCGGGCATAGGTATGCCTCCCCCGCCTTTAAGCATTGTGTACCTCTCATAAAAAGAGACTTGTTGTAATCTGCCTGCTCTGCCTCCTCACTCTGCTCCGCTTCTTCAAGACATTAGACTACCTTACATTTCTCTCTCTGACTTCCCTCTCGATGTCTAGTGATTGAGTTCTTACAACGTACTTCGGTCATACGATTTGCTCCTAACACTCGTACGTTGGGGGGCAATCTGTTACACCATTTTTTTGTCATCTAACCTATTATTATTAGATGAACCCAAGTACACCATGTAAGACCAATTTTACCCTAAGTAAAATTTCTTTCACCATATAAAATAACTTAATAAAACACATTTATTAGTTGTTTATGGTCCAAACAAAGAAGCGATGAAAGGAAATATTAAACAAACCTGTATTTGTTTGATTTTCCTCATGGAATAATTAATTAAACCATAATTTAATTATTATTCCTGGTCATGTTTAACCCAAAACAAAGAAATTAATTAGATAAATCTTTATTTATCTTCTTATTTTCTAGGAAATAATTATTCAAATCTTATTTAAATAATATTCCTTGTTAAATATGACTAAATCATCCATAAATAATTAAATAAATCACTATTTATTTGATTATCACTCAACCACTTCCTTAAAATGATAAATAAATCATTTATTTATTTATTATTTACAAATAAAGGGTTTTGACCCAAGTCAAATACCTTTTCCCTCCAACAAATATAATAAAATATTCCATATAAGGTGGATCTAGATTTGGTTAATGTTATTTTAATCATGCACCAAGATCTAGAATGACCCAATATTTTGTTATAAATAGGAGGGTTTCTCATACCATTCTTCACCTTTTGTTGCCTATTAGATCACTCTAGATCTATACACTTGGTCACATTTTCCATTATTTGCTGTGTGAGCTCCCTTTGAGTTCTATATTTGTCTGGGTTTTCTACACCAACTAGAGAGAGAAATTCTAGATCTGAAGTGTTGAGGACTTCCAAGAACCCATCCCATTGAGGAGAATTGGAAACTCCTTCTTGTTTTCCTCCCAAGTGCCCCTTAATACAAAAATTCTTTCAAAAATATTGTTCTTGTCTTGTCTATTGGATGCATGGAGAAAACCCTTTATTTTACTGCTTAATGTCTTTCTATGCATAGATCTAGTTGTTGCAGTACTTGTCTTGATCAACTAACCGCAGATCTGAAGAAATTGGCAGCCATATTTGATGTTAGGGCTATAAGTTATGCGTAGCTAAAGTGGTCTTTTTTCGTACACTTCGACAAAAGATTCATACTAACAAAAGTAGCTAAGGTAGAAGGATCCAAGGCCAAAGGGAAGGGAATTATAGCCAAGAAATTAGATTTTTCTTCAGAATATTCAAATTTTCTTTTTAAACCTAGAAAGCCTTTCACTAGATCATAGATTTATGAAACTATCACTGTTGGAAATAAGCAGCAGAAGGAAGATAAAGGAAAAAGGGCACCAGTACAAGAATTCATAGTCATATCTCCTATTGAGACAAAGGTTACTAAAGAAAAGAAAGGTCAATCTAAAAGAAAGATTCAAAAGAAATCTAAAGCAGATTCTCTAAAGGGATAGATTAAATACAAGGAAGAAACAGTCAAATAGAGAAAGGGAAAGGAAAAAGTCATAGAGAAAACTGAAAAGGAGATTCTTGAAGATCAGTTAAGAGCAGTTAAGGAAGAGTTGTTTGAAACAAATAGAGAGCTGGAAAGATACAAGAAATATAGAAAAATTATAGATGAGGTGGAAAAGAAAGTGAATGACCAAGTTACTCATTTTGAAAAGTCTATTGGAAAAGCCAAAAACTTGTTGAAAAAATCACAACCATTACGCATCATGATGACACACACAAGGAAGAGGAATTTATGGTTACAGGGAGAGAGGAAAAGTCTTCAAAGACAATTCAAAGAGTTGAAAGAAAATATGGAGATGATGAAGACAGAATTAGAGAAGAAAGTTTTGGAAAGAGGAACTATGGAGAAAACTATTAAAATTGCTCATGAAGAAACTGTTGGTGAATAAGAAGGTAACAATGGGTTATAGACCTTTTTTGTCTTATATTATCATACTTTACATGCAGGTATATTCATGGATCCTTTCAATCTCAAATCCTAAGTTTTGTCAAACCTCTGATAAGTTAGGCAATTCCGCAACATATGCCAAGCTTGAAACCCATTTTCTGCTGTGAAATTTTTGAAGGATTCTTTTTGGTCTTAAGGAACTTAAACTGATAGGGATGAAGAGCTTTAAGGGTTGTGTTTAATTGTTTTTTATCACTTAACATCATCCAATGGTCAAAAATAGCAGAGGATTACCACATATCACCTTTTTATTTGTGCTACGAAACTAGCTATGAAAGTAGCTCAAAACTCTGTTTTGACAGCAAGGTTACTTTTGGTGGTTAATTTTGGAAGAAGGAGAAGGGTAAACAGATATTTTAAAGTTGTTCTCCTTGATAATGAAAAAGAGTATCAGGGAAATGACAAAGAGTATCAAATCAGTGGTTTTCTAAGTGGGGATATTTTGTTAAGGATATAGTTCGAAGATACCAGTTCACTATATTTCCATATCATCAAACTGACAACTCCTTAATAGTAGGCAGAGCAGCTTCACAAAGACAGTTAGAGTATTAATGTCTTGATTATGGCCAGCATGGTTGAAAGAGATGATTCCTTTTGAGGAAAATTTGGATCATCTTTAGTTTAAATGTAATAATTAGGTGTTTGAGTCATAGTAGGACTCTAACTCCTAATTCGAAAGGTGTCAGTCCTAGTTTTAAAAATCTAGTTAGTGGTTAGATTTGATGTCAGTAATAGAGTTTAATGGTTTAGCCACTTGGAAGATTGGATGTAAAGGCTATATGCATATAAGTAGTAAGTAATTTGATGTATGAAAGGTTTGAAAATGTTATCTGAGAAGACCACTTTTGTACAGCTTTGGATTTGCTGATATATACAGTGACAATACAACTTTTCTTCACCTGATATTCTTAGTGTATTTCAATGATTTTTATGTCCTATCTTTGAATTTTTTTTCTTCCATAGTCTTAATGCTTATTACTCAGAATTCATGGATTTTCATTCTCTGACTTCCTTTAAGTATTGGATTATGCTATGGTCAAATGAGTTTTAGGTCCTATCTTTGAAAGGTTTTCTTCAATGTCTTAATGCTTATTACTCAGAATTCATGGTTGTTCATGCTCTAACTTCCTTTAAGTATTGGATTATGGTGAATTTCTTTCAAATTTATATTTTCAATACCTTGATGTATCATTACTCAAAATTCATGTACTACATGCTCTGACTTCCTTTGAACTTCAAGTTATTGGGATTTTCTTGAATGTATTACTCTTTCAGTGAAATATATACAAGCCTTAGCTTCCAGAAGGAGAGTCGTTGTTATCTTTATCCCTGTCACTAACTCCATAGCCTAATGGTAGCAAGCCTTCATTTTTTTCAACCTGCAAACATACAAATCTAAGACACAAACAATAGATTTAGCCATCTATCTATATCTTTATTACACATCATTAACCCTTGAGAGAGCCCTCTCAGGCTGAGGAGGCTAAGCCTCAGTTACAAGATTGGTTTGAAATAGTTACACTGAATTTTTCTGATCAACAGCCAATCAGGTATGATTTTGGTGATAAAAAAACCTATAAAAAGAGGTCAAAACAAATCCTTTTTACCTTTTGATTTTTTAGAGCAGAGAAAAAGAGTTTTTTCCATAAACCTTCCAGAGCAGATATCGGGAGAACCAGTCAGCCATTTTGTGAACCGTCAGTTCTAGGTATTCCACCTCATAATTATCTTGCTTTTCATCTGTTTAGTTTTTCATTTTAAGCTTTTAGTTCCTTTTTTAGTGGGAAACAAGTTTTTGAAATTTACCCTTGGGGGTGCGCATTTTTTCATGGCGAAACTCGCACACCCCGATGATTTTTTAATAGAAAAAAATCATCGAGATACCATAGTTTTTATACATAATCCATGCACAAAAACGCATTGTGTATGTATAAAACCTGTGCAAGCATCGTGGGGTTTTCAAAATTACATTTCTATCCATAAAAAATGGCTCAAATTATCTCAAATAATTTCTAATGTTCCTCATTGATTGTTTGCAGGCTAGCAATCATGTTGGAATGGAGAGAAAAGGAGCATGAGCTGCATGATAACAAAGCCAAGGATGAGCCAAAAACACTTCGCATGCTAAAGAATTGTGGTTTTTATAAATTATGGGAAATTAAAGGAATGCAAGTACAGGTGGAACTTATGACCTAGTAGTTAAATGTCCGGGATGTTCAAGAGGAATGCTTCATCATTAGGGATCACAGGCTTGTGATCGATTCAGAGGATATTTATTTCCTCACTAAATTACCCCGCAGAGGGAGAGACATCTCCTTGTTTGGGTCACGACCAAGAGGACTTCCTATTGCATCTTATATGACATAGTATTGTAGCCAAGATTCATAGTTGAAGGATGGTCGCATTGATATCAAAACCATTGTGCGACTAAACCTAAATATCATTGCATTTACAATATTGTGTGGTAGTGCAGCTTCACATGTTGCTACCAAAGCACAAATGAAAACAGCAATTGAGTGTTACGGGGGAACAATTTTCAACTTGTGTGAAGGACTGTTAGTCAACATGAAAGGCCAAATTACGAGAGCAAAGAATGGAAAGTTGAAAAAATTCGGCTATGGAGCCATTCTTGTGTCTTTCGCTTCTGAGAGGATTCCACTCCTGGCACCTCAACAGTCACCAATGGATCTGACGGGACCTAGGGAACCACGTATGTTGCGATTGGTGTCACTGATGGCTCGCCTTACTGGCGATGGTGGTCATCTGGTTCGATATACCCCTCAGTTATTTATATGGTTTAGGAGCCAAATATTCATGATTGAATATTTTCCTTACGCAGGGGTAGATTTCAGGGGTGACCCTGACACATCACTCCCACCAGGAATACAGTGGGATGAATCAGGTAAAAGATATCATTTTTAAGTTTTTGTGTTATCTAATTTTTATTTGATTTTATATCATCCAATACTGATAAAAATATTAAAATGCAGATGTTGGCCCATCACGACCAACAACGCTTTGTCGCTTTGACAGGCGAGATGTGTAGCCTATAGCAGCAGACCCACCACAGAACAATGTAGCAAAGGACCTTGTAGAGCTAGAGCACAACCTAGAGAGGTTGAGTATTGACATCCCGGAGAAAGGGATGGATGATATACCTCTTAGGATCTAGAGAAATGTGACTGGGGTTCTAGGTCCATTCAGGAGATATATGCGCAGGGTGGCACGTGCCATAGTCTGCTACCATGATCATCATCATGGATATCTAATGGTCGATCTAGATTGGAATTTTTATTTTTGTATCAGTATATTTAGATCATAAGGTGTTTGAAACCGATGATCATAGATGATGTAATATTTTTTGACACAAAACTATTTTAACCTAATGATATTACTACTTTCAATCTGTAAGTATCTTGTTCAATATGGATCAAATATTGTTTTGTTTTTCTTTTAATGTTACATATGTCTATTTATAACTTGATTATTTAATGCATTAGCCAATGTGTTTAAATTTCTTGAAATGTGTTGATATTCAATGTAATCAAATTGTCTTTCCAAGAGACGAACCCTTAAAATAATTCTTAACAAAGATGGATTTCCAATAGCATAAACATTGTTTAAATGTAATACAATGAGTTTTGAATCTAACCTAACATTAAAATGTCGAATTCCAAATGAAATGGCATCAGATAATAGATCAATGAGTGCGCTATATTCTGTAATATTTTTTGTTGTTTGACCGAGGCAAATCCCATGAATAGAGACTAACTCATCGGTGGGTGAATAGATGACCCAAGCAACGGAAGAAATGTTTCGTGTACTATGACAGGAGCCATCAGCAAAACCAATGTAAGTCTAAAGGAATGTTGACATCTGCAGTATCAAGAGTAATCAAGATAAGCAACAAAAGTAGTGAAAACTCATCAAGCAAAATAACTAATCTAAGGCACACTTTTCTAATCTAAGGCACACTGTTCTAAACTGTAACTAGTGTACAAATAGGATCTTCACACGAATAATAATGCATAATATATCTTGAGATAAAGGCCATTTGTGGGTTTATCTAAAGAAACGTCGTCATAATCAATTAACTCATAGGCTCCTTTTGCAAGCACACACTTAACAACATAAGGACCATGCCACATTGGTTCGAATTTACGAGCACCTAGTTTGTCGTGAGCTTGATCATATACTAAAACTAGGTCACCTTCTGAATAGATATGAGGGTTAAAACTTTGATCATACTAAGCCTTAAAATGTTTTTTATGAGCTTCGACAGCTAATGTAGCGGTGCGACGAGTCTCATCTAACTGTGCTAGGTACAAGAAGTGTTTCTCCTCTTTAGAGGTAGTTGGTAACAATTCGATGGCTAATTTGAGTGACAGGATTTCACATTCAATGGGTAACACAACTTCTAAACTGTATACGAGCTAAAAAGGAATGAACCCTGTGGATGTTTTTGCAGAGGTACGGTATGCCCATAACGTAGAAAAAAGCTTGGTATGCCAATTTGTTTTATGAGTTCCGACAATCTGTTTAATAATGTTGGTTAAAACCTTATTGAAAACCTCAACTTGGCCATTGGCCTGTGGGTAATATGGTGTAGAATTATTGTGGCGTAGGCCAAGTTGAGCGGAAATTTCGGTCATCATAATTTTTCAAAAGTGGCTACCATGGTCTGTAACAATAGCTTAAGGGACACCAAACCTAGAAATCATGTGATTGAATATGAAAATTGTTGCAGTTTTTCCATCATCCACGAATCTAGGCATCGCCTCAACCCATTTGGTAAAGTAATCTACAGCGAGAATAATATACCCATGCCCCCTGGCCGAGTGAGGGTTACATGTAACGAAATCGATGCCCCATTTGTCGAAAGGATCGATAGAAATGATTGGGTGAAGAGGAGTTGGAGGTGCATGCATATTTCGATCAAAAAACTGGCAATTGTGGCATTTTCTAATCGCGAGAATACAATCTTTGAATAGTGACAGCCAAAAATAGCCAGCGCGCAATATCTTTTGTGGCAAACCCATACATATGACCACCACATGGTCTAGAATGGCATTCATTTAAGACCCTTTCGGCTTCTTCATGAGTTATAAAACGTTGAAAAATAGAATTGGCACCATGACAATAAAGAGTGTCACCAACAATATTATATTGTTGAGATTGGTATCATATTCTACATCAATCAGATCATGAAAGTTCTAGCCGAAAGGTTTCGGTTTGAATATATATAACGATATCTCCATACCAAGAATCTAATCTACTGATTAGAAACAGAGATTCATCAGTGAGATGGTCCTCTGCCACCATTCCATAGTCAGTATAGGGAAAATCACACATAAGTTCAACAAAAACCAATGATTTCTTAGACTTGGAGTTCTCGAACTCCAAATCAAACTCTTGTAGGATAACGATCCATTTGGAGTATTTTCCCCCGAACAATTGTTTTGTCAAAATGTACATAATTGGGTTGGAATTAGATATCACTGTGTTTTACGTAACAATATGTAACGACGAGATCGTTGGACAACTTGAACAGCTGCCAAGGCCAATTTGTCCACATGCGAATACTTGATCTCTGTTGGGGTGAGATTCTAACTTAGGTAATAAATCACATGTTCATTATTGGAGTCATGCTCTTGAACTAAACCATTCCAATCATTGAATAAGACGCAGCTAAATACAAAAAGTAATCTCGGTGATAATCAATCGAATGCAACAACAGTGCATGGGTCAATGCGTGTTTGAGTGCATCAAAAGCTTTATCGGCAAGCTCGTCTCAAATGAATGGAACATCCTGTTTTAATAACCGAGTGAAACCTTTAGTTAACTCCGCATAGTTTGGGATAAAACAACATAGAAATTTTTCTTTCCCCTGCAAACTTTGGAGTTGGCGAAGACTGGAACTACGAGGTAAATTGGCAATGGCCTCAACCTTAAACGGTTCGAAACGAATGCCTTCTTTTGAAACAATGAACCCAAGTAAACGTCCTGATTGTACACAAAATACACATTTGTGCGGATTCAAACGAATTTTGTAATGCCTACATCTCATAAAGATGGCACGTAAATGTGTAGGAAGATCTTATCTGCGTAAATAATGAGCAGGTAAGTCATCTAGGTAGGGTTGTACAATGTGTTTGATATCATGAAATGCTAAGACCAAAAGGTAATTAGATTTATTCCAAAAGGTAATTTACAGTATGAAAATTTTCCCCATGGACATATAAATGTTGTTTTAGGCTGATCAGTAGGGAGTATGTTTATTTAATTGTAGCCATAAAATCCATCCATAACAAAAATATCTCGTTTCCATCACAATCATCAACAATTTGATCGATGTAAGGGGTAGGATAATTGTCTTTAGGATAGGCCCTATTAATATCCCTATAATCGACACATACTCTGATAGTCCCTTCTTTCTTGGTTACTGGAACTATATTAGATACCCAATCTGTCAAAGGAATAGGATAAATAAATCTTGCACGAAGTAGTTTTTCAACTTCAGCTTTAATTGTGGTAGCATTTCACGGATGTATTGGACGTAATATTTGTCTAATAGATTTAGCATCTAGGCATGTCTTAATTTCAGGAATAGTAATCTTTGGAACAATACCTAGAATTTCTTCATAATACCAGGAAAAAATGTCTCGAAATTCCTAAAATAGGGCTTTGTATAAATTGTTCTCTTCAATCGAGCAAGAAGCACCTATATGAGTGTTTTTCAGTTATCCCAGATTTGATCGATATGTCAATAGGAATTGTGGCAGAAATATTACCTAAATTTGTCTCAGAATCCGAAATAAGAATGGACATAGGATTTTTAGTTTCCTCGACATAATCAATCGAAAATATGGACAATATTTTGAGTTGCCTCATCCCATGGTAATTCATAAAATGACAAGATTTCTCGGATATTTTCATCAATTGAAAACACTTGTTGGAAAGGATTAGAAAATTATGTCATGGCTGAGCTTGATAAAGAAGAAGGCTCTCCACTGACCATATTCATTTGACCAGTCACTACAAGAAAAAAGCACATTGGTGAGGGTCATGCTTGTGACGGACCTTTAAGGTCCGTCACCAATGTCACATATGGTGACGACCTTTAAAAAACCGTCACTGTAAGTGTATATAGTGATGGTCCTTTATGGTCCGTCACCAAAGACATTTTCAATGACACTTTTGGTGAGGGTTGTTAAAGGCCCATCACTAATTCTCTCTTTGGTGACACTTCTAGTGACGAACTTTTAATGACCCTCACCAAATGCTCTTTTTGTTACTTTTGGTGACGGTCAAAAAATGTCCGTCATCATTGATCATTAAAAAACCGTCACTGTAAGTGTATATAGTGATGGTCCTTTATGGTCCATCACCAAAGACATTTTGAATGACACTTTTGGTGAGGGTCGTTAAAGGCCCATCACTAATTCTCTCTTTGGTGACACTTCTAGTGACGAAGTTTTAATGACCCTCACCAATGCTCGTTTTGTTACTTTTGGTGAAGACGGTCAAAAAATGCCCGTCATCATTGATCATTCCAATGAGTTTTTGATGACGCTATGTGCCTGTTAATATTTTTTTTTTCAAAAGTTAATGATTTAATACCATTATTGTGGAGTATTTTTATAATATGTCCAAAGCCATAGTGGTTAGGGTCAGTGAATTTTTTAGAAGTAATTAGTGTGTATCATTTCCCTCAAGTAATAACTAGTCGAATAGAGATTTCCTATGAGTCAACAGATGATTCATATATATTAAGTTTATTATCTAGAAAATTCCCTTTAATAAAGTTCCACTATTGTGTATAGGAAATCTATTATTTAATACATAATCAAGCTTTGACAATTCTATTAATGAGAAAGACCTAATGATCATCACCAATATGGGCACGCCTTAAATTAATGCTTTGGCACACACTAACATTTCTTAGCACCCCACATGTATTGGAACATCTTTGTACCTAGAACATCTTGTGATGAAACTTATGCCCAAGCACATGGTGACATGTGCTAGCACAACATCAAAATTTCCTAACATGTGTTGGCATGCTGTATATAGTCCCTAGCATGCCCTGGAACACCTTGGTTGAATGCATTGACATACATTAGCACTTGGCACACAATGCCACTTGGCATGTATTGGGACCTATTATTAGTGTGCTTAGCATGCCCCTTTTCAAAAAGATAAAGTCCTGACTTATTAACCCTCTTATTGGTTCTTCCTTTTGTTGCCTTGACACATATTGACATACCCTGGTCCCCTGCACCACATCCTTAGCACCCAGCATGTATTGGCATATCTTGGCACTACTAATTGGCACATGATATAATTAGCACACCCTGGAACTCCCAAGCACACTTTGGGAATTCTTGACATTCCTTGATATTCCCTAGCATGCCTTACTAATGCTTAGCATACCTTGTCAGTCCCTCCTTGGCATGACAACTAACACTCATTAACACTAGTCTCTAGCGCACGTTCCTCATATTCATTAACTTTCATGAATTTTTACTTAGTGCTCCCTTAATGTTTTTTCCTAGTAATCCTTAACACTCATGAACATGCATTATCACTCTCTAGCACACTTTAGCACTCTTCAACATTCCCTTCCACTTTATAACATGCATAACACTAGTTCTTGACACATATTGGCGCTTGGCACGTGTTGGTGCTTGGAAAGTCTTAGCATGTGTGGAATACGTTGAGATGCCTTGGTATGATTTGGCATGGTTTAATATTAAATTTATTTGTGATTATCAGTTGTTGGAAATTAGATGAGAAGCAACAAAGTAATACTTGGCACTTATAATGGACTAAGACTTTGCACTTGGCACCTATTGTTGCCTAGTGTTGGTGTGCCTAGCATGCCCCTCTTGGAAAAGGTAAATTGATGACTTATTAACCCTCTTATGTGTTCATTTCCTTGTAGTTTAAATTTTTTCTCCCTTTTGTTGTCTTTACATTCCCTGACATGCATTGACACACCCTTGCACATCTTGGCATGCCTTATCACTTGGCACATATTAGCATGTTTGACATGTATTCCCACTATCTGGCACATCAAGGGGGTGAAGAGAGATGTAGTCCTAAAGTAGGTCGAGTACGAGGGCGAGTAAGGGTTGCTAAAGGGAGTTCATGATCATTTTCCAAGAGCAAGATCATCATGTGAGTGTTCAGAAGAATGTTGCATACCTTAAGGGTCGATTTGCGCTAGGAATTAGGATGGCATATTGTTGGTTCTCTTCTGGCAGATCGATCTTAAGAGAGGTTTCTCATGAGAATCTGGGCATGTGATTTCAATGGTGTCTTTGTGTGAAGGCCGCATCAAATTCTGAAATTTTGAAATTTACAACAAGAAACAGTGAGATTGGAAACTAGAAAGGACAAAAAAAAATGCACCCACGCTGGTGAGGAATTTTGATGCACCAGGAGTGAGGAATGTGGGGCGTCTAGTTTATTTTTCCCTTAAATAAATTGGACAATAAATTGTAATTTCATCTCATAACAACTTGTGTCAGTTAATTAAGTCATGATGACTGAGTTAGCTCAAGAAATTCAAGTACTTGAGGGTCTAAGATGAGGCATCTAGAGGGATTCTAATATTTTTTGGGTCCATTTGAAGTTGATGCATTAGTGGGGTGCAAGTGTAATTAACTCAATTAAATGTGTTAAAATCAGTTTAACTGGTTCTAACTAAGTTATGAGCTAGCGAGAGGTCCAGTGAATTAAATTAGATTTAATTCACAATGAGTGATCAATCATATAACTGATAATTCGCTATTAATAGTTGTATGCATGTCAATTTCAAGGAATACCCAGTTGAGACAGAGGTTAAAGGGAACATAACTATCAGTTGTATTCAGAGAAAATTTCCCATGTGAAATTATAAAGTCATTGGGATTCCATAATAGATTGTGTAATCAAGGAAGACTGATTTTCCTAATTAATAAGCAGTTAATTCCCTAGGATTGTATGAGCAAGGCAGGCTGAAGTAAGGATCAGAATTGGCTAAGTACTAGACCGAGTTTGCCTAGATCAATGGGAGACAATTGACAGAGTTCTGGAGAATCTTATGAGAGATTAAGCATTAATGTATTGTTTCATGATTCCTTGACTTAATACACAATAGAGATAGAGGGCCTTTGAGCAGTTTCTTTCCCCAAATACATCATGTTGTTGTGCGATTGATAATTTATTTCTCTTACTTATATGTGATTGTGCGATCGTGTTTTGTTTCCACAAATTGTAGGAAGGATTCAATATCTTGTTTTAGTAGATTACAAGATTAGATTGAATCTCGTTGGTTAGATTTTCTACATGGTATTAGAGCAGAAATTTTTTGGGTGGTGAGTTTGCATAGAATATTTGAATATTTTGGTGTAAAATTTAAAAAAAAAATAGGCTATTTGGATTCCTTGCGAAAATCTACCGAAATAGAAAAAAAAAATCGGTCGAATCGGAGCTCGGATGAGGGAGATATCATCGATTTAAAATCAACTCTTTTTTAGAAAATTTTTGTAACGTCGGGACAATTACACTGTGCGCGAGTCAAGAACCTATATGTAATTGAGGTACCAGATGCATGCATTGAAGCTTTGAGGAGAAAGGCAGAAGTTAGAGACTTGGTGGTTTAAAGGGAGCATAAATACCTCTTAACATGAATCTTCATGAGAAGCAGTCTCAGAAGGTTGTGGAGTAGTTGCCAAAATTGGAGAAGCAGAGAGGAGACTGAGTGGAAGCATCCACTCAAGCAGAGATCTCCATGAGGGGGAAATTTCGAGCCAGATGGGAAGAGGGAGCAGCCATACCTTGAGGTGTAAGCTAGTGGGGTGATGTGTAGACATAATCCCAAGATAAGAAATTTGGGCAAGGTCCATTGAGATGGCGTGTGATCTCATGGATCGAACCTGGCTACGAGGAGCCACAGTACAATAGTAGTAGGAAGGATCAATTAAATTGATGTAGTCAGATGTCAGCAAGACAGAAATCAGAGTCACAGATGTAAAATACTGGATCACAAATTAGAGTTAGCAATAGTTCAAAGGGCACAGATGCAGATGTCAGCAGCAGCGCAGAGAATCCAGTACTAAATAGATGCAGTAGCTAGCAGCAGTCAGAAGATTCTGATGACAGATGCATTATATTGAGTAAGTTGTTCGGAGGCTATTCAGTTTCAGGACTTGCAGGTGCAAACAACACTAGAGAAGTGTAGCATGCATAACATTCCAAAAGTACCGAATGGGGCTAGATTGAATTCCTTTCTTGTTGAGAGGGAGTATTGAAATTTGCAATAAGAAACAGTGAAATTGGAAACTAGAAAGGACAAAAAAAATGCACCCACACTAGTGAGGAATTTTGATGTACTAGGAGTGAGGAATGTGAGGCGTCTAATTTATTTTTCCCTTAAATAAATTGGACAATAAATTGTAATTTCATCTCATAACAACTTGTGTCAGTTAACTAAGTCATGATGATTGAGTTAGCTCAAGAAATTCGATTTAAGGTGATCGAGGTGGATATTGGTGGCCACTCGCCTATTCCACTTGGGCCCTTGCCATTGTATCTTTCAGTTTTTCAGTTTCCTTAATTATAGCACAATTTACTATTTTTGTCAGTTTTTTGGGTCCTGAACTTCCGGAGCCATTTTGAGGCCCCAAACGACGTTTTTTGGGCAAGAAAAGTTTAGCGATTTCATAGAAATCGCATTAGCAGTTGTAGTCCTCTAAGAGATCTTTCTAACGAGGTATCATGTGCGTCAAACGAAGATCATATGACCAAGTTACGACCCAGAAAATTTGGCTGCCCAACTAACCCCAACGGGGCCCATAAACTCTTGGTGTTACATCTCCTTGGGTTAGGGTTTTGGTTGTTTAGGATTTTATCTTATTTTTAAATAATAAAAAAGACCCTTCATCGTTATTGTAACATAGTTCAGAGGAACATAACTATCAGTTGTATTTATAGAAAATTTCCCATGTGCAATTATAAATTCATTGGGATGTCATGATGGATTGTGCAATCAAGGAAGGTTGATTTTCCTAATTAATATGGAGATAATTCCATAGGAATTGTGTGAGCAAGGCAGGTTGATAATTGGCTAAGTATTAGACCGATTTTTCCTAGATCAGCAGGAGACAATTGGCAGAGTGTTTGAGAATCTCAAGAGAGATTAAGCATTGTATTGTTTCATGATTCCTTGACTTAATAAAAAATAGAGATAGAGGGTTTTGAGCAGTTGCTTCTCCAAATACATCTTGTGTTGTGCGATTGATAACTTGTTTCTCTTACTTATATGTGATTGTGCGATCGTGTGTTGTTTCCACAAATTGTAGGAAGGATTCAATATCTTGTTTTAGTACATTACAAGATTAGATTGAATCCCGTTGGTTAGATTTTCTACATGAAATAGAAGAGAGGGTTGATACCATCTTGCCTTGTGGTGGTTATTAGGCCGCAAGGTCTGTGATAAAGACCAACATAAATGAAGGAGGGCTTGCATTGTAATTTAGAGCCATAACAGAAGTCGACACAGGCGTAATATTGACTGATTTAACCCTAGTTTGAGGGTCGACATTGAGATCTGAAGTTCATGTCAAGATTCAGTCAAAGAAATGCCTAGAATCTATGGATCCATATGAGCTAGGTCGAGTCTCTTATGGAGGCAAGAGTCGTGTTTTTTCTATGTGTGGATAGGGTTTGTTCTACAACAATTAGAAGTACATAAGTATAATGCCCTAGTTAGGGCAGTTTCCTAGCATGTTTAGTTCATAAGGTATGCCCTTAAGACTGTGACAAATTTGCGTAGAAGAAGACGGGTTGTGACCCTTAGAGCAAGGTTTATTTCTGCAATAAAGACAACAGATCTGGAAGATGGTTTGCAGATTCAGTATGTGTGGAGACAATAGATCCAAAGTAGGGTGGAACCTGAGCAGAAGATTGAGCATGCACAAGAAATGTGCCATATGAAGAATGGATTGACATGCAGGGGAGTTTATTTTGGTGGACTTTCCATAGATTTTTAGACAAATATCTGAAGAAACCTATAAAAAATTAGTAAATGGAATGTTAGTGGCTGATTTTTGACCCCAGTTCAATCATCTACAGATTGTTAGAAGTATGCTAAGAGGAGTAATTCATATTTGTTCGTAGATTGGACAACAAAGATCAAATTATCGATACACAAGAACAATGATCTTGAGAGGACTCAAACCCTTGTTAGGTGGCAGATTTGAAGAGCCCTAGATGAAGATAATATTGTGGGCCCTAGATCAGTAAAAAGAAATGATTGTGGTTGGGTAGATTGATGGTAGTCCAAGTACAGTTGGAGGGTTGTTAAATTACTGTCAAAGAAGAGCCCTGACTCTTTTTCTGGTGAAGGAAAAAAAAATTGGTAGAAGGGTAGGTGTATAGGGCCTAAGGATGTGCAGACTTTGAAGGACTAAAGTAACAGTCAAGTGGGCGAACCAACTAGACCTAGTTCACTATATTGTAGAGGATTGATTCAGAGAGAAGAAGGGCAGCCTCCATAGCCCTAGACTTCTCATCTTGGAGCTGTAATATGGAAAAAGTGGGCATACGAAAGAGTTGTTCACAAATGGAATTGTGAACAACTTGTTACCACTCAAACTAGTAGTGGACCTAAAAGGGGTTCCTAAGAGGGCAACTTCTAGGACAAGGGAAACGATGGAGGCTTAGCCCATTGTCACCACAACTAAGGCTCCGTGCTCTTCATGGAATTTCACCGATGAGTGGAGTCTCGGTAGTTTAGGAAGTCACTTGTAGAGTATTGGTCAATGAATAGGCGGGAAGTGACCCTCGAAACCCTTTCCCTAAGATAAAATAAAGAGTGGGACTTGCTTTCCTTCTAAGCAAGTGAATTTATCTTCTAGGGAGAGAAGAGGGGGATTGAAGGGTTGAGGGAGAAGAAAAAGACTTATGAAGGAAGTTCTCAATCCCTAAAATCCTTTGGGAACTTGGATTCCCAAATGGTCCTTAATGAAAGGCCTTTGACACCAAATGGGACCACACGGGGCCAAGTGGACCCAGCCCAAGTTCGGGGATGGAATTTAGCAACCAAAGATGTTCCTATACTGGAAAGGTTAGGGGAAAGGATCAGACAAGAGTTTTTACTTCGATAGGTCAAATTGATCCTACTAGGTTCTATCCTTGGGACCACCTAGGCAAAACTTGATCCTAGAGCTAGGGCTTGAGGTATCTGAATATTCTACCGTCGGAATTGGCCCAAGTTCTGAGGAGAGTGAGGGTACCCAACAACGTAGCTGCCTCTAGGAGATAGAATTTTTACTCTAGCTAGATTCCTAGGAAATTGTTGCCCTAGGTGACCTAATGGGGCTAGACCTAGGGAATGTGAAAATTTTCTTTAACTCTAAATCTCCAAATTCATCAAATTATATCCTGTATTCAAACCTGATCCTCTATGTTAGCCATTCTAAAGATAAGGCTGAGAACTTACTATAGAACCATCACCTACATGTAGTGATCTTATTCTGTGAGCAGACAACCTACTTTCGAGAAGACACGGAAAGGTAAACACTCTCTGCCAAGATTTTCCATACAGCCTAGGTTGAGCAACCACATATACATCACCAGTTGTTTTCTCTTCAGATTTGTGACTTAGAAGAGCTTTGTCTGACCACCTCCGGGTTGCTCCCAGAGTCACCCAAGCAAGCCCTCTCAGCATCATCCTCTTTCTGTAGTACCTAATTAGTAATTTAATTAACCATAACAGTTTCTTGATCATGCAGGTATTTCAAATATATTGCCAATAAGCATAAATATTTCATGTTAAACAATCACGTCAAAATACTTTAGACTATGATGCAAAAAATACAAAGAAACCTCACCAACACTCAAAGGACAAACAAATTCTAACCTCTACAAGGTATAAATAGATATCTGATAAACTTCATTCCACCACAAAAATGTGCTTAACTAAAGAAAATTCTAATTACTGTGCTTTCAAGACAAAGCTTTTAAGGGCAGTGATGTTATAACCATACCCCTAACACCTCGTGAACAATCAATGTGTATAAGTAGACCATCATAAGGCTCATTTTAAACATCATTATTATCATTTTATAAATCATTTTTATCAAATCAACAAGAAGCAAGCAACGATTGCATTTAGTTCCATTGAAGCAAAGTATATGGCAGTTTCATATTCTTATTATGAAGCTATCTAGATTTGCAACTTGATTGTAGAGTCAACCAATCACTTGTTGAAGCCCAATATTGTCTCTTGTGAGAATCAAAGTTACATCAAGCTCTATGAAAATCCAATGTGTCATAACCATTTCAAACACATTGATATTCAATACAATTTCCTAAGATTCCAAGTTCTTTAGGGAGTTGGTAGTGTTGGACCACATTCTGACAAAGTTTCATATGGTTAATAGTTTGACAAAGCTCCTAACAAAGGGGAAGTTGCATATGGTTAACGCTAGTCATATCTGTAGAAGGAATATTATAAGCATAATTTACTAGAAAAACAAAAGAACATTATCAAAGGAATAGTCATGAGAATGCAGGTTGCACAAAGGATATTTACATGTACAGGATTTTCTAAAAGTTTAAACACCAGCCCAAGGAAATAAAATCAAGGGAAGGGCTTGTTGCTTCATCAGAGAACTGATCCTAAGATTTGCCTAACAGAAACAGAAAAAAAATTTAGCAAACCAGAATTTTCCTGCTATGAAATGACAGAAATATTGCAGACTGGACACTTTTTTTTCTAAAGCAACCACTGCTTGATGCAGGCCTCGTGATAACTGTGACTGCACTTTAAACTGCCCAGCTCATATCTTTCTAAATACTCTTCTTGTACAAACAATTCATACCATCATTTTCATACTCTCAAAAGCAAGGGTTTCCATATGTTTTTGAATTTGAAGAGGGAGAAAATTTTACACTTTAAAACTACCAACTAAACCTATAAATCTACAAACAAATTTTAAAGTCCAAGCATGCTTCATTCTTTGATAATCTTACTGATTACTCTCTTTTTCAGTGATGTTTGCATTATGCCTTGAAAAATATAAGGTAACTTGGTGTGAAATTGTAAATTGATAATTCCAACTGGCAGCATTTCAAGAGTTATGGACAAGAAGTGGACATATATTAGTTACTTCATTCAAAGAAAAGTCCTCCCCACAGATATTATAAATACCTGGAAAATGCTGCATTTGACTTCAATATCGATACTCTATTTTTGAGGAGTACAAGCTTTTCTCTAAACACTTGGAAATAGTCTCCTCACTAAGTCCTGTGCTAACATCTTTACGATGTATGATGTATTTCTGTAGTTTTTTTATTAAGAAAAATAGAGATTTATGCAAATAAATGTGCATTTGCATTAAATAACTACAAGTACTCTACTGATTATACACAGGGTATGTGTGTGGACTGCATTCTTATTGGTTTTGTTGGCCATTCTGGGTGCATGCTCAATTATCAACAGGTTTACCAGGGTAGCTGGAGAACTTTTTGGGATGCTTTTTTTCAGAGAACTTATCAGTGAGATGAGTTTTTTGTTTAGATTTAAAAAAAGTATTTAGTAGGTTATGCACTTAAGGCACACTCAAACCTAAAGTCTTTTCTCTTGGCCTTAAGTAGTCTTGTGTTGATTGTATATTATTTTTGCTAATCACATTTTATATTAATTTTAGTAGCATATTAAGCAACGTAAAAGAGAGGCAAAAATTTGATTGTGTGCCATGTTAGGTTCTGGAAATGCTATAACATGTGAGAAGTAATGAACCAAAACCTCTCATTGAAATTATGAGCCAAAACATAGTGCCATAACATTTACCTTATGTGACCCTGAAATATTGATTTGTGCATCAAATTTGTGGACATTAGTACATATAGACAGTGAACCTATCTACCCTACACTGATATGACCTTGAAATTTGAGTATACTTGACTGAGATATCATATTTGACAAAGTTTGATACATTGACATATTTCCACGATGTATTGGTCTTAACATTGACACATTCAACCTCCATTGACATTGAAATTACACATAGACCACAATGTAAGATAAACCTTTGGCATTTAGACTTCACAAGTGTTTTGGGCATTGATATGTTGACCTCAGGTTAGTAGCAGTATCCAATGTCCTTGAGCTAGTTCATCCTACATCTTAAATCTTAGACCCTAAAACTTTAAATGCATTATACCAAAATGTGAAGGTTTTAAACCTTGAACCCTGCTTATTAAGAAATCTGAACACTAAAATACCCTTTAAAGCCCCAAAATCCATGATGGACATTGGTTAAAATGTCCTCAAGAGATATCCAACTTGTCTACAAGGGTAGTTATGCACACAAATATTCATAAATAGCCCATTGTAAGTTCACATTCCATACTATGACCCAATTACCTTTTGAAAATGACTAAAAGCATTGCAGTATGCTTAAATAGCCCTTTGGATGTGCACATTCCATAATATGACCCAATTAGCTTTTAAAAATGATTCTAAGCATTGTAGTATGCTTTAAGAAATGACCTTTTGAAAACGATTGTAAAAAAATTGTGAAACACGTTAGGAGCTTTTGGCATTATAGATAAACTGCACTTAAGGACTCTTTGATATCTCTTGGAAATACAAGAGAAATGATTCTGAGAATCATTGTAGTATGCTTTAACTGGTCTTTTGAAAATGATTCTAACAAAAAAGGTAGCAAACTTGAGGAAGTTTTGGCATTAGAGATAAACTCCACTGAAGGACTCGAGATATATCTTAGAAAAATAAATTTGTTCTAAATTACTAGGAGGTTGTTGCAAAGGCTTTTGCAGCTTCACGTACATTCAAGTTCCATATATCAATTAGGGGCCTTGGTCTGATCTACACTTTGACAGAGGCAAACTTCATTTCACTATATCTATATCGCAAGGAGATGCAAGTTTTTTGTGGGAAAGGGATTTGAAGATTATTGATCGTCTGTGAAAGTAATAGACCTCATTGAAATCTACCATATGTGCGCTCCATATTGTTGCATCTAGAGCTGATTTCCTCCATAGGAAGTCTAATATGAGTCAAGTTGTCTTTGTGGCATAACTAATAATATATGAAAGGAATAGTTTTCATGTAATAGTATTGACTAACAAGCATTCATTGCAGGCATATTAAAAATCACCCCTTGAAAAAAATCATTCTTTAAATTTTCCAATCACTTTAGTTATTCAGATGAATATTCCATTGAAATTGGTCAATAATTTCACAAAAAATATGGGAAAAAAATAGAAATAGGATTAATAAAAGCTGCATTTTTTTCTTGCTTGAGGCTTTACTGATAAATGCTATTAAAAACTAAGTATCAAAATGCACTGCAGATTGAATCCTTATTGCAGTTCAAACACTGTCATCCACTGCAATATGTGGCATCATCCATTCTATTTTCGGAGGTCAGCCTTTGTTAATTCTTGGGGTGGCTGAACCTACTGTGCTTATGTATACATTCATGTACAACTTTGCCAAAGATAGAGAACACTTAGGCCCAAAGTTGTTTCTGGCTTGGACAGGGTGGTATGTACTTCAAATTTGATCACCTTGTGTCAACAAGTTACAAATTCATTCTAAATTGCAATAGTAGAATGTTTGATACCTACAATACAATGTATTCCTGTAGTATTTTTATTAAGAACAGTAGAGATTTATGCAAATAAGTGTGCATTCACATTAAATAACTACAAGTACTCTGCTGATTATACACAGGGTATGTGTGTGGACCGCATTCTTGTTGGTTTTGCTGGCCATTCTGGGTGCATGTTAAATTATCAACAGGTTTACCAGGATAGCTGGAGAAATTTTTGGGATGCTTTTGTTCAGAGAACTTATCAGTGAGATGAGTTTGTTGTTTATATTTAAAAATAGTCTTTAGTAGGTTATGCACTTGAGGCACAGTCAAACCTAAAGGCTTTTCTCTTGGCCTTAAGTAGTCTTGTGCTGATTGGATATTATTTGTGCTAATCGCATTTTATATTAATTTTAGCAGCATAGTAAGCAGCATAAAAGAGAGGCAGAAATTTGATTGTGTGCCATGTTAGGTTCTGGAAATGCTATAACATGTGAGAAGTAATGAACCAAAACCTCTCATTGCAATTATGAACCAAAACATAGTGCCATAACACTTACCTTATGTGACCCTCAAATATTGATTTGTGCATCAAATTTGTGGACATTAGTATAGATAGACAGTGAACCTATCTACCCTACACTGATATGACCTTGAAATTTGAGTATACTTGACTGAGATATCATATTTGACGAAGTTTGATACATTGACATATTGCCACGATGTATTGGTCTTAACATTGACACATTCAACCTCCATTGACATTGAAATTACACATAGACCACAATGTAAGATAGACCTTTGGAATTTAGACTTCACAAGTGTTTTGGGCATTGATGTGTTGACCTTAGGTTAGTAGCAGTATCCAATGTCCTTGAGCTAGTTCATCCTACATCTTAAATCTTAGACCCTAAAACTTTAAACGCATTATACCAAAATGTGAAGGTTTTAAACCTTGAACCCTGCTTATTAAGAAATATGAACACTAAAATACCCTTTAAAGCCCAAAAATCCATGATGGACATTGGTTAAAATGTCCTCAAGAGATATCCAACCTGTCTACAAGGGTAGTTATGCACACAGATATTCATAACTAGCCCATTGTAAGTTCACAGTCCATACTATGACCCAATTACCTTTTGAAAATGACTAAAAGCATTGTAGTATGCTTAAATAGCCCATTGGACGTGCACATTCCATACTATGACCCAATTAGCTTTTAAAAATGATTCTAAGCATTGTAGTATGCTTTAAGAAATGACCTTTTGAAAACGATTGTAAAAAAATGGTGAAACACTTGATGAGCTTTTGGCATTATAGATAAACTGCACTTAAGGACTCTTTGATATCTCTTGGAAATACAAGAGAAATGATTCTGAGAATCATTGTAGTATGCTTTAACTAGTCTTTTGAAAATGATTCTAACAAAAAAGGTAGCACACTTGAGGAAGTTTTGGCATTAGAGATAAACTCCACTGAAGGACTCGAGATATATCTTAGAAAAATAAATTTGTTCTAAATTACTAGGAGGTTGTTGGAAAGGCTTTTGCAGCTTCATGTACATTCAAGTTCCATATATCAATTAGGGGCCTTGGTCTGATCTACACTTTGATAGAGGAAAACTTCATTTCACTATATCTATATCGCAAGGAGATGCAAGTTTTTTGTGGGAAAGGGATTTGAAGATTATTGATCGTCTGTGAAAGTAATAGACCTCATTGAAATCTACCATATGTGCACTCCATATTGCTGCATCTAGAGTTGATTTCCTCCATAGGAAGTCTAATACGAGTCAAGTTGTCTTTGTGGCATAACTAATAATATATGAAAGGAATAGTTTTCATGTAATAGTATTGACTAACAAGAATTCATTGCAGGCATATTAACATTCACCCCTTGAAAAAATTCATTCTTTAAATTTGCCAATCACTTTAGTTATTCAGATGAATCTTCCATTGAAATTTGTCAATAATTTCACAGAAAATATTGGAAAAAAATAGCAATAGGATTAATAAAATCAGTTCAATCAGTTCAATCATCAGTCTACTTCAGCTGGTTCCATCCGACCTTGGTGAACTTCAAATATCCTGTTTTGAAGATTTTGAGGCTTGAGCCTAATTTCTTCGGAGCTTGTTGCAGTCATCACATCAAGCCTAGTTTTACCAATAAGGCTTGTTAAAATCATCACATACATCCTCTGTTGCATATAAAAACAACCATTGTTTGCAAAGAGTCTTGAAGAAATAGTCTAGTTTCGATTTTGTGAGCGATTCCTTGAAGGTCATGACACTTAGTTGTAGGTCTGAGTTGTTTCTAGTCCTTAAGTAGTCCTTGAACCTCCTTAATCTCTGTGGCAGGCTTCAGTGAAACCTCACAAGCCTTCGTCACTCTTGTTTATAGACAAACCACCCATCAAATAGTCCATAGAGACATCTTTCCTACCTCGACCCTCTGAAAATTCCATCGGCCCTCCTAAATTGACCCTAAAACAAGCATCTATGCCTCCCTGTTCTTGAACTTCATTTGTTGCGGCTAAGACAGAGACTTAGTCTCTCCTCCATGAGCTATTCACTTGTGATTATGTTGCACAATGGATCAATAGATCGGATATTTGCAATTCAACACAAATTGGGCATTGTCTTCCCCATAAAGCTCTGATACCATGTTAATTTCTGAACATATTCTATGCCATTTCAGATTAGGGCACACAATACTGAAGGAGATAGAACATATTAATAGATCGATGGAAGACAAGCCAAAATAGAGATAATGAATGATGGCGTTACAGGGATCAGCAGGATGCTTCTACCAGCAAAGTCTCCAATAGGTCATTCAGCCAAGCATGTCACACATAACCCCAGAACAACCCAAACAAAGAACACTCCATAAATACGCAGCACCAAGAACGCAACTCCATCGCTATCAAGAGAGAAGAAAATTAAAGTGGAATAAATTCAAAGTCTCTCTTAATTAGGGACCTCCAACAACAATGGTGAGACACCTAGTTGCTCATGAAGAATTCCTGTCCTCGATGTCATGGATTTCGATATTGAGGAATCTCCAACCTTTTAGCTTTATAGGGCACAGATCATCCATCACTTTCATCTTGAGTCATGTCAGCTATCAGAAAGTGATTCATCAGACTTCCTTATTTGGTCCACTGTTATGCCATGCTGCTTTTCTTGGAGCACTCCACCAAGGGTCGAGCCCTCCAATTTGTATCCAAACTCATCAGAGACAACGTGGTTGGTCTATGTGAAAGTGCATCAGCTACCACGTTGTTCTTCCCCTTGACATACTCAATGTCAAAGTCATAAGCCTGGATCTTGCTGATCCACTTCTGCTGCCTCTCCTGTAGCTGTTTCTGCTCCAAAAAGAACCTAAGGCTGTTGTGATCAGTCCTGTGTGGAGGCTGTTGGAAAGGCTTTTGCAGCTTCATGTACATTCAAGTTCCATATATCAATTAGGGGCCTTGGTCTGATCTACACTTTGACAGAGGAAAACTTCATTTCACTATATCTATAACGCAAGGAGATGCAAGTTTTTTGTGGGAAAGGGATCTGAAGATTATTGATCATCTGTGAAAGTAATAGACCTCATTGAAGTCTACCATATGTGCACTCCATATTGCTGCATCTAGAGTTGATTTCCTCCATAGGAAGCCTAATACGAGTCAAGTTGTCTTTGTGGCATAACTAATAATATATGAAAGAAATAGTTTTCATGTAATAGTATTGACTAACAAGCATTCATTGCAGGCATATTAACATTCACCCCTTGAAAAAATTCATTCTTTAAATTTGCCAATTAGTTAAGTTATTCAGATGAATCTTCCATTGAAATTGGTCAATAATTCACAGAAAATATGGGGAAAAAAATAGCAATAGGATTAATAAAAGCTGCATTTTTTTTCTTGCTTGAGGCTTTACTGATAAATGCTATTAAAAACTGAGTATCAAAATGCACTGCAGATTGAATCCTTACCGCAGTTTAAACACTGTCATCCACTACAAAATGTGGCATCATCCATTCTATTTTTGGAGGTCAGCTTTTGTTAATTCTTGGGGTGGTTGAACCTACTGTGCTTATGTATACATTCATGTACAACTTTTCCAAAGATAGAGAAGAATTAGGCCCAAATTTGTTTCTGGCTTGGACAGGGTGGTATGTACTTCAAATTTGATCACCTTGTGTCAAGAAGTTACAAATTCATTCTAAATTGCAATAGTAGAATTTTTGATACTTGTAGTACGATGTATTCCTGTAGTATTTTTATTAAGAATAGTAGATATTTATGCAAATAAGTGTGCATTCACATTAAATAACTACAAGTACTCTGCTGATTATACACAGGGTATGTGTGTGGACTGCATTCTTGTTGGTTTTGCTGGCCATTCTGGGTGCATGCTCAATTATCAACAGGTTTACCAGGTTAGCTGGAGAACTTTTTGGGATGCTTTTGTTCAGATAACTTATCAGTGAGATGATTTTGTTGTTTAGATTTAAAAAGAGTCTTTAGTAGGTTATGCACTTAAGGCACACTCAAACCTAAAGGATTTTCTCTTGGCCTTAAGTAGTCTTGTGCTGATTGCATATTATTTTTGTTAATCACATTTTATATTAATTTAAGCAGCATAGTAAGCAGCGTAAAAGAGAGGCAGAAATTTGATTGTGTGCCATGTTAGGTTCTGGAAATGCTATAACATGTGAGAAGTAATGAACCAAAACCTCTCATTGCAATTATGAACCAAAACATAGTGCCATAACACTTACCTTATGTGACCCTCAAATATTGATTTGTGCATCAAATTTGTGGACATTAGTACAGATAGACAGTGAACCTATCTACCCTACACTGATATGACCTTGAAATTTGAGTATACTTGACTAAGATATCATATTTGACGAAGTTTGATACATTGACATATTGCCACGATGTATTGGTCTTAACATTGACACATTCAACCTCCATTGACATTGAAATTACACATAGACCACAATGTAAGATAGAGCTTTGGCATTTAGACTTCACAAGTGTTTTGGGCATTGATATGTTGACCTCAGGTTAGTAGCAGCATTAATGGGATTAAATACCATCACCCTAGTTTTACTAACTTAAGCACCAGGTGTCTAATATCACAAAACCAACCTAAGGAGTCAACTTGACACTAAAATCTTCATAGGGATGAGGCCAAAAGAACTGCTTGATCTGCAAAAAGGAGCAGTGACATCAAAACATGATGAGGAATCACACTATCATTAGCATATGCAAGCTTCTTAAGGACTTGTTCCATCTTATCAATTTAGATTCCAAAGTGTAAAAGAGAGAGTGCATATATGCCTGATAAGCCAAATTTGTGCTTCCTTGAGCATCAAAAACAAAGGAATAAGAAAAATATCAAAATGAAGAAAGAATTTGGCTAACACTGAACAAAAATAATCCAAAATATTATTCTTAGAGGATTAATATATGGTCCTCAATTATTACTAATTCCAGCATTTTGTTTGTGTCAAAGGTCTAAAATCAGTTCAATCACCAGTCTACTTCAGCTGGTTCCATCCAACCTTGGTGAACTTCAAATATCCTGTTTTGAAGATTTTGAGGCTTGAGCCTAATTTCTTCGGAGCTTGTTGTAGTCGTCACATCAAGCCTAGTTTTACCAATAAGGCTTGTTAAAATCATCACATACATCCTCTGTTGCATATAAAAACAACCATTGTTTGCAAAGAGTCTTGAAGAAATAGTCTAGTTTCGATTTTGTGAGCGATTCTGAACTACTTGCATTCATATTTGATATTTACATACTGACAGGTTAATATCTACTTGTCAAATAGTAACAGTTATGGGGGACTCAGGTTATGTAACTGCATTAACTATAAGAAATCTCAGACATATTAATATGGATAAGTCTAATTCTGTGCCATGTGAAATACTACCATCAGGTTTATTTCAGCAGACCAAACTTCTATCCAGAGGTTCTTTCCCAAGATTAACAAAGCCATCTTGGAGTTTAAAGGCTTATACTGAGTGAGATAAGTACCTTGTTAGAAAAACAAAACATAAAGAAAGGGTACCTATCACATCTTGAAGTGGTCACCCAATTAGTGGAATCTATATAAGCAAGAGGTAAACCTAAAGATAAATTGAATGTAAAGTGGTTAGGCCCCAAACTCTACTTAAACAATGACACGCTAAGAAGAAGATTCCATGTAGCAAATTGCACTAAAGCATAATAATGTGAACTCTTTCCACTCATATAACCAAGACTTCATCACACCATACAAAATTATGGATTTTATGACAGCATCAAAGAGCCTCATCCCGAAAAGATATCCTAAAAGTGAATCTAGAAATATTGTGAACGTGAATGAGAAGGATACCCTTTGCACCAAGACACTATAAGAGAGACATGTAAATTTCACTCCTAAATGCTATGCATTAGTTGTTCTCTACAAGAAAAGTGAGAAGTAGAAAGAGCTTCATTAATGGGATTAAAGACCATCACCCTAGTTTTACTAACTTTAGCACCAGGTGTCTAATATCACAAAACCAACCTAAGGAGTCAACCTGACACTAAAATATTCCTAGGGATAAGGCCAAAATAATTTCTTGATCTGCAAAAGGGAGCAGTGACATCAAAACATGATGAGGAATCACACTCTCATTAGCATATGCAAGCTCCTTAATGACTTTTTCCAGCTTATCAATTTAGATTCCAAAGTGTAAGAGAGAGTGCATATGTGCCTGATAAGCCAAATGTGTGCTTCCTTGAGCATAAAAAACAAAGGAATAAGAAAAATATCAAAATGAAGAAAGAAGTTGGAAAATATCTATCATTAGCAAGTGCAGGATGGATAATTTAAATGGTTTCATAGTTGTTTAAGCCTTAATTGAAAGGGATTCTGGCTATCATAAAAAATCACAGAAAGCTTGCAACCCTTACATAACATTTACAAAGCATGATAAGACAGTATATATCCAGCGTGATAAGGTTTATATATCCAGATTACAAACAATAACCAAACAGTAGCAAGAACATTGCAATACATTTGATGTAAAAAACATATAGCTTAAAGAAGTATAATAGTAATCATGTATCAAACATCTTAACCATGATATTAATCACAAGTAAGCTATCACAATCTGCGTCCAGAATCCTCAAATGTTTGGGATAGTAATTTACCAATTCATTGTTCTCTCTCAATCATTGATCAATTCAATGTCACTACTCTTCCAACATATAAAAGTGTTAAGTGCATCTGTTAAATACTCGCATTGACTACTTCTACGTTTAAGCTTAATTTCACAATCCGAATCAACCAAGATATATAGAACACGAACAGATACTCAAGGAATGCAAAGAGAATGCTGAGCCATTTTATTATGCTGAGAAATATAAGTGAGTACAATAGGTGATCAGAGTGATGGCACCTATACTTGCTCAAGGCAAGCGAAGAAATACTCTTAGAATGTTGATGGAATGGCTTCTCTTTGATTTGCGTCCTAGCTGCTAGAAAACTGCCTTGTAGCTGCTGCTCCTGGAACAAGATGAGTATCTGGGGCTGATCCCCTACTCGGAATAAGCTGAAACTTTGGAATCAGCCTCTACTCACCAAACCCAGAAAAACCCAGAGAGCATTTCTGGAATGACCGACCCTCGAAAATCACCCCCTTGAGGATCTACGCTATCCTCCAAGGCTCTGCGCTGAGGCTGAATGGAAACCACCAAAACACGGCCAAAAACTCTGCCAAAATCCTCCCACAGGAAAGGGCTAGCCCCTTGCTCAATCTCCAAGCTCAAAACCTCCGAAAGAAACCCAATCCGGAGCTCCCCAGAAATGGACTGTGCCCTCCCTCTTAGGACTGCACAGTCTATGGATGCACTGCTCCTTTGCAAAAGCCAAACTCCAACCCTCCTGCAAAATACTGATGGGACAACCTCACCTGAGCAGGCACTCAAAGTCCCCCGGGACTAAGGATGAGATCTTCGAACGGAGACACTCGGTGCACTAAACAGTGCTGCAGACTAGCTAAACAACCAGCATGCTCAAGAAGTCGAAATGAACAGCTCAATATCATAAACATAGAATGACCAAAATGAGGAGGCTCTCCCTCTATATAGCGTTAGCCTCTCTCAAACCCTAAGGCTCACCTCCTCCAACGTAGCCTCCCTTTGCCACATGCTCCATCTTGGCCTGCACAGTCCCTCCATGTGGTCTACGTGGGCCCCCTCTCTACGTGGTCTCTTGGTCCCCTCTCTACGTGGTCTCTTGGCCCCCTTGGCTCACTTAAGTTACAACGTGTGTCTACTAGGGAGCGCACTTTTTATTTTTTGAGTGAGTTATGTCCCCCTCTACTCACTTTTATTTATAATCTAACTACATAAGGCAAAATGGACCAAAATAGAATATTCCAATTAGCCATTGCTAATTGGGAATATTACATTTATACTTCATTATTCCTTCACCGAGTCCCTTCTTCTTTGATGATTGTAATAGAGATCGAGCCCATCACTTTTCTCTATCCGAAAGATATTTGAGTTTCTGTTGACTGTGATCTAATCCTTAAGTGCCACTTAATATGCCCTTCTTTGACTGCCACCTTAGCTCTGATACCATGTTGAGAATCTTGTAGGGCTGTAGTCTAATAAAATTCTTTTCATGCTAATTTCTTGTGATCTTGTTTATGTATATTCTTCTTTAATCTTTCATCAAGTCAATTATCAAATTACTCGGTCAAATGTATAGAGACAGAATTATTTTTCACTTGTAACTGAATTTCTTGACAATTAGTTAACTAATCTATCTTCAGTTCACTTTTTATCTATCTTTAGTATCAACTAACTTATATAGCTCTTTGTAGACGCAATTTCAAAGGACCTTGGAACATATTATCAAATGGACAAAAGAAATTGGATGAAATTGAAAAATAGGTGTAGTTTGTATATTTGATTATTCATCGTGATATGTGAAAAATGTATAAGTGGTAACTTTTTCTCAATTAAATTTTTATGACTTGTAAATTGGTTATGTGTAGAAAACTAAAAGAATATAGAGATGGGGTTGAGGAATTCTTAAAGTTTGCCGAGGAGCAATCAAGGAATAAGATGTCCACAAAATGTCCATGTAATAAATGTGGCATAGTGAAAGTACAAACATTTGATAAAGTACGAGAGCACTTGATTTGTGATGGTATAATCGAACAATATAGCATTTGGTATTTCCATGGAGAGAGCATTCCCATTCAAGTATCTTGAATTTTTTTTGAATTGATCTAGTTTTACTCTTATATGTTTTACAATAAAGATATCACTTATTTTTATATGTGCAAACTTCAATTTTTTTCTTTGTCTCCTTTAGATTCCATCTATTATTGGCAAGGACAGGCAACATTTTGAAAATGAGCCACATGAAGTTCTTGAGCATATTTCATCTCAACTGGTAAGCCATTTCATATTAGTCAAGGGTCCTATTTGACTAGGTTGACCAAATGCTATTGATTCTAATTTTCATAAAAACCATAAAATTATTAACATAAAGTTTGATTTTCTTATTAATAGGGTTATGACCATGTTGTGGAACGTGATTATGATAATCAAGGTGATGAGCATAAAACATTGTTTAGGAACGATAGTGAACCTCTAATTGATGATGATGATGATGATGCAACGATTGTCGGTGATCAAATGCTTGAAATAGTGAATGATGCCAATCGATGTCTTAATCAAAACATCAATGAGAGTTGTGATAATGAGGGGTTGGCATCAACAAATGTACTAAATGAAGTTAATGAATATAAGAAGCTTATCGAAGATGCCAAGAGGCCATTGTACCCAGGTTGTGTTGACTTCACAAAACTGTCAGCCACTGTAGAATTCTACAATCTAAAAGTGAAGAGTGGATGGTCTGATACAAGTTTTGACCAAATGTTAAAATTGCAAAAAAAGGTGCTTCCTAAAGATAACACATTTCCAGATTCTGCATATGCTGCAAAAAAGATGATAAAATCATTGGGGTTAAACTATGATATGATACACGCATGTCCAAATGATTGCATTTTATATCGAGGAAGATATGAAAGTAAAGATCAATGCCCAACATGTGGAAAATCTCGATGGAAGGTGGATGCTCAATCTCAAAAGGTGCGGAAAGGTGTTTCAGCCAAGGTGTTAAGATATTTTCCCATAGCACCAAGGCTAAAAAGAATGTATAGGTATGATCTTGAACACTATAATTTTATTCAAGTTTTCCCCTTCTTGTATTATCTTTACCATTTGTCATAGTGTTATTATATGATAATACTTTATATAAATGATTTTTTTTTTTTTCCTTCATTATAGCTCTACAGATATGTCACAAAAAATGAGGTGAAATCATGAGAATGCAAGCAATGATGGTCAAATGCTCCATCCTGTTGATAGCCCAGCATGGAAAACTATTGATGACAAATGGCCTAGTTTTTCTAGCGAACCTCGCAATGTAAGACTTGCAATGGCAGTAGATGGATTTAATCCTTTTGGAGACTTGAGCAGCACATACAGTGTTTGGCCTGTAGTGTTAGTTACATACAACCTTCCACCATGGTTGTGCACAAAAAGGAATTTTTGTATGCTAACATTGTTAATCCCTGGTCCCAAGCAACCAGGAAATGACATTGATGTGTATTTGGAACCCTTGGTAGATGAACTAAAGGAATTATGGGACCAAGGGGTATGGACATATGATGCTTATAGTAAGACATCATTTAACATGAAGGCAATTCTTATGTGGGTGATCCATGATTTTCCTGCGTATGGGAATATGGCTGGTTGCACAAAAAAAGGCTATAATGCATGTCCCATATGTGGGAGGAACATAGAATCAGAGTACCTCAGTTGTAGCAGGAAATGTGTGTACATGGGACATAGGATATTTCTTCCTCAACGTCATAAGTTTCACTCACAAAAGGCACCGTTTAATGGGAAGGAGGAGCATCGTTATGCCCCTCCAATTGTGAAAGTGTAAGATATTTTTAAGAAAACAAAGGGAAAGGAAGCAATATGGGGGAAGATTGAATCAAATAAAAGGAAAAGAAACAGTAAAACAGGTGAAAAAACTGATGTTGTGGTGTGGAAGAAACAATCAATTCTATTCAATCTACCATATTGGGAGGTATGTAGACCCATGATCAACCATGCCTAATTATTGGACACAACTTGCTTAGTTGACCTCATTGTGATTAGATGTCTTGGTTGAATTGACTGTTTATCTTTTTGTCTATATTAAATATTGTTATGATATTCTTGATGTGTTGGAATGCAGAAACTCCTAATATGCCACAATTTAGATGTAATGCATGTGGAGAAGAATGTGTGTGAAAGCATTTTTGGAACCCTTCTAGATATAAAAGGGAAGTCCAAAGATGGGAAAAAATCACGTGATGACTTGCAAAAAATGGGCTTGAGGAAATCACTATGGCCAGAAGTTAAAGGACAGAAAATATTCCTTCCACCTGCACCACATACTCTTTCAAAGAAAGAGAAACAAACCCTATGTCATGTTATTTTCATGTTAAAGGTGCCAGACGGTTACAACTCTAATCCAAAAAATCATATATCTATGGAAGAGCTTAAGTTCCATGGTATGAAAGCACATGATTGCCATGTTCTAATGCAACAACTCCTCCCAGTGGCTTTGCGTCATGTGTTACCAATTGTTGTCTGAAAGACGCTTTGCAAGCTTTGTTACTTTTATAGGCAAATCTGTGCAAAATCAGTTTCAGTAGAGAGTCTTGATAAGCTGGAAAATGATATTGTGGAGACATTGTGCTTTCTTGAAAATTACTTCACTCCTTCATTCTTTGATATAATGTTGCATTTGAATGTACATTTGGTACGTGAGCTTCGATATTGTGGCCCAGTTGCATATAGATGGATGTACCCCTTTGAGAGGTACGTGAAACTTTACTTTTTATCAAGACAACAAATATTTTTTTTTAAAGATTTTGACATTACTTAATTTTTTTGTTTGTTAATTTTGTAGGAACATGAAAGTATATAAGAGTTATGTTAAGAACAAAAATAGGCCTGAAGGATGCATTGCTGAAAGCTATATTGTGGAGGAATCAATAAAGTTTTGTGGAGGATACATGAAAGGTATGGAAGCTATTGGATCCACACATGGTCGAAATGAAGTGTGGGATGAGGAAGTTGAAGAAGTTATCCTTGATGGAAAGCCATTATCTGCTCCAATTCCTTCAGAATTGGATGGCATTAGTTGGGAACAAGCCCATAGGTGGGTTCTATTTCACACAAACGAAGTTGATCCATGGATAGAGTAAGTTACACATTTGGCCTGTAATTTTTTTGTTTTTTTGTTTAAGGTTGTTTAAGGTTTAAGATATTTGACCTTTAATTTTTTTATTCATATTTAATCAAAACACATTAACCACCATATCTATTTTCCATAATTGTTGAATTAGGATGCACAAAATGGAGATTGCCAACTCAATTACCCAAATGAAAAAAGATGAAGCTCTATTGCAGAAACTCCACAGCCATAAATTTACTAGCTGGTTAAAACAACAGGTAAGTACATTATTTATATTATAAGTGTACTTAAAAATCATTACATTGGAATATTATCATGCAGGAAATTAAATATTTTTTTTAGAGGTTGAATGTATGAATTCTAACTACATTTAAAAATCTAAAACTATACAGGTGGAGGGAGATGGAAATGTGTCTGATACACTTAAATGGTTAGCGTGTGGTCCCAGGAAATTCGTGAATAAGTACAAGGGATACCTAACCAATGGTTATAGATTCCATACAAAAAGCATGGAGAATGAGAGAACCACCCAAAATAGTGGCGTGTGTATGGAAGCTCAAACAATGATGAGGTCAAGTTCCAAAGATGCAAACCCTATACTTCAAACCACAACATTTTATGGAGTGGTAGAAGAAATAATTACATTGGACTATTTTTGTATGGAGTACACATTGTTCAAATGTAATTGGATTGATGTATAAAATAAGAGAGGGATCAAAACTGATGATTTGGGTTTTACAATGGTGAATATGAAGAAATTTTTAAGCCAAAATCATTGGCAAGATGATCCATTTATTCTAGCATCGCAAGCTAAACAAGTATTCTATGTACAAGATCCAGTTGAGACTGATTGGTATGTAGTGTTAACATGTCCTCCAAAAGGATTGAGAAATAATGCATCATATGAACCCGAGTATGCAGATTTGTCACATGTTGTGGACTTTCAAGACACAAAATGTGTAATTGAAGAAGATATAGCTGATGTCGATGTCAACGTTGACGTGAATGTGGATTATGTCCGTTCAGATTGTGAAGGAATATGGTTGAACCTTAAGAAATAAAACATATTGATTTTTCTATTTTGTTTCGAGAACTCCAAAATTGATATTTGGTTATGAAGAGAGATTCCTTTGTTTCTTATCTATAAAATGTTTTAGGCCCATTTAGTAGATATATTTTTAGTCCTTGCCAATGACAGTGACTATTGTTTTCGGATTGCACCATTAATCTTGTCCATACAAAAAATTGAACACATAAAAATTTGATATGTGCGAAGTTTCTACAATTTTTATATTTTTTAAGATTGAAATGAAAATTTTCTATATTATTATTGGATCATAGCCCTAGAAATTACTCATTTAAAAGAACCCAGAAAATACAAATTTCTTGGGCACATGCCATTTTTTAGCCTTCTTCTGCGACTGTTGGTTTCAAAACGAACTATTCAGTTGTGGGTTGCAAAACAAACTATGGAGAAAAAGGAGCATAAAGAATCTGAGCATATTACTGGACGGTCAATTGGAGGATTCCTTAGCTTAAGCACAGTTAAGCTAATCATTCTGCATTTTCCTCCATGCAGGTCAGCAAAAACCAGGATGAACATTTACACAAACGTAAGTGCCATTCTCACATCTCAGTTTCTTTGCCAACAATGTTGTAGGATAATATCTACCTTTAATCTTAATATTTCTTGTTTTATTTCCTAAAGGTTCTAGCTTTAAGAGACTGTATAAGCTAATAATTCTGCATTTTCCTCCTAGTCCTTGAGATAATACTAACTAGTATTCCATCTCCATTCTTGGTGTTTACTGGTGCTTTAAAATATTACATTGACATTCTGATCTACTGGGGATTTATAATTGTAATTCAGATCTTCTTGTGCTTCTTTATGTATTGTCCATCCGTGCAGTGATTTTTTTTCTCCAATTGATAAATTGCTTCTTCCAACAGTTAAAAAATAAATATGACTGTAAACTTGACTTTCAAGTATAATTGTTTATTTCCTTGGAAACTATGTAGGTGCTTGATAAGGATGGTGACTTTCTTTAAAAAGGTAACCTGGAAAGTGGTGCAAGCTGGTCAGTGGAATTGGGTCGTCAAACTATGGGGTGCCCTATCATAGTGGAGAACATGAGTCAGCCCCAAGAATCGCTTATAGAGGTCAGTTAAATTGTTAGATTAACAGGGTTTTTATATGCACTCAATAATTCAATTTTGCTATTTTGAGACATGGTTTAAAGTCGTCATGCTATCTTCTGTTGGTTTTCACCAATTTTGTAGATGCTATGTGAGAAGCGAGGGCTCTTCCTTGAAATGGATGACATCATTTGAGGCTTGGGGTTTATGATTTTAAAGGGAGTCATGGAAGCTCACAGTGACAAGATCTGGGATTGCTTTGTTGTTGAGGTAATGCCATAGTTGCAAAGACCTTTCATTCCATGTAAAGCTTCCTCTTTTGTTTGTGTTTGGTTGCTTGAACAGACCATAGACTTCAAGAATTGGCATTGTGATTTATAATGAGAACATAGTATGCAATTTATTTGAAGGTTGCATGTGTTTCTAGAGACCAAACAAATTGCATGGTTGATGCTTAATAACTATCACTTGGAGATTGTTCTTGGGAATTGGATTGTGTAGGGTTGTAGACCATAATATATTCTAGCTATATTCTAGAACAGAACATTGTCATTATTTTCAATGATTAAAGTTAAAATCCCTTTTCATTGCCAATAATATCTTTAAGTTTCTGAGGATAGGTGGCTTCTGGTGCAAGCTGCACTGATTTCTCAATATTTTCAAGTTCCTCTACCAATGGATAAGTCTTGTCAATATCTCCATTCTCTGCTGCCATGCCCGTTTTGGCTATCTTCATAATGTGTCTACAATCATCAATTCATTTTCCCACACATTCAATATTAATTCATTAGATTGTTGTTTAATATGAGGCTTCTAATCTATGTTGATCTGTGAAGTGCCCAATAAAATAATAATGTGAAATTCTTTCCCTCATTTTACATTTAGAATTGATTATGAAACTAAAGACATTGCAGAACTAAAATTCATTTCCCAACAGAGTTCTACGATACACATTAGCTATTTACTGATAAAATTATGAAGACTTGTAATAGCTCACCTTTTGGAAAGGGAAAGGTCCTATTGAAGTAGACATATTTTTAGTCTCTGAGTTTTTCACTGCATCACATTCACTCAAATTAGAAATGACAGATTACGAAACTAAAGACATTGTAGAGCTAAAATTCATGTTCCAACAGAGTTCTACTATGCTTGAGTGTTAGATATTTAGTGATCAAATAATTAAGACTTGTAATAGCTCACCTTGTGGAAAGGTAAAGGTTCTATTGAAGTCATAGTTTTAAAAACCGGAACCGGTGACCGGACCGGTGGACCTAATGAACCGGATTTCTAACCGGAACCGGTCTAACCGGGAGCGGTCAGATGCCAATGAACCGGTTTAAAAAAAAATACATTAAATAATTATTTTTTTAATAAAAAAAACTATTTTAAAGATTTGCAACCATGATTCCAAGCCAATAGAGACAAAATATGCAACAGGAGGGTAGTTAGCCAGTACTGGAGCTGATGTACCTGGTCTGATATTGGCTACTGGGTTTGGAGCTTCACTTTACTTTTTACGCAAGAAAAACACGAAACTAGGTGAGAACATGAGCCATGTATTATTTTGTTCACATTGCTCCAAAGAAGAAATTTGTCTTGGATGTTGAAACTTGAGATCTATGGAAAATCAAGAGGATAGGATTAGTTCCTATCTGAAATATCACAATAAATCTGCATTAAAAAGAATAAATAAAAATAAAAATTGAAGGATTAGCACATTTGAGATTAGATGGGAAATGGACTGATTTGAACTTTATTACTATCAGGTAGTCTGTCCAGCCTATGGGACTTGTAACAAGGGTTTCTAGAGTGAAACTTCATGAGTTCTTGCATTGGTGATTTTAGAAGGGAATCTAGTAGGACTGTTGTATAAATCAAAAGGTTAAAGGTCCTGTAGTTTGTCCTCTTTAGGGTGCTTGCTAGACCTGGAATTTGTTATGAGAAACACTGTATATCAATTTCTTAGATGGTTGTAGGTGAAGCATCTAAGAATGGGATGGTTGTCAGTATGTTCATTGTCTAATTTTCACAATCGTAAGCCCATTTTCTTGATTCATACATTGGCCATTTCTATCTACCAAATTTAAATTTAAGTCATGCAAATTTGTCCTATTCGTCGGTTTTCAATATTCACTTTCAGTTCCACCCCTCAGCAGCCCTACCTATGTCAGCACATGTCTGTTTACAAAGGAATAAGAGATTAGGAAATAGGTATCTTGCCAAACACCTGGTCTGGTGTTTTTGCTAAGGATTCATATACAGAAGTATGAAGTCTTGACTTTGAAGTATTCTTGTACTTTGCTGCCTAACTTTATGTTTTTTGCTGATGCAAGGGATTTGCATTTTTTCTAGAAATTTCCTTTTAGGTTGCTATTGTCTACGTGCTTTAATGAATGCCATCCATTCAACCATTTGCAGTTCTGATTTTCCAGGTCCCAACTATTGTTTGTCAATTTCTGTTAATATTTCCTGCTAGTTTATTTGTTTAATAGCAGATAGTGTTAGATGATGTCACAGATGATAGGAATCTCCATAGTTCGCCATGAGTTCCTAAGGTTCTCCACGAGTGTCTCATACTTTCTGCGTTGTACCGTTTAATCCCAGTCAACTGCCTCATCTTCTGGGTCCTGATTGTGGTTTTCTTTTAGTTTTATTGATTGGATCTACAACCTTTAGGAGAGTTTTGGTACCTCAAATAAATTATTTAATAGTTAATACCTAGTTTGGTGACTGGTCACATTGATGAGAAACTTCATTGAGGTATCCTTCTTCGGTGCTATCAAAAATTCGCAAATTCCATTAGGAGAAAAACTCATGCATATTACAGGTCACTGTAATACAGATGTACACTGCAGAAGAAGTTGATTTAGATGAGGCTAGTTTCATGGAATGGGCAACTTGTGAAATTAAATTATATTGGTAGAAAAATGGATGTTCTAACTTCTATGTGACAATGGATAATGTTGGAGATGTTGTCGTCGACATGAAATGTACTGGTTATGTAGCTAAGAATGATGTCACAGTTAATGTCTTAGGTGATGTTCTTCAGTATAAGTGCCCTCCTGTATTGATGCCCTTCTTGGCATTGGTGTAGCCTGTAAATGAGACTTCCTGTACAGATGTTCTCTTGTTAAAATTATGATGGCTCTGACAAATATTAATTGTTGCACTTATGACACCTTGTATGGTTGTTTTATCAGTTGCAATAATGATGTCTTGTACATTCACCATCTCATTCTTCTTAATAATAATGTCTTCAATTGACGTGGTCCTTTCAATTAGGGTGTCTTGAATGGATGCCCTTTTATCTATGAGAATGATGCTTTCTAGGGAGGTTCTCTGAGCTACAATTTCTGCATGGAATTATTTAATGGGAAATAACATGGCTACAAATTCTGCATAGACTGTCAATTGGAGAAAACTCGTGTTCAAATTTCCTTGAACCCAGCAACCTGGTAATTTACTACCTAGCAGATTACAGATTTGCTGAGGAGGAGGTAGTGTTAGCGCTCAAATCTACCTTAGGCTGAAATAAGGTAAAACTCAAGGCTACATCAAACCACGCTCAGCCTCGTAGCTAGCCCTACGAGGACAGGAGAGGGCTCTCCGGGTCTATCTCGGAAAAAGGTCTTCAAAGGGACTGAGATGACTCAAAATTGATACTGATTTTAGGCTAGTAAAGAGATAGGAAAGTTTGATTTAAATTTTTTGGGTTTTTTGTTGGAGAAATGGAAAAATAGTTTTTGGGTTCAGGGATAAGGCCAGATCTTTGCATAATTCGAGTTGGGGCGAGGTAGGCAGTAGTCTTGATGATTTTTGATTAAGTGTATGGATGGATCAGAACGACAAGGAGCTGAAGAGGGCAAGGGAGAACATGGATCCTCTCCAAACTGGCGAAAACATGTAAAACTAAACAAATTTAAAGGCAGAGCACTGAAATCAATGGATTCAACCTCATTTACTCATTTATTTAGTTTCAGAAGCATAAGAAAGGAATGGCATACATCAAACATGAAAGAACTTACAATAAAATGAGAGAAAAAACCATCAAGAACTGAAAGCCACAAGAATCCCAACAGGTGCTGCAAAACCTCTGATCTTTCCTTAGCCAAAATATGAAAAATATGTACAATAGTGTGCCAAAGTTTTCCCAAGAGTCCAACCTATAGAATGTCTCAGAAATTACATCATATAGACCTCCTAACCCCTTCCCATGCCTCTAGGGGTCGAATTCCTCCTTCTAGGAGCAGTTTCAAGTAATTCTAAACAAGGAGCTAGAATCTAGGCAGCCAAACAACTTGCCTCTAAAAGGAAGGAAACTGATTCTTACACTTGATTTTTACTTTTTTAAGAGTGAATCATCTAGAATAGGTAAAAGTGAATCAAAGTTACATGCCAACCACCAAATTACATCAAGATAACTCAAAAATTACACCCACAAGCAAAACTGGTCCAACTGGCCGAAATCCTGAGCTGGAAGATGAAAAATTGACCAATTTCCTCTATGCGTCGCGCGCCTGAGCTCTATGCGTCACGCACCTTTCAGGCTATTTTTGGGGCACTTCCCGACATCAAAAGCAAGCTCATGATAGCTTTTTGGAAAGCCCTGGATGTCTGATATCCAGCCCAAGTGGAATTTCCCAATTTGGAGCTCATTTTCCCTTCCAAAACTTCATTCTCCCACAAGTACTTCCTGCTGGTGAAAAAGGTGGCAGAAAGGTGATTTTCATGGTGTTTTTGGCCCTTTTGATCATCCAAAACTTGGTGAAATGTTTTGGCCATACTGGAGCATGCATAAATTACCATGAAAAATCCAAAAATATAAATTTTCCCCCCAGCAAGTGTCCCAATCATAAGCGTGCGTGTCGATGCGCTACGCGTTGGGCTGAAAAACCTGTTTTGAGACCAAAATTTTTCAAAATGACAAAAACTTCTCCGAATTTGCTCAAATTTGGAGCGAAGACCCTCCATCATGTATCATGCCCAGCCAACGAAGCCTCGGCCAAAATCCAACGTGGATCAGGCCTCTTCCGCCGTTTTAGTGCTCTGCTCAACCTCCTTTTCAGAATCTTCATTTTTGCTTTGCAGACGTGCATGCGAGCCCAATAATGACCTTTCATGTGACGAAGCATGTCCTTGTCTCTATTGGCCTTCACCAACAACCTCTCTAGATGAATGTTAACATGTGTGAGGCAAGTATCTCGATCAGCTGGTGTCATGTCACCAGGTCTCTTCCGGGCCAATTGTCGATCTTCCCGGATTCGCTGCAGCTCTACAAGTGTGTGCTGATCCTCTAGCTGTTTGTTACGTTGCTCCAGATAGTTTATGACCCACTGAGCTCTCTGCAACTTAACATTCAGCATGTCAATCTCGGCTTTCTTCTCCTGGACGATCTCTTTAAGTTTCGAGCTAAGAGAGCTCGCATCAACATCAATGAACGTAAAGTCGGTGTCCCGGCCTCCTGAAGGGCCCTTATCATGCATTGGCCTCTTTCCTCTATCATGAATCTATACCTGTGCTGAAGAAGCAGGCGATACCCCTTCCACATAATGTGGAGATAATACTCGCTCTACTGATGAAGCCAACGAGACCCTTCCACCCCGGGTGGAGATAGTACTCGTCGTGTAGCTGCAAATAAGGCCCTGTGGCCTCGCTGATATGTCACATACACTGGAGCACTGATATGCTCGGTCTCAGGAATGTCAGGCTGGTGTGAAGGCTCTCCCTCATCATGAACTACCTCGGGAGGCGGCTGTGGCGCTGCGAAGAAATCACGAGAGATGAAATCCTCCAAAGTAATGCCTTGCTGTGTCAACTGATGTACCACCATGATTTTAATCAGCGCGTAATGATATATACTGCTATGCTGCTGTGCTGGGGTCTTCTTCTGTACAAGAAATTTCATCCTCTCTATGTTGCGATACATGAAGTATGGAATACTCATCATACGAACCCTCGTGAAATGCATCAACAAACGGACATGGTACGCATAGAGGCATGAGAATCTGCCCTCACAACTGAAATATCAAATGATGAGTTTCATCAATGGTGCAAACTCATCCTTCAGAAATCTGAATGGAAAAACCCTGCTCAGCTGCCTCATAAACCCAGGTTTGATGTATGGCTCATAGTAGGATTTCTCTAGCTGCTGTCGTTTGTTCCATTCCTCTCCTATGTTTGGTATTCCGGTGGCCTGAGCAATGGTCTCTGGTGACTTAATGAAATTAACTCCGGCAAGGTTTACACGGCCATCATGTAAATGTAGAACAAATAGACGAGCTAGCTCATGATGAAGCTGGGTTTGTGAAATCATTTCACAGTATTGGAAACATGACTGATGCTGAAAACAATCCAATGCAAGCGGGCAAGCCTGCAATTGAGCCAAAGAAGTAGGCTCCTCCCTGACATGCCTACCACTTTTGCCGCTTTTGTGAGATCTCCGTGGCACATTACCCTCTGCTGTGGAATCACTGTCATACTCCTGCTCATAAACTGAATCCGTCTCTGACATGGATTTGAAAATAAGATGTCTGCAATATATATGCTGATATAGGTATAGTGAAAAAAAGAGTTCATTGTATGTTCAAAACCCAAAAGTGTCACATGTGTATCCAAGTGTCATAGGAAAGCGACAATGATTATGGTTCTGTCAAATGAGTTTTCATGAAAAACAGTCACTGCTTTGATCACAAGGGAATTTGACGAATGAGTAGAAAAGAGTGTAATGTAGTGTACAGCCTTTGCAATGCTGGCTAAGATTTGTCAAGGGGGAAGTGACTATGGGACTGTGTTTTTCAATGGAGAATGGGAAACAGTGTGACAATGACCATAGTAAGACAATAGCAATGACAGCAGCGTTTTGAATAGGAGAGAGAGCATGAGATCATGAGGCTAAGGTAAATAATGAGCAAGGACACCACTGACAGTAGACGCATGAGCATATATATCAACAATACAAGCTTGGAAATCCTTCACAAGACTATCAACATGTCTTTCAAAACCCTAAGAAATGAATTTGCAATGAACATAGGGTTCACCTTTCTCCACATCAAACACACTAGTTTCTCCACTTTCAAAACACCATAATCATGTTCAAAAATCACTGAGCAATCATGAAGAACCTACTTGGAAGCTGTTTGAGGCAATTTGGTATAAATCTGGGCGAAGGAGAAAAAATTTCCGGTCCTGAGATTCTACGCGTCGCGCACCTACCCAGTGCGCCGCGCGCAGCATGTGCGTCGCGCGCGTGTTAATTTGCACGGGCTTGTGAAGCCCAATGCGCCGCACGCCTCTTGTGTGTCGCGCGCCTCCTCTGTGTGCCACACGCACTTCCAGCTCCAACTCCACTGCTCTGAAACAAGTTTTCGCTCTCCAACTCACCAATTCGAACTTTTCCTTGGGAATTTGTGAAAAGAATTGGTCTTCAATGCTTTATATAGGTTTAAAAATATCTCATAAAAATCAAATTTGATTTAAATTTGCTCCATAACCCACTTTGTAATGTTTGGCACTTTGTCACTTTATCATTTAATTGAATGCTGTCTTTTGGCTTTTCATTATTTTTCTGAGTCTTAGACTGATGAAATGTCTTGATTCTTGCAGGGATTTTCGCATTTTGGCTTCAGCAAAGACTAGAGGCTTGCTTTGAAACTTCTTATGGTGAAACAAATACACAATGATTACAAAAATGAAATTTGACAATTTCTAGTTCCAAAACAGAGTTTTGGACTAGAAATGTCTTCAAATGTTTTTGAGAATAAAAATATGAAATGGGAAATTTTTCCAAACCAACCTCATGGCCTGCGGGCTTTTCTCACATGTATCGCAAGACTGAAAACCCTAGACTCTAGGACTAAAGACTCTTTTGGACGAAAATAATCATTTATGACCATGAATGATGTGACCTGAACTTCAGTGATTTTTGAGGAATTTTAATTAGCCCTGCAGGTAAAAGCATGAGGAAACACAAGACGACCAGACCCTCTCGTCAGTCAATGGCATGCCCCTAGCGAAATGCAACAAAGTGGAACGAGCAAGACACCTAAGAATGATATGCAAAAACGAAATGATCTCTGACGGAGGGCTGTAAGGACCGACTCTAACAGGTAGCACCTAAATTATTCACTTCAGAACATATTGTTTTAAATTATTCACTTCAGAACAGAGACCAATCATAAGAATATTCTTATTTTGTGCAGGCCTGCAATCCATGACTGAGGAGGAATTGACAGCAAACAATAAACCACATTGCTCAGAGGCATTCAACAAAATTGGCAGATCTTTGGTGTTTTTTTCTCAAATTCACCTGACTGTTCAGACGTTGGCTGATTCTTCTTACCTGTATGTTCAAACGCATCTCCCAAAATATATAGCCATCTAGAAGGTAATGACTCTTTGAGCCCTTTGAAAATACACCACATAATAATCTCTTCCCAATTGTTTGAGCTACTTATCAACTCACCAATGTCTGGTCCAAACAAGTTTCCTTCAAGGATCAAATTAATTTCCTCTTTTCAAATAGAGTTTAGAAGCATTTGAACAGATTCTGGAGTTGTTGCTTCTGACCATACATTTAAAGGTCTCAAATTGCTTGATTTATATGTATTTGCATCTATTTAAAGGTCTCAAATGGCTTGATTTATATGTATTTGCACCCATTTAAAGGTCTCAAATTGCTTGATTTAAAGGTCTCCTCCTCATATGATGTACTATTTTTAATATTCTATTCTTTGCATATCAAAAATTATAAAGCCTCTTGCACACTGTTCTCATCTCTTTTATTTGAACATAATTCTGATAATCATTGCATTCATGAAGAAAGGATATATTCATGTGAAACCCTATCTAGCTGCTTCTCTTGGCTAATGCCATCACCTACATCCCATAGAGAATCCGACAATTGAATGTTGACTTGACCAAAGGCATTGCTTACTTCCTGCTGAGATTGAACAAGAGAATCAAAATCTCTCCTTCCAGGGGTCATTACTTTGTGCTTTGAACTTGAAGTTTGCCTCTTTTCCCTTCTCTTCTATCCCGAGACTCCAAAAACTTGCTGCAGTCCATCCTTTCTGTCTCCTCTGCCCACTGAAATTTCAAAAGCACTTCATCCTCACCCTTATATGCTCCTTCAGTTTGAAATCCAAAATCATCATTTCCACTATTCTTGTTTTCTGTATTTACTTCTGTTGAATCTGTATTTTGTGCTAGGTTACGAGTGTATTGTTTTAAATTATTCACTTCAGAACAGAGACCAATCATAAGAATATTCTTATTTTGTGCAGGCCTGCAATCCATGACTGAGGAGGAATTGACAGCAAACAATAAACCACATTGCTCAGAGGCATTCAACAAAATTGGCAAATCTTTGGTGTTTTTTCTCAAATTCACCCGACTGTTCAGACGTTGGCTGATTTTTCTTACCTGTATTTTCAAACCCATCTCCCAAAATATATAGCCATTTAGAAGGTAATGACTCTTTGAGCCCTTTGAAAATACACCACATAATAATCTCTGCCCAATTGTTTGAGCTGCTTATCAACTCACCAATGTCTGGTCCAAACAAGTTTCCTTCAAGGATCAAACTAATTTCCTCTTTTCAAATAGAGTTTAGAAGAATTTGCATAGATTTTGGAGTTTTTGCTTCTGACCATACATTTAAAGGTCTCAAATTGCTTGATTTATATGTATTTGCACCCATTTGAACTGAAAGCTATATTGTGCAAAGTTGTTTCAAGCTCAAAAGTATTATCCTGCCTACAGAAGCCTGAACCCCAATAATCCTTGCAATGGCCACTTTCACCAAGTAGAATATGTGCTTCATAAACATCATCAAACCTCAAACCTCAATTTCCCTTCCAAGTTTTTCTCTATAACAATTTTTGTGAGTCCTGCTTGTCGGACACCAATTACAAACTTTCTTTCACTTGAAAATTCACAACAATTGAATTTAAATTAGCCTCACATGGGTTGTGTTTCATTTTTAGTATATTTCGCTTGATTATTTCTTTATACAATCTCCCCACTTTTCTTATCCATGTTCCGACGTTCCTTTGCACCTCTTGGTGCAATTGCTAGTTATAAGAATATTTAAGATTCTGGATTTATTGATCTGAGATGGATATTGCAATATAAATTTGAAAGATTCATGAGATTACTTCATGTTTGATCAGATTTTTTTAATGATAAATGTTATCTTGCAGGAAAATTTCAAAATTTGAAGTCATATTAATTCAGTACATTGATGCAAATTCATACGTTGGTGTGATGTATATGATGGCAATTTCATTTTTTTACAGTTACTTTTAGTTTAATTATATCATTTAGCTCGATGCTTTCCATATATTTAACTAAACCTTTCTTTCTTAACAAGACTTTGTCATTTCCATGTTTTAGTGAAACTGTTTATGGTTTGATACTCTCATACAACCTTTATCAAGTTACATGCACCCTCATTTGAAAAAACAAGAGAATTTTGCTTGCCATGACTAAGTTTCTTTGTCATTGTTACCTTAAGAAAGTCTTTTAGCTAAGAAACTAGTTTCAAGGTTATGGCATAACTTGTCATATAAATTGAACAGAATTTATATCCAAAATGTTAACTTGTAAAATACTTAGCTGGTTTTAGGCTTTCCATTTAAAATCTACTTCAGTTTGAACTTTGAACGAGTTGTTCCATAGACTTGAATATTAAGAGATTTTGGTGTAAGGATTAAAAATTAGCTCGTAAGGCCTCTCAGTTATTCATTTGTTTTATCTAATATAACATTTACTATTAAATTAGAACCACTCGGCACAAATACATCATAGATCAAGATCATACTTTGTAGAGTGTCGTAGAATAAAAATAGGAGCAAGGACACTGAGTTCTTTCGGTTTTCCTAGTTCTTATTCCTTTGGTGTATCTTTGCAACTTTAGGGGCAATTGCTAGTTTAAAGTCTAATTATTTAAAGGGTGCTAGCTCAATGGAAGAGCACCTGCTTTACAAGCAGGAGGTTAGTGGTTTGATTCCATCGTGCCCTAATATTCATATATAGGGAATGACGAAGATCAGTTTTTGGTGACGGATGCTCTTTTGACCATCACCAATGAGTTTATGGTGAGACTTTTCGACCCTCACCAAAATATGAAATGGTGACAGTCAACGAACGCCACCATATATATGCATCAATAGTGACGACCATTAAAGGTCTGTCACCGTAAATCGTTGTTGTTTATATGAAATGGTGAGGGTCACTGTTTGTCATTATAGTCATTATTCGTGACGGACCTTGATGTCACCAATGTGTTTATGGTGACGGTCAATGAACGTCGCCATATATATGCACCAATAGTGACGGCCATGAAAGGTCCATCACAAAAAATCGTTGTTGTTCATATGAAATGGTGACGGTCACTATCCGTCATTGTAATTAATATTCGTGACGGACCTTGAATGTCACCACAACACATACTTTCGGTGACGCCACCTTTGGTGACGTTCAGTTTTTTGGTGACAGAGGCTATTGTCCGTCACCATTTCTCATATGAAATGGTGACGGTCAATATCCGTCACTATAAATCATTATTGGTGACGGACCTTGAATGTCACCACAACACCTATACTTTCGGCGACGCCACCTTTGGTGACGTTCAATTTTTTGGTGACGGAGGCTATTGTCCGTCACCATTGCTCATATGAAATGGTGACGGTCACTATCCGTCACTATAAATCATTATTAGTGACGGACCTTGAATGTCACCACAACACCTATACTTTCGGCGACGCCACCTTTGGTGACGTTCAGTTTTTGGTGACGAAGGCTCTTTTGACCCTCACCAATGAGCTTATGGTGACCATTTTCGCCCCTCACCAATGTGCTTTTTTCTTGTAGTGAAAGCTACAGCCAGTAGCAGAGACCGAAGGATTTTATGCTTTTTAAGCATATGTCTTATTCTCGACCTTTTCCTCGTGTGGGGAGGAGGTTTCATTTTATATGTCAAAAATTCCTCATCAGCAGTTCGAGCATTTTGTTAGCAGACCAACTTAGGTGTGCTCGCATAACAAAGAATACAATTCTAAAGCTCGACTTTCACCGTTGTCACCATCTTTCGACACTATAAATACATACTTGAATAAAGGCACCAAAGTTAATGTCCGGAAGACAAAGGGCAATGCTCCAAGTATCTCTTCACTTTTTTCAGAGTGTTGAATGTTTTCAGCACAAGTACTTCCGGAGACATAAATCGGGGAGATACTTAAGTTGCCATGGACAACACCAATGCTATGATATGCCAATGCCAAAACACTCCTCTAGGATTCTTATATTTCACAACGAAATGAGTCTAGGTATCCGCGGTGCATCAGTGAATAATTTTGTTGCATCGGTCAACCATGAACAATTCTGTCCTTGATCCTTTATCTGAATGAACACACACCACATCATCCTCCATCTAAAATTAATGTTAACTTGCTCCTCCATCTCACTTGTGGGCACATCCTTGTTATCTGCCTTACCAATGGTCTTCAATGGTAGCCTTAAGTCTCATTCCTACCTAGGCGAGGGCATGTGGATGAAAGTGTCCTGTTTCACGACTGTGACCTTGTTGTTTAGCTTTAGTGCATTTCCGTTGGTGTGGTGATGACATTTATGAGTATATCATCCGTGGGATTGACCCGTATGAAATATTATAACATTAATTAGTTCACAGTTACCCTTTAAAGAACGGTGCCCCAAAATAATTAACATCAGATTATGAGCTTGGTGAAGTACCCAAACTGAGTGCCTAAACAATCTAAGGTGGAAGAGCTTTAAATGTAAATACACAAAAGGTTTCCATTCGAATGCATGCATAGCGATCCCTTCACACATGGCTTGGTTGCGGTAAGTGTATCTCATCATGATGGTGAGAAGGATCATGAGGGGCTTGGGACAGGTTATGAGGATTTTATTGTCTACAGGCCAGGTTAAAGCCTTAACGGCTAAGCAAGTAGAGGGGGGGACTCGAAATTTTAAATATAATAACAATTTTGGGTGCTATTGTAGCAGCTACAATAGGGCCCCACCTTAGTGTAGGTGCTTAATGCAACTAGGCACTTAATGCACTAGTATGGGTATTGAATCTTCTTGTTGAATCTCAACACTCCCTCTTAACAAGAAAGAGATTATCCTTCACCCTGATCATGTCTCTATGGTATTCAAATTTTCTCCTAGTGAGTGCCATTGTCAGAATATTTGTATCCTGATCTTCCGTGTGAATGTACTGAAGCAACATGATCCTCCTCTACACACAATCTATGAGATGATGGTACTGGATATCTATATCCTTGGACCTATCGTGAAACATAGGATTAATCGAGAATTTAATGAAACTCTGATTATCACAATATATCACTGTCGGATCCATCTGAGAACCAAATAAACCAACCAAGATATTTCTCATCCAGATAGCCTCACATGTAGCTTGGATTGTTGCCATGTATTCCACTTCTACTGAACTAAGTGCCACGGATCTCTGCTTCCTTATTTACCAAGAAAAATTTGTAGACCCAATACTAAATATCCCCCCTGATATGCTCTTTCTGTCCGATGGACTTCCAGCCCAATCTGCATCTGTGAAGCCATGCAACTTCACTCCATCCATTTTTTTGTACCATATAACATACTCTAATGTGCCCCTTAGGTATCTCAAGACATGCTTCCCCACCTTCGAAAAGAGCTTGGTAGGCTTAACCATAGCTTGACTCGGTTGGTTAACCGCATAGCAAATGTTCAGTCTCATGTTCACTAGATACATTAGTGAACCCACTAATTGTCGATAGAGAGTAGCATCCACTACCTCTCCAGAATTAACATCCTCTTTCCTCCAATTTCCTAGAAGAGGAGTATGCATGGGTTTGCAACTCTCCATGTTAAACTTACCCAGTATCTCCTTTACATACTTGCCTTAAAACACAAAAATTTCACCATCCCACTGCCATATTTCCAATCCAAGGAAATAATGAAGGAGGCCCATATCCTTCATTTCAAACTCCCTTGCAAGATCCTACTTGCATGAGTGTATCAGCTTCTCATCACCAATCAAAATTAGATCAACATAAAGAAAAATAATCAATAGCTTACCATCAACCATGATCTGGTACAGGTTTGCATCTACTTCAATTTTGGTGAAGCCCAGTCCGGTGAAATAACTATCTATCTGAGTGTACCAAGCACGGGGTGCTTGCTTCAGCCCATACAACTCGATTTTGAGCTTGCACACATGTGAATCACTGTTGAATATTTCAAAACCTTTAGGTTTCTCTATGTACACCTCTTCCTCAAAGATCCCATTGAGAAACACATTTTTCACATTCATCTGATGAATGCGCCAGCCCATCTACGTTGAGAGTGCAATGATGGAACTTATGGAAGAGTACCTTGTGACAGAAGAAAAAGTCTCATCATAATCTATCACCTCGATCTGTGCAAAGCCCCGGGCCACAAATCTGGCCTTGTATTTCTCCACACTCCCATCAACAGCTTTCTATACCTTGTAGATCCATCTTGAACCTACTCATGCCAAGTACTCTATGAGGACAACTATTTTTCACATAAACCGCAGTGTTGCATGCTTTTTCCCACAAATGCAATGGTAGGCCATCATGCAACATCACTCGTGTTGCACCCATGATCATTTTATTCTTCCTCTCCACGACCCCATTCTGCTGTGGGTAACGAGGCGCTATGAGTTCTCTTCGAATTCCTTCTTTTTTGTAGAAGTTCTTGAATTCGTTAGAGATGTATTCTCAACCATTATCACTCCTAACAGCCTTTACTTGCTTCCCTGACTCTTTCTCCACCAATGCCTTAAACTCACAAATCTGGCCTTGTATTTCTCCACACTCCCATTAAAAACTTGCTTTACCTTGTAGATCCATCTTGAACCTACCACTGATTTATCAATCGGTCTTGGGAAAATTTCCCATGCACTGTTTTTTACAATGGAGTCATACTCCTCCACCATTGCATCAACCTAAGTAGGCTGCTGCATTGCTTCCTGAAAGGAAGATGGCTCAGTCACAATATATTTTCTCATAAGAGCCATGTATCTAGTAAATCAATCAGGAGACTGTCTTTGTCTGCGTTGTGAAGTAGGGGCTCCTACATTCTATGCAGCATCAAGTCTCAGCCTATCAACTTCTGTGATGCGCCTTCTGCCATTTCTGATGGATGGCTTTGCATGAGTGATTTCCTCCACTCCATGAACCTCCTCATGTGGCTGATCCACATCTTGAGACTCATCTTTGGGAACCAACAGTGCCTCCTCTACATGAAAGTCCAACTCACTCTCAAGGGACAATCACATGGCTTTCCCCTCATCAAATTTTATATCCCGTCGCACAACAACCATTTCGCTGTTTGGAAAATTTCTATAGGGTAAAATTCTTGGGTTGTTGGTTCTCGAATATCCCTCTTAGGGATTTCCGATGCCTGAGGCAGATAATAATATTAGTTGTATGGTTCAAAAAGAAGATATATATATGTTCATATCAACTTAAACAACAAGCTGTCTCCATAAACAATATCGCAACTTGGAGAAGGAAACATAACTGTAATGATGTAACCTTTTCCCCAAGGTCTTGGCTGCCGCTTCACTTAAACTGCATATTTCTCGACATGTGAATGAAGGAACTATCGTCGAACATGTGAGAAATCATCTGATTACCAGTCGATAATGAAAACTGTTAACAGACGCGAAGGTGGCCACCGATAATGATGATGGTCCCTATGATGCATAGTAAAATATAGCGAGTGTGAATAAAAAGAGTAGAAGTCGAAAACTCGTAGAATCATTCGATCAGGAGCCAATGATGAAGACTCCTAATCAAACACAAGATTACCTACCACTGATCTCTGCAGGTATCTAGGTACTGGTGAGTTTCTGGATCAACTTCCTAGATAAGATGTTGAAGTCGATAGGAAGAGATTTGTTGAAAGGTAGGTACTGAGGCGTCCTACATCAGTCAACACGAAACGGAAAACAAATGATTTTTTTTTTATGGAAATAATGAAGAGCAAATGGGGATAACTGACGACAAATAATTTCTGGCATAATGAGCGGTTTGGTTGATATGAGGAGCAGTAGATAGCGAGATCTGCTTGAAAAATAGAAGGCACTGTAACAGGGTACTAGGCAGCTGTGGCTTAATGAATACCAAAGAGTTTGTTAGGATTTTCCCAGTGTAGGAACACTGGGAGATGAAGGCTAAACTCATAGATGGTAGGGTTTGGCTAACTGCGAAAGAGTTTTCTGGGAAGTGCCATGTTCAAGATTTTTGCTGCCAAATCGACCTTTCTTAAATGTAACAGAGGTAGTATCCATTTTGTCCAAAATTTTTCCCCGTCTGATTAGGTTTAACGAGTCCAGATGAGTGAACTCAGTGAATTTTTCATATTTAGAGAGTCTGAAAAATGTTGTAAAAGACAACTCCAGGGGGTACCTTTGTCATGACTTGATAATCGGGCACGAAAAAGGGAGAATAGTAAGCTCGAAACAGTTCGTTTTTCGTGAGTTAGTCCATCAAAGCCGGAAAAGTGAGAAATCTATGTTCGATGGATGTCTACCTCATTTTGTTATGAGTACAAGGAGACGAAGTAAACTCAGTATTATTTGTGAAATTTTAACGAGTCCAACAGAGAAAAACTCAATGCTCTCTGTGAAATTTTAATGAGTCACACGGAGAAAACTCGGTCACTTTTTCTGTTTAAAGAGATTTGAAAAAGAGGAAAAGAATGGCTCGTTATTCTCTGTCGTGGTAGTTTAACGAGCCTGAAAAAGGAAACTCGAGGTTTTTTCAGTTTTATGAGCTAGAAAAAATCCCTAAAAAGAAAGCTCAGTGCTTCTTCATGTCAGTTTTAATGAGTATGGAGAAGAGAACTCCCGGTTTTTCGGATTAACGAGCAAGAAAAATACCATAAAAATAACGCTCGCAATTGAATGCGTGTAAGCTTAACGAGTCCGAAGAAGATAACTCCAGGTTTTTCGGATTAACGAGGAAGAAAAATACCATAAAAAGAATGCTCGAAAAAAGGGTCAAACATGGTTATATCTGCATATAGATCTTGATCAGTCATCAAAACATCGGTAACGAAACTCAATAGTTGTGACACATATGCAGCAAGAATTCACAACTTTTTGTAGACTAGCTAAGAGAGTCAAGCCCCAGAAATGGCTATAAGAAGGTCAGAAGACTTTCATTTTCACTATTTTGAATGTTGTGAAGGAGCTCTGGGGTGAAAAAGTGTGAAAACTTCAACTGGCGATTACTGTCAATCCAGGCAACGGCTCTTCTTCCCGCGAGATCCAGGTAAGAGCTGGAACCTCCTGCTATCATTTTATTTTGTTTTTATGAAGTTTTGCTGGTTCAAAATGAGAAATTTAGTAGGCCCTAAAAAAATTTAGTGGCTAACGCGGGCCAGCAGTGCTGGACCTGCATTAAACGCACTTACCGTGAAGGAAGGGCGTGTTAGCGTGCTTTTTTTTGCTCTATAGCCCGCGTTAGGCACAAAGCATGTTTTAAGAACTCGTTAATAAGCATTTTGAAGTATTCTAGGCAATTTCTAATTGGTTGAAAATGTTGTATTGGAAGGTATTCAACTGTTAATCATGAGTAGCTGGCGAGAGAGAGAACATGAACGGGTAGAAAGAGATATGGTTACTGTTGTTGCAAGTTTGATGGCTCTCTCCAAGTGCATTTTGCTAAAATATGCACGTTTAGAACTGATGAGGGGTCAAGAGGACCTACTGAGGTGGCTAATTCAGCAATGGGACGAGTGTCACCATGTCTTTCGTATTGGGGGCAATGAGCTCTCAATTGAGAAGGACGATGTTTATTTTTTGACCGGCTTGTCATGTCGTGGACCGAGGCCTAACTTGATGGGGTCCAGTGCGGATCGTCACTCCACTGTTGATCTTATTCTTCCTCATTGCATACGCAACACAGAGGCAGTTAGCAACTGGGTGCCTATTGCACGGGTGGCTTCGAGATCACTGAGGTCTCTACTATGGATTATAGTTCGCTTGGCAGGGGTCAAGAGTCATCATGTGGCCACTAAGGCCTAGATGTTGCTAGCCTTATATTGTATGCAACCTTAGGTATTTGACTAGTGTGATGGAGTTGTCCGTCGGGTCTGAGCAGAGCTTACAGCATGCAAGATTTGTACCCAAAGAGAGTTTGGGTATGACACATTGATCATTTCTTTCCTATTAGAGTGGATGCCAGTGATGAGACCCATGATGATTACAGTGTCATTGGGCCCATGCGAGCCGAGACAGGCTCGATGGGCAACTTTTATTCCGCGGACTGGAGAGGGTCCAGTCCGTCACTGTTTTGATGATGGGTTCTTTGATTGGTTCAACTCGCAGATCATTATGATTGACGATTATCCCTATGCAGGGATGAACTTCACCGGAGATCTGGAGCTAGTGTTACCCCCTGGCACTCAGTGGGGGCTCGATGGTAAGAAAGGAATGATCAGTGTACTTTAGGAAGTATTTTGTTTTTGTCTTTTGAATGTTTATGCAATTTTATTGTTTAAATAGGGTGAAAAATATGTTTTGACATGAAGCTTGTTTGCTTAACAAATATGTGGCACCTGTTCGCCCAGCTGGGGCCCCTCGTTATGCATGGCGAGGACTGTAGCTACTCGAGGTTGGCGCACCATCTAGGATGCGGAAGCCACCGGAGATGATGATACCCAGATCCTACATGAACTCTACAGAAGCTTGGAGGGTTTGAGCATGGGTGTACCACATTTTCCTATGCGGTAGGTTCCAATTCGTCTATAGCGGCATACCGTAGGTGTACCGGAGAGATACCTGGTGCCTCTAAGGAGGATAGCCAAGGTAGTTGTATGTTATTTTGAGCATCAGGCTTAGCTGGCGGAGCGGTTGTATAAGTGTCATAGTGTGGCTTAGTTTAGCCAATTTTTTTGTAAAATACCCAAGTTTTGGGAGATTTTTTGATGTAACTATTGTACTAGACATGACATATATACATATACATACCTTTGGTGATTTTTTTTTTTTTAATTTTTTATGTTTTTTCTATGGGACAAAATATATATACTCATGTGTAAATATTTTATAACAAATGTGACAAATGCCAATCTAACACATAGTTTGCCAAAGAATCGGCTAATGCATTAAATTCTCTAGGAATGTGTTCAAATGTGATTGTTTGAAATTGACGTTCTAAAAGTCGCACCCTTAAAAAATAACGTAACAAGACTGGATGACGGACACGGTAATGATTGTTAACTACCTAATGACGAGTTGAGAATCTAACCTGACCACTAAATTGGAGATGTCGCGAGATGCAGCCTTCGTGAGGAGTTGGATCACTGACATGTACTCGACAATGTTATTGGTGGTGCTACCTAGGAAAATTCCCCCAGAACCAAGCAGTTTCGACTCAGGAGTGTAGAGAACCCAAGCAGCTGAAGCAATGTGTCTAGTGTGATGACTACCACCGTCTGCGTATCCGACATATGATAAGGAGGATGACGGCATCTGTGTGAAAGAAAAAGATTGTATATGAGAAAAAACACCTCAAAAACCAAAAAATATCCAGAGACATCAAAACAATAGGCAAAACTTATATACATAAAATTACAAAGCATACGCCTAGTGCGAAACTAGGCAAAATACTTCTTTAGATAGAGCCCGTTGTGGGGCTCCGCGAGCGGAATTCCATTATAGTCCTGAAGTGTGTAAGCTCCTTTTGATAGGACCTTAGTGACGATGTAAGGACCAAGCCATAATGGTTGGAGTGTTCCTGCCCCGAAGAGGTCATGTTTCTGATCATAGAGTAGAACAAGATCACCTCCTTGGAAAGAATGAGGCTTGAAAGATTTGTTGTATTGAGCTTTGACTCAGTACTGGTGAGCTTCAAGTGCTAGTGTAGCATCTCGACGAGTTTCGTCCAAATGATAGAGCGAGAGCAAGCGCTCTTCTGTGGCAGTGGTGCCAGGTAGGAGTTCAACAATGAGTTTGAGTGATGGAATTTCACACTCGATTGGAAGTACTGCCTCCAGGCCGAATGTGAGTTGAAATGGGGTGAAGCCTATGGCAGTTTTGACTGACGTTCGGTATGCCCATAATGCGGAATACAACTTTCGATGCCATGTGGTTTTATGGTTTCTGACTAATCGATGAATCATGGGTTTTAGGACGCCATTTACGACTTTGACTTGACCATTAGCTTGAGGATAGTAGGATGAAGATTTATCTTGACAAAAATCTAGCATGGATGTTAATTCGGTCATCATATGATTCTGAAAGTGGGATCCATGATCGGTGACAATAGATAGGGGTACGCTGAACTGACAGACTACTTGATTGAACAGGAAAAGAACGGCGGTTTCACCATTAGCCTTAAAAGTGGGAATGGCTTCCGCCCATTTCGTAAAATAGTCGACCGCAACCACAATGTAGTTGTGTCCATTTTCCAAAATGGGATTGCAGGTGACGAAGTTAATTCCCCATTTGGAAAAAGGACCAATGGATATAATTGGATGAAGAGGGGCAGGATGAGCACGCATTTTATTCGTGAAAATTTGACATGGATGGCACATCTGGACCACTGCAATGTAGTCTTTAAACAAAGTAGGCCAATAATAACCTGCACGCAGGATTTTTTGCGCTGTAGCTATGCCCGGAAGATGACCTCCGCACTCCCCTACATGGCAGTCATTCAAAACGTGTTTCGCTTCATTGAAAATGAGACAATGCCAAAGAATAGTATCGATACCACGGCGATATAATGTATCATTCAACACGAGGTAGTGTTTTGCATGGTAGTGAATACGACGACGGTCGTCGGACGTGAGAGTTGGGCGGAAGCGTTGGGTTTGTAGGTAGACCAAAATGTCTCCATGCCATGGGTTCGAAGAATCGACCAAGTATACAGATTCATCAGGAAATGGATCATGAGCTACTTCTCCTGGGTCAATTCTAGGAAGGTTCGATAGCAATTCGGCGAAGACTAGAGATTTCTTTGCTTTGGCAGCTATGAAGACCAAATAAAATTGTTGGAGGATTATAATCCATTTGGAATATTTTCCTCCAATAATTTTTTGAGACAGGATGTGTCGCATGGGGTTCTCCAAAGCAATAACAGTAGTCTGTCGCAGCAATATATAGTGTCGGAGTTGGGTGACGGCAAAGACTACTGCCAGAGAAAGTTTCTCCACATGTGAATAACATAGTTCGGGTCTGATTAGACCTTTTGACAAGTAGTATATCACATGTTCACTGTCGTCATTGTGAACTTGAACCAGAACCATTCCAAGTGAGGATGGTGAGGCTACCAGGTAGAGGAGAAAGTCGCGTGAGTAGTCGGGGGCACTAAAGTGTGGGGCTGAAGTGCATGTTTTAAAGTGTCAAATGACCGTTGAGCTTGGTCATCCCACAAATATAGTGTTCCCTTCTTCAATAATCACATAAATCCTTTCGTCATCTCGGCATAGTTAAAAATGAATCGACATAAAAAGTTTGCCTTCCCTTGCAAACATTGGAGTTGGAGGATGGATTGTGGCACCAAAAATTTAAAAATTGCTTTAACCTTATCAGGATCAACCCTAATCTCGTGCTTGGAGACAATGAAACTTAACAAACGCCCAGACTCGACCATGAATACGCACTTGTGAGGATTTAGACGTATATTGTAGAATCAACACCTAGTAAAAATTTCTTTCAGATGAGTAAGGTGATCAGGTCCTTTCTTGGAATGGGCCGGAAGGTCATCCAAGTAAGCCTGTACAATATGTTGAATGTCATGGAAAGTGTAGTCCATAGCCCGCTGAAAATTTGCTCCAGAATTCTTCAGACCGAATGGGAGTTTACGATATGAAAATGTGCCCCAAGGATAGATGAAGGCAGTTTTATGTTGGTCTTCTTTTTTAATCACAATCTAGTTATAGCCCGAGAATCCATCCATAAAGGAAAAATATTCACACCCAGAGCAATCATCGGGAATATGATCTATGAATGGCGTAAGATAATTGTCTTTGGGACAAGCAGCATTCAGATCACAATAATCAACACAAACTCGGATCGTGCCTTGTTTTTTGTCTACGGGAACCAGATTGGAAACCCATTCTGTCAAAGGAACAGGATAGATGAAACCAGTGTTTAAAATTTTTTCTACCTCAGTTTTGATGGCAGCCGATTTGCGCGGGTGGACAGGTCTGAGTCACTGTCGAATTGGTTTGGCATTGTCATAAATCTTGATTTCATGCTTGACTATAGATGGATCTATGCCGGGCATTTCTTCATAAGACCAAGCAAACACATCGCGGAGTTCCTTGAAAAGGGATGTGAAGCGCGCAATTTCCTTAGGATTGTAATCTGCTCCAATCTGAATGATTTCCATGATACCTGTTTTGACCGAGATATCTATGAGCATGGTCTTAGAAAGATTACCCATGTTCCCTTCTGAATCAATAGTTTGAACAGTCGTGTAAGCGGAGGGAACCATCTCAGATGGATCAAAGGATGGGATTTGAGTATTTATCACGTCCGAGTCGATCATTAAAGCGCAATGGTAAAACTCTCCCCGAGATCGTTCTTCTAGAGACATAATCTCTCAAATAGCTTCGTCTGTAGGCAAGACTTCATTGAGGATATCCTTAGAGAGAACTGTGATGGGTGGAGGTTTGTACCTTTGGTTGAAACCATAGCAGTGGAGGGTTCAGATGTAATTTGGATGGCTTGGTAAGCCAACTCGGTTGGTGAGAGCGACATCTGATCTCCATAGGAATTAATGTCTGAAGGTGCTGGCAGGATCCACGAGTCGATATAGCCATCCAAAGTGGTGGATGTCATTGCAACTGTATTTTGAACCTCTAGTAGTAGGAGATGAAAGCAACCCATTAGGGAAAATGCCTTCAAAAGACCAGTACCAATACTGACGTAAGAGTCAGGAAAGCCTCTTATTAGGGGTACAATGCTACTTGGTAACGTGGTATAATCAGGGGTGTAGAAGGATAACTGATCGACTATGACTATTTTCCCATCCAATGGAAATAGGATGAGTTGGAAGACCGAAGAAACAATGGCGTTCATGGCGTAAGACCAACTGCGACCGAGCAATAGATTATAGTAGAGATGGCGATCTATGACTTCAACATCCACGGTTATTGTTTTCCCACTCAGAGTGATGGGAAAGCTAGCAAGGTATCCTTTTGGGAGGAACGTGTGGCCATCGAAAGATTTGAGGGAATTCGATAGCGATGACAAATTAAGAGAACCTAAAGAGGGCCAGCAAGCTTGTGACATAATGCAGGTCGAGGCCCCTTCGTCAATGACAATACGATGGATTGGTCTCCCTTTCGAAACAACCTGCACTTGGAATGCGAGTTCGTGTGAGAGGTTGGTCTGAGATTTTTCCATATCAAAGATAGCTAGCATGGAATCCTGGGGGTTTATTTCACCAATGGCCGAAAGCAAGGCTTTCCTTTGTGTTGGACAGGTTTGCAATACTTCGAGAGCAGACATAGCTGATGGTGCCTGTGCCAAATCTTCTACAATGTTGTAGTTTTGGGCTGCATGTGTAGAGGTGTTATGAGTCATGCGTCGAAGTGTCTCTTTGGGGGGACGAATCACGGGATCAGCAGTAGGCCGTTCGATATGCAGATCGTTGGGCGGTGGTGGATTTGAACTGGCACTAGGTTCTTGAGCGTCTATGGTAGGATTTACATAAAGCTTGGCTCGTGTTTGAAGTTCAACACTTTCAATGCCATAAATGGCGGATGACCCTTCACTGGAAGGATGCGAACCACCATTGCCCCTTTGCGGGGGTTGTGGCGGGTTGTCAACCATGTGTTGTTGTTGCTGCTATTTATTAGGGAAAGGATTATGAAGAATGATAGGTGTTCGCCCAGAATCCTTGTTTGCAATAAAATCAATGCATTCCTACAGCCGAGGACATTTATATGTCAAGTGGTCATCCGCACAGATATTGCAAGGAAATTTCATGGGTTTATCCTTCCCTTTGTCATTTTGGCAGCGTTTTTCTGATTAGGATTATTCTGATGGCCTGACTGCTCTTCCGAAGAATATGTCTTTTTTTGTTCTTCTTATTCTTTCCACTAGGTTTTTGTGAAGTTTGCACAAATTTTACCTCAGCGGTAGGAAGAGTAGTTGTTTGGTTAGGGGCAGTGGCAGCTGAAGATGGCTGGGAGGTTTTCCCCCAAGACTGTTTTGTGGCTATGCCAGAGATTGTGCCAACGAGGCCGTCGGCGTGGGCTCTGATTTTCTGAGTAGCGGAAGGATTTGGGTTACCAGGGGCATTGGGGAGTAAATCATATAGTGTGCTAGATTGTGAGTAGATCAAATCCAAATTTTGGGCACGACGAATGCATTGATCTTCTGTGACCGCACCGGATAGGCCAATGTCTTTAGAGATATGGGGTATGAGAGACTTACAAAACCAATTAGATAGAAGATGATCCGGGATTGGCACTTTGACTAGCCTCCTCCTACGCCTCCATTCATGAATGTGATCAGAGATGTGGGTGGTGGTGTCTTGGCACAGCAAGGTTAACAGTTCCATTTCAGTTTCATATCTGATTAGTAATTGGAAGTTCTTTAGAAACTCCATAGCTAAAGCGCCAAAAGTGTTTATGGCGACGCATGGCAATTCAATATACCACTTGGTAGCATTGCCTGTAAGGGTGCGGGGGAACAGTCGAAGCCGGATACTATCATCCACCATGGAATTAGATATAGACCATAAATAAAAGGTGGTGATGTTAGGTCCCTATATTACTAGTATAGTCCCTTATTATTGTTAGTGTAACCCCCTTATTGTTATTATTGTACACTTGTAACCCCCATATTGTTATTATTGTGCCCTTAAATTATTATTGTTAGGTCGGCTAGGATTCCATTGTGGCCCACTAGGATTACATTATGGCCCCATGGACTCCTATATATAGAAAGGAGGTTTTGTAAATTGTATCATCCAAGAATTGTTCATTTATGTAATGTATTGGAGGTTTCCCCCTCGAAGTGGCTTATTTCTAAGGCGTTGATATCTCTTTTCTTCTATTTTTGGAGCTGGTTACACAACAGATGATGTGTGCAGCTGGGTCTTCCCCTTGTTTCCCATCAAACTTTGGGATGTCAGAAGGAATCTTGTGCGGTACTGGAGGCCAGAGCGGGTTGTGATTGATGCGTTCATTAGTCAGTTTATAGATGTCGAGGATGTCTAGAGTTTCCAAAAATGGCAATTGCGGGTTTGCCCCCGAATCTAGCCAGGGAAGTATTGGCTGAATATTTGGACCATAGGGTCCGCCCATCAATGTGTTACCAGTAGGATAAGTAGGACTTTGATAAAAATTTCTTATGGGTGGAGGGGTAGGGATATATGGTTGCTGTCCATAGGGCATATTGTATTGCGAGGTGAATGATTGGTTTCCCCCAATATAAAAGTGCCCTCCCAGTCCAAATGGAGGTTGGGGTGGGTTGGCCCATATGGACGCAATAGAGCTGTCTGGAGGCATGCTACTACTTGCATAGTTCAACAATGACATAGACCCTACACCGATGTTTAAACCACTAAAGGGAATAGTGTTAACAATAGGCTATCCAGTTTGTCCTAACAATTGCAGGGGTAGTGAAATGTTCCCTGTTATTTGCATGCTGGTGACACTGCCCCTTGGTATGGAGGCCAAGGGGTTTGAACTCAGCAAAGAGTTACAACCGAAAGGGTTGCTAAAAGGAACCGAAGTAGTCCCACTCGTGGGAGGAGAAACCATAGGTCCCGATGTGGTCATGGTAGGAGTAGATCCTGAAGGACTCAGTGAGTTACTCACAGTTGTGATAACCGTAGGGTTGGGACTGGGCATAAGTTGAATACTAGGGTTACCAAGTAATGGCATATAACTAACAACTAGCGGGGAGGATGGTGGTGAACCTGGCATGGTTTCCATTGGTATCGACCTTGTGGATGCTAGTTGTGAAATGGATGTTTGTGTGGCCGAAGACATTTTTTGGCGTGGTGGAATCTGAATTCTCACAGTTGTCGATGGATCAGTGAGTGAAGGATTGTAATGAGGTATGACACATGTTATCACCCTAGTAGTTCTCAGGTTGTGGGATTTTGATTTATCGTTAAAGAAAACTAGGGGTAACCAAGAACCTCTTTTGAAATCTAGGATCTAGCCTTCCTAAATTCCGAAGAGGCATCTCTCCTTAAGATTTAGCTTGATTTTTGTTATAATATTTTAGGATAGGTATGATTTGACAATTGGTTTGTTTTGAATGTTTGGTGGAAATAAAAGGTATCTCAAGGTAAACGACAGAGGGATCTACCAGACCATTGGGCTATGGAGTCAACTTTTTAGCAAGCAGAGCTAGGAAATAAGGTCAAAAGAGAAAATGTACTAAGGGCAGGGTAGATGACCTTCAAAGGGTTTGGAAATAGGCTTTTTGATGAAATGGCAAGATCTGAACAAAAGGGCAATTAAGAATCCTTAAGTTACAGAAATGAAGATGAAAGAAAGGGGTCAAACAAGGACTAAGAGCATTTAAGAATTCTTAATTCCGGTTATCAGTAAAAAACATATCAATAATTAACTAGTAAAAAATAGGGAGCTTTCGACACTAATCCTGTATAAATCCTCCTAGTCAATCATTCAAGATAGAAAACATGAACATGTATGTATGGAACTTAGAAAGATAAAAAATGAAAACAAGAAAATACTTGACTTATCTGATCAACACAAGAATCTTGAGTTATGATGTTTGTTTGACTTAGTTCCAGTCTGTTGCTTTACAAATCGACTCACACAAACTCCAATGTATTCAAAAAAAATGTCTATAGTAGTCTTGAGAAATTTTATTCCACCCTTAATACTTCAAAAAGAGAAGTATTTATACAAATCAATTGTTTACAAAATATCTAAGAGTTATGAGAATATCTCTAGGAAAAAATAAAGATTAGTACATAGAAAGAGGGACAGCTGCAAAACAAACTCGCAAGTTGTCCTCTTATCAATAAAAAATAGGACTAATTATCTTAACTTATTGCTTTGTTGTAGTTGCTGGAAATGCTTGTTGGCACTTGGAAAAATATCTTTGGAAGATGAATTGTAATACACTCTTCATCCTGTACTTTATACTTTGATACTCTTTCACATTGCCACTTTTTTACTTTACTACTGTAAAATGAAGAATTAATATAGTAAACATTGTTTTGACTGATACTCTTTGACTCTGATCATTTACCTAATACACTTTTACTGCAAATTTTACCCTTTGTAAAAATGAAGAATATGACTGCATTTGTTCTGCTTTGTTTGCATACTGTTATATCAAATTAGTGAATTCCTGCCATTGTTGATCACTTGGTATCTTCAGTTTTTTCAGTTTTCTGTAGCTTTCATCAGCCTCTGTGTATTTTGCAAAGTTTGGCTTGACAATGAAGATGTGCTTAATTTCATTTTGTAGGAAAAACAAGTTCTCAAAGTACTCTAAGATAACTTTTCCAGTTGGGGAACCTTGTGGAAGAGGCTTGTTCACTTGTTCTTTTGTATATGCTCTGATATTCTTGTCATAATCTGTCTGCACCATTAGTTTTTCATTGAAACCATGAATATCTGGAAGGCCTGACTGTGTTAATATAGTGTATTTGGCCAAGAACTTTGTTGTTGACAAGTTCATGTCTTTGCATCTTTCCTCCAAACTGTTCATTATATTCCTTTTACTTAGGACCTTTTTTATTTGTAGTATGGTTTCGGTCCTATCCTGAATTTTCAGTTCTTCAAGCTCTTCTCTATTTTTACTGTTTAGAAATGTAATCAACTTTAAAGCTTGAGATGTCTTATCAGCAAGCTCCTCTTTTGTCAACTGAATTTATACTTGTACTGCTTTGAATAAATCTCTCTGTTCATAAATTATTTGAATGGAAGGCCACTGTAGATGTATGCCTTGAATAATGTTATTCCAAAGATAGTTTTTGATATATTTTACCTATTCACTGAGATTGAGCTGTTGCTGTAGAATCTTTACCTTCTTTTGAAGTCTGTTTTCTCTCTGCTCATGTCCCTTAGATGTGATTAAAGCATTTATGTGTGAGGTTTCGAGATCTTTATTTGCCTTCTTTAAATTATTGACCTTAGTGTTCTTAAGGGACATTTCTTCCCTATATTTAACTAGGTCTGTTGCACCTGTTACTGTTGTACGTGTGATGTAGATGATGCAGTGGCGAGGTATCTATAGATGTTATTGACACTGCAGTTGCCAATACTCCTTTTGAGGCCAAATTCTCTGCCACTGTAGAAGGAAAATCAGTACTGACAGTTGGAATGACTGTAGGAATGGAGACCTCATTTTCTCTTTTCAATGTTTCATTCTCCTTCATCAGAGTTTCTGTCTGATTCTCTGTTTCTTTAATTTGGACTGTCATCTTCAGTACTAGCTGCATAGTCTCATCCTTTTCTTTTTGTTGTTGAAGAATGTCCTTTTCCTGTGGATTCTCACTCTATGGAAGTTTAAGTTGCTTTCTCAAGGCAGCAATATATTCATTCTTTTTCCTTATGAGTGTTTTAGCAACTTCAATATTGGAGGGATCCACTCCAGTTTCTATCACCAAATCTTCTAAGGATGTGATCCTCAAATCCTTAGCATGTAGATATGCCTTATCTAATTTCATTTGAGTTTGTAAATTAGATACAGTCTTTTGAAGCATGGTAGCACTCATGGTTTTGTGGACTACCTTTGAATATAGCATTTCAATTGTGCTTATGTGGAATTCAATCTGATCTAATTCATGAATTGTATTAGTGTCCACCTCTACATCTGTCTTTGTATAATTAGCAATTGACTTAGGATCATACACTGTGGGTTTCAGAAATGACATGAGCATTTTGTTGGTGGAGTAATCAAATACAGTAAGAAACCTATCTTTGTTTCCTTGCTTTTCTTTAAGGAATTTAGAATAAATTCATTCTTAATTTCCTCATTCCTTTCTCTGACCTGCTTGAACTTTTTCTGCATGTTTGAATCTCTTTCTTCTGAAAATTTAGAAGAGGGAGGAACTTCCACACCTGTTTGTTTTTCTATCATTATTATATCCTTTTTTTGTTCTGATTCCTGATCCTGCTGAATATCTTTAACTGTTTCATTGAAAATCATTGTTTCTTCATCCTCTGTTTGTTGACCATTATTGTTTGTTTGATCTTCTTTTTCATCTATCTCTGTATCTTTTTCTTTCTCTACAGTTGTCATTTTGGATTTCTTGCTGTAAAGGATTTTAAATTTATTATCTGCAATGGCTTCTACAGTATAGCCTTCTTCTTCTCTGGGTATTTTATAGGACACTTCTGCTTGTTCACCAACAGTAATCACCTGTGTACTATCCATCTGTTTTCCCTGCATGTTATATGTTTTCATTCCCTGAAAATCATCAATCAATGTGTTTTCAACCCATTCAATCTGATTAGCATACTTTTCAATTTGTAGATTTGAGTCATGGAGGAATGGATTTAATTTACACTTGACCCTGAGGTTACTTAAAACACCTTGAGGGTCATAGTTCCAGTGAAAGATTTCTTGGAACTTAAATTCTGATAATTTGCTGACTATATCTTTCAAAGCATCTCTGTTATTGACTATGAAGGGGCTAATTTGATTTTTTAGCTTGAACTGTGTTTTCTTTTTGGAAGCTATGAAATTCACTACATCTACATTCCAGATCTATCTCAAGTACTCTAAAGCAAAAATCCTGGTAGTTAGAAACTTGGGTAATTTGTAAGGAGCCAGGAGTGCACCATATACTCTGATTTCTGTGTGATTTTTGTACAAATACTAGTCTCCTACCTTATAGTTTTCAGACAACTGTAAAATTATTTTGATGTCTTCATTAATCCTTGGTGGCTCTACTTTGTTCAACAAATTCATGGCAGGTTTAATAAACAAATCATTGAAGTCTTTATAGTTGTATTCACTTTTGTCTTTTATGAGTAAAGAAGTCCATAATACCACTGAAAGATGTTTACCTTCCACATCCATCTTCTGTAATGCAATTGGGAACTTTTCTTCTTAAAAAAATAGGAAGAGATGTAACAGATAGGATGAATATCTGAATACTCCTTCCTCAGGTAATTTAGTCAACTGATAATGCATATTATCAGCAATGAGTTTGGAAAAATTGATGACTAGTTCTGGATGTTGTCCTGGAGACAAGGTAGAGAGGAAACCTAGAATGGAGGCATCTGTAAACTCATCATTAGCATAGCCTAGAATAAATGAAAGCATGGAAATGATTTTTCTAGAGCCCTCAGGGAAGTCAAAAGTGTCATAAGATGGATTTACCTTAGGAATATCAACATGGGTGGGCCAGAAGTTTTGAAAGATCATGAATCTTTTAGGAAAGTCCAGATCGAGATAGAGCTGTGTTAAATCTTCAATGGACAATGATACTGCTCTTGGATCATGGCTCAGTTGGAGCATATCATTGCTGGCTTTAGCAGTTATATAACAAATGAACTCTCTATCTTTGTTTACCATACATCTCTGGTCAGGGATATAGTGTAATTGACATAACCTAATGAAATCTTGAGCTTGATGGGTGATGGGAACCACATATTTAGGCAAGTTTGGGTCCCCGATAGGTATATCATTTTCAAACTTTTTCACAAATTTTTCATAGCACCAATTGTGCACTTCAAGTAAGTTGAATTCTAATGAAGGATCACAGATTCTGTAGTCCAAATAAATTAATGAACTATTTTCTTCAGAGGTGATAGGTGGCTGCAAAGGTCTAACTACTTCAGTGGAATCTGCAGTTGGGGCAGGAGTAGGTTTATTGATTTTTGAAGGTTTAGGGTTTGGAATCTTGCTGGAGGTAGGTTTCTAAGGTTTGGGACCTCCAGTCTTAGGAGTGACTTGTTTCTTTGCCATTTTGAATAACACTGAGCAAGATTATACTGTTTGCTTAGTTTTTTTTTTTTTCTGGAAACAGAAGGCCAATTGAGCTGCTTTTAGGAAAAATTCCGAATCTGGGCAAGGGTTTCAGGATGGAAACGCATATTTACAATGTGCAGAGGACTGGAAAAGGGATTTCAATGGCTTTTACTCTAATTCATATATATTTCAACCGTGAAAACTGCCTTTAGATGATCAAAAATACTGAAAAACTGAATTTGGAGGAGATGGAAAATTCTGGGAAAATTTTGACAGGGTTCCCCCTGTTTCTTCAAGGTTTGGGTATTTTCAGACTTAACAGTTTATATTTCACAACGTAACCGGTTTGAATTTTCTTAAATTTGTGAAATGAAGGCTTGAATTTTAGAAATACCTTTTTAACGGTATTATGGCGGTCGAGGAGGTTTTCAGGTTGTACTGGTCTTTAAACTGGTCGCAGCTGTTTGGTCGAAGGCGTAGAGAGTCTTCGACGGTGAATTTCAAAGGGAAATTGGCTTTAGATGGGAAAATTGGTCAGTAGAGGCTTGGAAATGGTGTCTATGAGTGATTTTTCAAAGGGCAAAGGTGCAAAGGTATGCAAGTAATGAAAAACTAAGGTTAAAACCTTAGGTTTTATCAATATACATAACATTTATTACAGGTCAAAATCAATGGCGAGAGTGGTTTTGGAATTGAAGGCGAAACCATTCGTGGTTATCGCATTGCTCCTGGGCGGTAAACAATTTTTCACTTTTGGAACACGATCCAGTATAATTGAGACACGTAGCATATGGTGGTTTCATGAAACAAATTTTATCTCATTATTTTTCATAAACTTTGCCCAATCAATTTTGTTATGTGATATTGAATATACGCCATTGGATTTGTTTGAACGATGCGAATGGTCAAGATATATTGGGAAGCTGCGAGGCAAGGAAAGGTGGGACCCAGGTTTAATGTCCGCCATCGATTCAATAGGGATGATCAACGGTTGAGTTTTAACGCGATGAGGAGTGGTGGGGCAAGGGAATGTTTTATCGCATTAGATTTGGACCGTAGGATCAAGGCGAGCATTGGTGATTGGGCGGTTATGATTTAATCACGACGGGGAAGGATGAGGCATGAGGCCAAATTATCGCGTTAAGCGTGGATCGTCGGATTGGAAATGTAAGGATGATCGGATGGTTGAGGATGAGCGCGAGGGTGCTGAATTATGTAATGAAACTTATGTATAAAATGAGTTTATACAATAGTAAAGTGAATGGGGTGGGTTATAAATGATTTAACCAAGGTTTAATCTGTGGTAAGGGGATATATACCGGGGGAAAGGGGTAAGGTTAAAGCTTTAACCTTGATTAGGTAATGCGGGAACAAGAGTAAGTATTATTTTTCTGCGCAATTTTTAATACAGAGTATGTAAAAATGCACCTTTCTGAAAATTTAATTATATTATATAGTTTTAGATTTATTTAAAGTTCTTAAACTATAGGGGAGAGGGGATATTTTATTATGGGTAGTTTTCTATCAAAGGGATGATTTCGGGATGTTATTTCAACATGTGATTAATATCTTTGATACAAAAAGCATATAATAAGGGGTTTTTGGGATATTAAAATAAAAGAAGTTATATTAATAAGACTAGGATATTTTATAGGGAGTTAATAACTAAGTTAAGTGTTAATATGAAAAGGGACAATGAATACTAAAAAAATCATAAATAAAACTAAGGAAAGTGAAAATTAGAGTAAAGCTTCATTTTCATAACTCATTCACTTTTACTTAGTATATCATGTTTTTTGAGGGTTTTATACTTTGTAAAAATGGAGGAAGTTAATAAAATGGGCCTTTATGTAACATTTAAGTAAGAAAAGATTTCTCACTTATGATATCAAATGGTGATGAGTGCATGAAGGGTAAATGATGAAAATTTCTGGGATTAATATAGAAACTTAACATTTTCAACTAGTCAGTCATTGAGCCTTGGGTTCGGTCCCAACAGAAGTCGAGGAAATTCCTTGAGCCTCTTTGACTGAGATTCTAGAATATCAAATTGCTATGGGGAGGGGAAATTAGTTATTTATAGCCTGGTTAAAGATATTTAATATATTTGGGGAGGGGAAGTTAGTTATTTATATCTCGGTGACAGATATTTACAATGATGTTTCCCACCTTCTTCTACCTACCCAATCATATCTTCTAACATTTTTTATTCTGTTTTAATCAGGTGCATTTAAGCTAGCAACCTTACAACATTTTATTCTTTTCCAAAGTAGTAAAACTATCTAATTCTAACCTTATTTCATCCAAAAATCCAGATTAAACTGTTGGATTCTTATATTTCTCTACCTAACTACTGAATTGTCATGATTAAAATGTATGACAATTCTTTATTCTCTATCTAAAAAATTTGAAATTGAAAGATGACAAGTCAAGATTAAATTGTTCAACTCATCACAGATTATGGTATTTATTGACACTCTGCCATAATCAACTGGAAAAAGTAAAAGTAGTGGCATTTATACTTGCACACTTTCATGTTTTATTCATCTTTTTTCTTTTGGGGTATATTATTTTTTCTAAGTCCTTTGATCTTTCTTTTAGGACTTTTTACCCTCTTTTTGATTTTTGATTTTTTGATTTTTTACAAAATATGGGAAAATAACTTGCAGAAAGCAAAGTTTGTACATATTTACAAGACTACCATCAGTCAAGTCAAAATTATGAATCCTATATTTATAGGTTACTAACATAGGCTTCACTTGGGGATGACATTTCTTGGTGGAATGTCAAGAACTCTGAGATCAGTAGCCTTCAACTTTAACCTTGGTGATCCTGTAATTTCCTTCTGATTTCTGCAACAATTCATACTTATGATATTTTATACTGCAAAGCTTAGGTCCTTCTCTTCGGGCTTCAACCTTGTAGATAAAATCTCCAATCCAATCTACACACTTGCAATGAATATTTACAATGATAAAAGTCAATCAATCTAACTGGTGACTGACTCAGAATAATAGTAGTGTTTCAGCATCCTACTATTCACTGGTCCTTCTTGAAGTTCAGTTCCATCCAAATTCTTGATGAAAAAATAATTGTTACCTCTGTAACCATATATCACATAAGGTCCTTGTTATAGAAAGTCAAACTTTCCATGTTTTCCTTTATCCTCTCTTCTTGAATCCCATCTCAAAACTTGATCTCCTATGAAAAAATCATCTTCTTTAACCCTTTTTGTCAAAAATATTTTTAATTTTATCATGTAAAACTTGTGATTTTTCATAAAATTCTTCCCTAGTTTGTTGGAGATGTATGGTTTCAATAATTATTCGTTGAATATCATTTGTTTCCACCTGTGATTCTTGAATGATCTTCATGACTGGAACACCCAAGGAAGAGGGTAAAACTGCATCCATTCCATAGAAAATCTGATAAGGTGAAGTTCCAATAGACTTATTTGTGGTAAGTCTATCAGCCCATAAGGCATAGACTAGCTTTTTGTTCCATGTCTTTTTGTTTTCTTTAATTAATTTTTTGATGATGTTGATTAAGCTTTTGTTTGATGCCTCGACTAAACCATTACCCTGGGGATAATAAGAAGTCAAATGAGCTAAGGTAATATGGTATTTATGACAAAAATAAATCATTTTCTTGGATTTGAATGCAGCTGCATTGTAAGTGATAATCTTATGTGGGCATCCAAATCTTGACAAAATATTACTTCCTATAAATGAGATTATAACTGAATCAATAGCTTGCCTGGTGGGAACAACTTCTATCCATTTTGTAAAATATTTTGTAGCAGTGAAAATCCATTTATGTTGGCCTGAGGATGGAGGATAGATTTCACCAATGAAATATAACCCCCATTGCTGAAATGGCTTTTCAGTAGATATAGGCTTAAGAGGTAAGGGCAATAGTTTCTTTTTCCCTTCAAAAATTTGGCATTTGTGACAGGAGGTAACAAATTTTTTGACATCAGAAAATAAATTTGGCCAGTAGAAACTAGCTCTCAGTATTTTGTCTGCTGTACTCTTCCAGTATAAATGGCCTCCATAGTCACCTGCATGAAATTCTTCGAGAATTTTGTCAGTCTCTGATTTTAATAAACAATTTAGTAAAATCCCACTATTTTCTTTCCAGTAAAGTGCATTATTTAACATAAAAAACCTCATTGCTTTCTGTTTGATGAATCTGGCTTTAGTTTTAGTTAACCCAGGAGGAGCTTGTAAATGTGTGAGTACAAAGATAATATCAGAGTACCATGGTGAGTCTAGATAGGCCTCACTGATCAATGGAGTCGCCATCTCCTCCTGGTCATCTATTTGTGCAATGAAATTTATATATAAAGCATTACAATTAGATTTAGCCATCAATTTGGCTAAACCTTGTCCTTTAATGAGCTTTGTAGGTTTGATTTCAAGATCATATTCAAGGATAGTGGCAATCCTCTTTCCTTTCCTACCATCAGGTCCATCTTGTGTCAGAATATCTTTGATTGTAACATTGGGGACATATGCAATGATGTGGGAATGGAGTATGTAAACTTTGAAATCCTTTATGGCTTTAACCAAGGCTAAATCTTGTTTTTCCATTATATTTTACTTCAGAGGTGCATCTCTAAGGGCTTTACTAAAAAATGCAATTGGATGTTCAAAACCTTGGTTGTTTTTCTGCAGTAGGACTGCAGCTATGGTATGTTCTGAGGAAAATGAAAAGATTATGAAATATTTTGTATAATCTAGGCTGATTAGGATTGGTGCTTTGGTCAAGGCCTATTTTATGGATTCGAAATATTGTTTGGCTTCAACAGTCCATTTTATTGTAGAGTCTTTTTTAAGCATATTGTTGAGTTCTTTTATGATTTCAGCCAGGTTAGAGATAAATCTTCTTAAAAAAATATTTTTACCCAAGAATGCTTGAAGTTATTTTATGTTTCTTGGTGGTTTAATGTTTAAAATAGCTTCAATTCTTGTAGGGTCTATTCTAATGCCTTCCTTGGATATTATGTGTCCTAACAATTTTCCTCCTTCTAGTCCGAAAAGAGTCTTTTTAGGATTCAGGGATATACCATATTTTCTACACTTGATAAAGACTTGTCTAAGGTGATCCAAGTGTTCATCATTTGTTTTTGAAAAGACAGTAATATCATCAATATAGATAACTAAAAATTCATGGATTTCCTTAGCAAAGGCAATATCAATGGCCCTCTGAAATGTAGCTCCTTCATTTTTCAATCCAAAAGGAATTTTCACATACATGAAAGTGCCCCAAGGAGTGGTAAATGCAATTTTAGTTTGATTGTCTTCATGAACTAGAATTTCATTATAACCAGAGAAACCATCTAGTAAAGAAATTCTTGAAGAACCTGCCACCCTCTGCAAAATATGATCCATTTTACGCAAGAGGTAATTGTCTTTCAAAGAATCCTTATTGAGTTTTATAAAGTCTATACACAGTCGAATTTCTCCTGTTTTCTTTCTGGTGGGCACTAAATTAGAAACCCAATCAGAATACCTAACTAGTGCAATTACTTGTGCATCAAACATTCTTTTGACCTCTTTTTCGATTAAAGGTAACAAAATTGGATTAATCCTTTTTAATTTTTGTTAAAAAGGTTTTTGATTTTCTTTCAAAGGAATCTTATGTTGAATTATGTCTTTGTTGTAAGTTTTTAGATATTCGTAACCCTATGCAAAGACATATTGATACTCTTTCAAAAGTTCTATATATTTAACCTTTTCTTCTAATGGTAAGGATTTTGAGATTTTGATCATTTTTGGTTTTTCATTTGTTCCTATGTTACACTCTTCAATATCAGACCTGACTGGTTCCATTTTTGGCTTTTTGGGCACATCATTGGAATCAAACAAGTCTTCTAAGGGAGTCAAACCTTTTGGTAAAATGTTATGTTTCAAATCTATCAAATCTATCTCATCTTTGATCATTTCCTCTATATCTACTTTTTCCAAGTCATCTATGTCACTCTGAGTAAATATAGCGGGTTTATCAAAAATATGTACATCTAAATCATCTATTTGACAAAAAATTGAAGCTATGTTACAAGGTGAATCTATATTACAATCATTATCAATTTGGAAGTTCTGAAATTCCCCCTCATTGTTCAAAAAGTGATAAATTTGTTGATCTTCTAAAAAAAATTTCCAGTATTTTACATTATCTAGGACAATAGGTCTGTGTTTGATTTCAGCAGTGTATTTTTGTATTGGTGAAAATGGAAGTTTGCAGGTGCTGGCAAAGGTTGCTAAACAATGGGCTTGTAAATTCTGTTTTCTAGGAATAATGGCAAACTTTCATTCTAACAAATATTCAACCAAATCTGTGGCTGTGTCCCTGTATCCAGCCAATCTGGGATTGTGAACAGAGTATTTTGCATTTATTTGTTTGATAACTAACTCAAAATCTCCCATGATTAATATCCTTTAACCTCCCAATTTTCTAATGATTTGAAGACCTAAGATTAAAGCCTCATATTCAGCCATGTTATTGGTGCATTTGAAATTCATTCTAAAGGCATGCCCTTGGGAATGGCTCATTTCAATGTTGGTGATCCATACACCAGCTCCAGCTCCTGATTTATTCACTGATCCATCAAAATCTAAATTCCATAAAGCTTCATGACCAATGTAATCCTCCATTATTTTAGGTTTTATATCAGTGAGTTCAGTTTGGATATTCTTATGATCAGAGTTACAAAGAATAAAGGAATCAAGATCAGTGGGAGTTGAATATATTGGGTAATTGGTAGGTCTTTTGGCATTGCTGATCATAAACTTCGTTAAGGTTTCCCTATAAAGATTTTTGGGCTGTCCAAGTACCGAGATAGTGGCATAACTCATGTCAAGTTGTAGAGATCTCTGCAACTTTTCTCCCCATGAGCGAGAAAGAAACATGCCATAATTTGGCGGGATATCAGCTACCATGTAAGGTCCCACCTTACCTACCATAATTATTATAGAGAAATATTATATTAAATCAAAATGTGATATATATATATATATATATATATATATATATATATATATATATATTTATTATTATATAGAAGTTATTGGTGTCCTTTACACTACACCCTAAATTCTACCAACTTATCTTCAAAGCTACAAAGTTCAAGGTTTATCAAGATCCAAAAAAAATACAGCCATAATACTTGCTTCTTGTTTCGAGGAATTAACACCCTAGAGGTTGGTTGGGATACAACCTCCACAGAGCAGGGGCGTACTACTTAACAGAGACTCACACGACCATGCACGTTCAGAAAAACTGAATAAAGCAGAATGAGAGATTTACCCGTTGGTCCTACGTTTGAAGTAGATCCACGTGGGGTCCAAACCCCCAGCAACCGTCCTTCCTCTTTAACCTGAAATACAAGAAGAAACCAGCACAAAGGACAAGTTGTACAACATATATCTACTCTAAATGTTAGTGAGATTCATATAAAACCTTAAATAAATCATAATGAATGCTTGTATAACAAATATTCTCATACATAAAAGCATACACTAACACGTTTATTTCGGGAACAGCATGATACTTCTGTATTATAAATAGCACGTACAAAAGTAATCAAGTGGAGAGATCACTTGATCCTTCCAAGGCCTTCGCAGACCGTCGTCCGGATCCGTCCAGCCCTTGCCTCGCTAAGACTCCTTCCAAACTGGTGCATACGAGATAACATATAAGGGATGTATATCTCAAGGAAACAAGGGTTTCCTAAAATGAACTGGGAAAGTGCAGGAGGCACGGGGAATCAGACTTGGATAGGGAATACCAACAGAGTATAATAATAATAATTCTCTCTCTCCCCCTTAGGCCATACACATGAGGGCTTTTTATAGTCCCTCCAAGTAGTTTCAGCAGTTGGAAACAGTTGGCCACGGGCTGGGGTGGTTGAACTACCTGAGTAACCATCAACCCAGCGCGAAATTAGGGATTTTTTATATATTTTTTAATCATTTTAATGGCATACGCGAAAAATTCTAGCTGTACTCGCGTATACACGCGGAAAAACATGGGCATAGTCGCGTATGGAGGATTTTACACTGTTTTTAAGTGAATTTGTCCAAGTCTGTAGGAATGGGTGCCCATAAAGCCATAAAGCAATCATGAATCATGTCAAGGTGAGAAATGATGCTATAACACTTCTCAAGACTAAAATCACCTTTAAAATATAAATTATTTAGTGGGATGAATAAATGTCAACCTTTATGAACCACAATTTACAATAAACTAATTGTTAATTTCGTTGTAATTAAATGTGTTCAAGAGTGACTAATAACATGCTTATGAGTTATTTTCTTAAAAGGATAATTTAAATTATATAGAGTTGGCATCTCATAATTTAGGAATTCATATGTGAGCTGATATTGCAACAAATTACTTACTGCAATTTTGAATTTTCAGCAAGACCCTTTAACTCAATGAGTTATTATACTAGAAATACCTCGATCGTAAATCTTAAATTAACTTAAGCCTTTTGTTTTATGGACGGTTCATAAACGTAATTAGATGCAACCATTGAACATTATGAAAACCAATTTACAAGCATGAAATGTACAGCCATTGAGGCATTTCGTCAAACACTTACAACCATTATCTTTTTAAGGTGTTTTCACAATAATTAGCTAACATGAATCCAAAGTTGCATGACTTCTCTTTTTTTTTTTGTAAGTAGTGCCAATAATTGAACTTAAGATATTAGTAGACTATCAGCCATATTCATTGTTGAATCTATACCAATGAATATAAATATTTATAAATTTCAAACATAGCTCACAATGTTGTAAGGTACAACCATTGAGGAATTTTGACAAATAGTTGGCAGTCATAAAACAAGTTGCCATATGGTTATTTAAATTTTCAAATTATTAACCATTTATACTTTAAAAACAATTTCCAAGTGGTTAGCCTAAATCAGATTCATCACTATAAATTATTAGGCAGTTCCAATATAAAAAGAACCAAACAGCAAGACAAAACAATAGGCGGTTCTACATGCAACAACAAATCTACAAAACAGAGCAGATTTGGGAATTGATGTCCGAAACCTTGATTTTTGGAATCAAACGTGGGGTGAAATGGCCTATTGGTATGGATACCCCCTGAAGTGGAGCTGAATCGCAACAAGGACGCCCAGAAATGCGATTATGTAAAACAACAAAATTTATAGCCTAAATGTTTCATTTATGAATTTTGTCAAACATATGGAATGAAAACTTACAGCTACACCTCTACATTGGGAAAAACAACCCAGAGTTATGCTACTAATATATGCTCATTGAAATCACACATTTCTAAATCCACCATATGAGTTCTTGAAACATTTTACCACCCACAAGCTAATTCATTTGACATGAGTGACAAGCTTTTTGCACCAATTGCTACAATTTAAAAAAAAACACATGGAAGCCCTGAATGCTAAAGCCATTAAGGTTTTCTATCAAAATTATGATAGTACTATTACAACAACTTGAATAACAAAACATTGAAGAATATGAAACATAAGCCATAACTAAAATTTATCTCCAACTTACCTCAAGCATTTGATCTTCCAAACTATACTTTAGTTGCCATTATTTTTGCATTTTATTTTAAGGGTTGATTCTGTAATTCCTCCAAGCATATTTTGGGTACATGTCCATTTTCTTACTTCTGCAAGTTAGCACTTATTCGTGCATAAATAAATTTATAACGTTACTCATTCACAGATTTTGTCAAACACTTTGCAAACTATCCTAAAACCATTTATAAAACATGAATCTATTAATTACTTGAAACAGAACCATAAATCATGAAATGCTTACCCAAGTCCTTTGGAATTTATTTATTGAAATTACCTTCAACAATATTTGGCTTTCCTTTCTCAAATGCTACAATACCAATATTAGTACCATAAACTATACCAATAATAACTCCAATATTGAGATCTAAACATCCATACATATAGATTGATCTAGTCTTCATTTTTAACTAATCAATAATATTTTAGATAACATAAGCCTAAACCAAAATTAGATGCTTACAATAATTTAAATGTCTACCTTTTATTTTATGCTAAATCTATACTATAATTTTAGGACAATGGAAATTATACCTGAAGAGATATTCAACTCCAATCGTTGAGAATATGATCCACCTTCGATCCCTTAACCAACTCATTTGAACCATCCGGTTTTCCACCCAACCATATCCAGGGAGAACTCCTCCCCCTGGAACCCCCGAGCTGTAAAAGCTCACAACCAGTACCAAAATACAACAATAGAGAGAGAGATGCAAGTAAAACTAATGAAGATAGTTTTCACTTCCTTTAAATACCACTCATGTTCAACCTCAATAGATACTTAGTAGATTAGTAAGAAATTCAGATTTTTTTTTGGAAGTAATTGGATACTCTCCATATCTCTCCCTTTCACAATATTCCTCAAGTCTCTTCCACTCTTGGCATTACCCCCTCCCCCCCCAAATGAGAATACATGAGACTCATATATAGGAGGAGCAACAAATTCATGTCATAAAGGAGGATTAATATGCATGCATTGTATTCCTTTTAGAGGAGTGTAACTTATGCCATTAAGGAGAGGTATGCATGCCTTATTTAAGGAGAGTGTATCATATGCATTAAAATGAGTGTAAGAGGAATATTTTATGACACATATTTAATGAGTGTAGGAATATTTTATGACATATATTTAATGAGTGTAAGAGGAATATGCCATTCCTTGATGAGTGCATAAAAGAGAGTGTAATGTAATATTTAAAATAGAGAGAGTTACATAGAGCTATGAGAGTCATGAAGGAGAGAGGTGTGAAGTGATTGAGGAGATATAATTTCCTTTTAATAATAATATCATAGTCTCATAAAAGATAATAATAATATTAATAATATTAATAATATTGAGGATTAAGTCGAGATTTAACTATTACAATTGATTAATCATAATTTAAGTGATTTTCCTTCAAGTATACTTGTTTACCCATTGATTGGAGGTGATTTACTATTTTTGGAAAGTCATACTTGAAATGGTAGACATGACTTTCCATTTTTAGAAAGTCACTCCAAAATTGTTAGGAATTAGATTATTAAGGAAATTCATCTACGAGTTGCCCATGAGTGGTATTTTTCTTCCGGATAATAGGGATTTCGCACCCCTATTGTATGCATCTTTGTGCCTTAGTAGATTGAGGACTCCGCGCCCTGATCTACTCTAAAGATCCAAGATTCCGCACCTTGATCTTTTTTTTTTAAATATTCAGGACTCCGCGCCCCAAAAATTTCATTATAGATTCAAGACTCCGCGTCTTTATATTTCATGGATTTAGGACTTCGCGTCCTAATCCTTTTATCATATATCCAAGACTCCACGTCTTTATATTTCATGGATTTAGGACTCTGCGCCCTAATTTCCATGGCTTCTCATCTATTTTGCTTTGAAACTCCGCGTTTCACCTTAAGGTACTGATTGTGAGCTTATACCCATCTGATGGTTCGTTGGTAAGGTCTTCTTCCAAGACCTGCACACATCACAATCTCAATGATCAAATCAATCAAATGAATTTCATAATTAACTTATTCAAATTTTACCAAATATTGTGCATGACTTCCACAACCATTTTGGTTTTGGAGAAATGACTTCCGCAGTCATTTATAACTTGAGCATCCCTGTTGGCAATGACCAAGTCCCCTGCCACATCATGCTTAGTACGAGATTATGCACACATAATCATACAAATCATGTATCATCCATAAATCATAATTAACCATATGTTCCACATAACCATGATCGTCCATGGATCTGTGTCTCAATTCTAAATCACCATTCACGTCATACACCTATGTTCAAAATAGGATACCAAAAGAGAAAACATCGCTAATATTCTCTTAACCAAAATCAATCCTTGTGCACGCAACCATAGATATTATCATAAGCACACAACAACCAAGTGACCCAAACCAGGTCATAGCATATAAGCATGTACATAAGTCTTTCATACATAATATTACATCAAAATCACCATCTCTAAGTGTCATCATAGCTATCTCACTAATAAGGGACACTACATACCACAACATCCATGATCATGCTTTTACCAAGATATTGGACCAAGTTTACACACAAATCTTTAATCAATCCTATGCATTGGACTTTAGATGAATCAAATGAGAACAAGTCTTTATATGGCCGGGTTATGTCTAGATTCAGGGTTTCCATTATTGCTTTGGGCATCAGATTATGGGAAGCTCCAGTATCTAAAATTTCATTGTGTAATATCTGATCATGTATAGAAAGAATTAAGTAAAATGGAGGTACTGACCCATATGAATGCTTACCATCTACATTGGGACCAAAGATTAATTCAGGTCTATCATCACTCATATTAGTTGTATCCTCATTTTCATTTACATTCAATGTTTCAGTAATAATAGATCTATACAAGTCATTTTTAGCCAATTCAGTTAAGGGAATGGCTATCTTCAACTTAGATATTTCATATTGAATGTTAAATGTTGACTGAGATTTGATAGCTTGAATTAATTCATCTTTTGGAATTATTGTTTGGGATTATTTTTCTTGGGTTTCACCAGTTGTTTTACTGTTTCCAGTTTGAGTCTGTTGATTACTGCTGTCTTTATTTCTTTTTTCAAAGGCAGTTTGAGTAGAAGCAGAATCTTTATCAGTTTTTGAACTATCATCCAAAGGCTTTCTTTGAGTGTCATTTTTAGAACTTGCTGATTTAGAATTAGTAGAAGTTTTCTTTGGATCTGGGATGGTTGTTTTCACTGAATTAGATATTTGAACAGTTTGATCAGTGATATCAACAATCTTTGGACTTGAGGGATTGCAGTGTTGTTTATTCTCTCTAGGGAGAATTTGCAAAACTTTGTTTTTTGGAATTTCATTCTTCTTTTTATTCTGGTTTGAAGTAGATGTTTTTTTAGAAGGATCATTGGTTTTCTTGCTTCGAAGCTTATATTGACTATGAATTTCGTTTATGGCAGAATCATAACCTTGTTTAAAATCAAAAGATTCATTAGAATCTAGTCTGAGTTGTTGAAGCTAAACTATTTTTAAATCTTCTTGTGTGAGGAAAAGGGTATTGCTTTCATCTATCCCCATTACTATGTTAATGTATTCCTCTTCATCATCATGATCATGAGAACTTTTAGCATAGTTCTCTTGGAATGGGGTTCTTATGTTCTGATCTGGAGCAGCCTCTTTAGCCTTTCCAGGATTGTTGTTTTTTCAAAAATTTGGATTCCTTATTTGGGGTTGATTATCCCAAGCAAGCTTTCTTTCCATGTTATCTAATCTATCTACCACTCTATCTAAAGTTCTGGCAAGAAGATCTAAATTTGTGTCAGAATTTGATGTTTCATCTTTTATAGTAACCCTTCTTTCATTTCTCAGTCTTTCTTTTCTGGCTAAGATATTAATCTCTACACTGACAACATTCAGTTGCATTTGTTTTAGAGTCTTTGCATCTTTTTCTCTCAGTTGATAGGCCATGTTTACATCAAAACAATCAAGGAATTTAAGCAGCACGGAATATGAAGTTGGTTTGAGATCTGTAGGAATGGAATTGTAGATACTGTTGTATCTAGTGCAAAATTCCTGAAATGACTCAGTAGGATTTCTCCTCATGGAATCAAATTCTGATAAAATTTGTAAAGGATTTTTCTTTTTCTCCCATTTATTTATAAAGGCTCTTTGAAATGCAGCTAAATCTCTAATACTACTAGCAGCTAAATTATTAAACCATTTTTTTACTTCTCCAGTTAGACTTTGGGAAAATAATCACATTTGAACATCAGCTTCATCTATTTCATAGATCTCACAAAAGTCATTCATTTTGGTTACATGTTGTTGTGCAGAATATTGTGAGAGACCATCAAATAAGGGGACGATTTTCTGATATCCATCTGACATATCATTGAGAGGTTGGGGTAAAACCAGGGTAGCATATCTGACTACCATGGCTTGGAGTTTTGGTAAAATGGGAGGTACAGTAGTAGTGGCAGGAATAGTGCTGGTTATAACAGCTGATGAAGTAGTGCTTATAACACTAGTAGATGTAGTGGTGGTGGATGTGGTGGACTAAATAGATGATGGAAATATTATCTTAGGCTGCAAAGGCAACTCAAGAATGAATGATTCTATGGATGCGGTGGATTGAAGGGATGATGAATATATGATCCTATGCTGCAGAGGCAGCTCTGGACTAACATGCTCTATGGGTGAACTGACATTGGAATCTATAAATGAAGTGGCAACATACATATTTGAATCTGCTGCTAGAAAAAATGTGGTGTATAATTGAGAAACTGGAGGTTTAAATTGAGACAAAAAATTGGCTAATTTAATAGCTTCATCAATGTATTTAATTCGTGTAACATTAAACCTTCTTATTGGACTTTGAATTTAAGTTTTGTCTGATTTTATTGAGGTTGAAATAATTTTATGTTTCTCATTCACAAACGAAGTAAAAACAGGATCTATGACAGTTTCCTTTAGATCAGTTTCAGATTTATTTCTAAATAATGAATTTTCAAACTTGAAATCAAATTCAATATCTGATAAGCTTATTAATTCTTTGGGTAAAGAATTAGCTTTTCTCAAGGGCACTTCAGTTTCTAAACTAACTGTCTGTTTTTTGTTTTTTCCTGTCTGGTCCAGATTGTCTACTATATCTGCAGGGTTGGGATCAGGGTTGGATCTAGTATAATTGGCTTTCTTGGGAGCCAGAATGATTATTTTATAAATACCCACAACCTTTAAAATTAACCTTAAAGTAGAAAAGATATGTTTTAAAAGTATTCCTCTAAGATTAAACTTAAAACTGGAGAGTGGTTAAGTCCCCAGTATGGTCGCCAGTATGTTATCACGTTGGTAATTCTCAGGTTGTGGGACTTTTATTTATAGTTAAAGAAAACTAGGGGTAATCAAGAACCTCTTTTGAAATCTAGGATCTAGCCTTCCTAAATTTCGGAGAGGGATCTCTCCTTAAGATTTAGCTTGATTTTTGTTATAAGATTTTAGGCTAGGTATGATTGGAAAATTGGTTTGTTTTGAATGTTTGGTGGGAATAACAGGTATCTCAAGGTAAACCACAGAGGGATCTACCAGACCATTAGGCTATGGAGTCAAATTTTTGGCAAGCAGAGCTAGGAAATAAGGTCAAAAGAGAAAATGTACTAAATGCAGGGTAGATGACCTTCAAAGGGTTTGGAAATAGGCTTTTTGATGAAATGGAAAGATCTGAACAAAAGGGAAATTAAGAATCCTTAAGTTATAGAAATGAAGATGAAAGAAAAGGGTCAAATAGGGACTAAGAGCATTTAAGAATTCCTAAGTCCGGTTATCAGTAGAAAACATATCAATAATTAACTAGTAAAAAATAGGGAGCTTTTGACACTAATCCTGTATAAATCCTCCTAGTCAATCATTCAAGATAGAAAACATGAACATGTATGTATGGAACTTAGAAAGATAAACAGTGAAAATAGGAAAATAATTTACTTATCTGATCAGCACAAGAATCCTGAGTTATGATGTCTGTTTGACTTAGTTCCAGTCTGCTGCTTTACAAATCGACTCACTCAAACTCCAATGTATTCAGCAAAAATGTCTATAGTAGTCTTGAAAAATTTTATTCCACCCTTAATACTTCAAAAAGATAAGTATTTATACAAATAGATTGTTTACAAAATATCTAAGAGATATGAGAATATTACATAGAAAGAGGGACAACTGCAAAACAAAGTGGCAAGTTGTCCTATTATCAATAAAAAATAGGGCTAATTATCTTAACTTATTGCTTTGTTGTAGTTGTTGGAAATGCTTGCTGGCACTTGGAAAAATATCTTTGGAAGATGACTTGTAATACACTCTTCATCCTATACTTTACACTCTGATACTCTTTCACGTTGCCATCTTTTCACTTTACTACTGTAAAATGAAGAATTACCACATTAAACATTGTTTTGACTGATACTCTTTGAATCTGATCATTTACCTGATACACTTTTACTGCAAATTTTACCCTTTGTAAAAATGAAGAATATGTCTGCATTTGTTTTGCTCTGTTTGCATACTGTTATATCAAATCAGTGAATTCCTTCCATTGTTGATCACTTGGTATCTTCAGGATTTTTAGTTTGCTGTAGCTTTCATCAGCCTCTGTGTATTTTGCAAAGTTTGGCTTGACAATGAAGATGTGCTTAATTTCATTTTGTAGGAAAAACAAGTTATCAAAGTACTCTAAGATAACTTTTCCAGTTGGGGAACCTTGTGGAAGAGGCTTGTTCACCTGTTCTTTTGCATATGCTCTGATCTTCTTGTCATAATCTTTCTGAACCATCAGTTTTTCATTGAAACCATGAATATCCAGAAGGCTTGCTTGTGTTAATATAGTGTATTTCGCTAAGAACTTTGTTATTGACAAGTTCATGTCTTTGCATCTTTCCCCCAAACTGTTCATTATATTCCTTTTACTTAGGACCTTTTTGATTTGTAGTATGGTTTCAGTCCTATCCTGGATTTTCAGTTCTTCAAACTCTTCTCTATTTTTACTATTTAGAAATGTAATCAGCTTTAAAGCTTGAGTTGGCTTCTCAGCAAGCTCCTCTTTTGTCTGCTGAATTTCTACTTGTATTGCTTTGAATAAATCTCTCTGTTTATAAATTATTTGAATGGAAGGCCACTATAGATGTATGCCTTGAATTATTTTATTCCAAATATAGTTTTTGATATATTTCACCTGTTCACTGAGATTGACCTATTGTTGTAAAATATTTACCTGCTCTTGAAGTCTGTTTGCTCTCTGCTCATGTCCCTTAGATGTGATTAAAGCATTTCTGTGTGAGGTTTCGAGATCTTTATTTGCCTTCTTTAAATTATTGATCTCAGTGTTCTTAAGGGAAATTTCTTCCATAGATTTAACTAGGTCTGTTGCACCTGTTACTTGTTGTACCTATGATGTAGATGATGCAGTGGCAAAGGAATCTATAGATTTTATTGACATTGCAGTTGCCAATACTCCTTTTGGGGCTAAATGCTCTGCCAGTGTAGAAGGAACAACAGTACTGACAGTTGGAATTATTGTAGGAATGGAGAACTCATTTGCTCTTTTCAATGTTTCATTTTCCTTCATCAGAGTTTTTGTCTGATTCTCCATTTCTTTAATTTGGGCTGTCATCGTCAGTACTAGCTGCATAGTCTCATCCTTTTCTTTTTGTTGCTGAAGAATCTCCTTTGCCTGTGGATGCTCACTCTGTGGAAGTTTAAGTTGCTTTCTCAAGGCACCAATATCTTCATTCTTTTACCTTTTGAGTGTTTTAGCAACTTCAATATTGGAGGGATCCACTCCAGTTTCTATCACCAAATATTCTAAGGATGTGATCTTCAAATCCTTAGCATGTAGAGATGCCTTATCTAATTTCATTTGATTTTGTAAATTAGATACAGTCTTTTGAAGCATGGTAGCACTCATGGTTTTGTGGAATACCTTTGAATATAACATTTCAGTTGTGCTTCTGTGGAATTCAATCTGATCTAATTCATGAATTGTATCAGTGTCCACCTCTACATATGTCTTTGTATAATCATAAATTGACTTAGGATCATCAACTGTGGGTTTCAGAAATGACATGAGAATTTTATTGGTGGAGTAATCAAATGCAGTAAGCAACCTATCTTTGTTTCTTGGCTTTTCTTTAAGGAATTTAGAATAAAATTCATTCTTAATTTCCTCATTCCTTTCTCTGATCTGCTTGAAATTTTTCTGGATGTCTAGATATCTTTCTTCTGCAAATTTAGAAGAGGAAGGAACTTCCACACCTGTTTGTTTTTCTATCATTATTATATCTTGTTTTTGTATTGATTCCTGATCCTGCTGAATATCTTTAAGTGTTTCATTGAAAATCATTGTTGCTTCATCATCTATTTGTTGACCATTATTGTTTGTTTGATATTCTTTGTCATCTATCTCTATAGCTATTTCTTTCTCTGCAGTTGTCATTTTGGCTTTCTTGCTATAAATGATTTTAAATTTATTATCTGCAATGGCTTCTGCAGTATAGCCTTCTTCCTCTCTGGGTCTTTTATAGGACACTTCTGCTTGTTCGCCAACTGTAATCACCTGTGTACTATCCATCTGTTTTCCCTGCATGTTATCTGTTTGCATTCCCTAAAAATCATCAATCAATGTTTTTGCAACCCATTCAATCTGATTAGCATACTTTTCAATTTGTGGCTTTGAGTCATGGAGGAATGGATTTAATTTACACTTGACCCTGAGGTTACTTAAAACACCTTGAGGGTCATAGTTCCAGTGAAAGATTTCTTGGAACTTAAACTATGATAATTTGGTGACTATCTCTTTCAAAGCATCTCTGTTATTGACTATGAAGGGGCCAATTTGATATTTTAGATTGAACTATGTTTTCTTTTTGAAAGCTATGAAATTCACTGCATCTGCATTCAATATTTGTCGCAAGCACTCTAAAGCAAAAATCCTAGTAGTTAGAAACTTGGGTGATTTGTAAGGAGCCAGGAGTGCACCATATACTATGATTTCTGTACAAATACCATTCTCCTACCTTACAGTTTTTAGACAAATGTAAAATTCTTTTGATGTCTTCATTAATCCTTGGTGGCTCTACTTTGTTCAATAAATTCATGGCAGGTTTAATAAACAAATCATTGAAGTCTTTATAGCTGTATTCACTACCGTCTTTTCTAAGTAAAGAAGTCCATAATACCACTGAAAGAGGTTTACCTTCCACATCCATCTTTTGTAATGCAATTGGGAACTGTTATGCTTGAAAAAATATGAAGAGATGTAACAGATAGGATGAATATCTGAATACTCCTTCCTTAGGTAATTTAGTCAACTGATAATGCATATTATCAGCAATGAGTTTGCCAAAATTGAAGACTATTTCTGGATGTTGTCCTGAAGACAAGGTAGAGAGGAAACCTAGAATGGAGGCATCTGTAAACTCATCATTACCGGAGCCTAGAATAAATGAAAGCATTGAAATGATTTGTCTAGAGCCCTCTGGGAAGTCAAAACTGTCATAAGGTGGATTTACCTTAGGAATATCAACATGGGTGGGCCAGAAGTTTTGAGATATCGTGAATCTTTTAGGAAAGTCCAGATCTAGATAAAGCTGTGTTAAATCTTCAATGGACAATGATACTGCTCTTGGATCATGACTCAGTTGGAGCTTATCATTGATGGCTTCAACAGTTATATAACAAATGAACTCTCTATATTTGTTTACCATACATCTCTGGTCAGGGATATAGTGTAATTGACATAACCTAATGAAATCTTGAGTGTGATGGATGATGGGAGGCACATATTTAGGCAAGTTTGAGTCCCAGATAGGATATCATTTTCAACCTTTTTCACAAATTTTTCATAGCACCAATTTTGCAATTCAAGTATGTTGAATTATAATAAAGGATCAGAGATTCGGTAGTCCAAATCAATTAATGAACTGTTTTCTTCAGAGGTGATAAGTGGCTGCAAAGGTCTAACTACTTCAGTGGAATCTGCAGTTAGGGCAAGAGTAGGATTATTGATTTTTGAAGGTTTAGGGTTTGGAATCTTGTTGCAAGCCAATTTCTGAGGTTTGGGACCTCCAGTCTTAGGAGTGACTTGTTTCTTTGCCATTTTTCATAACACTGTGCAAGATTAGATTGTTTTCTTATCTTTTTTATTGGAAACAGAAGGCCAATTGAGCTTCTTTTAGGAAACATTCCGTATCTGGGCGAGGGTTTTAGGATGGAAATGCAGATTTACAATGTGCAGAGGAATGGAAAAGGGATAACAATGGATTTTACTGTAATTCAAATAGATTTCAACCGTGAAAAATGCCTTTAGATGGTCAAAATTACTAAAAAATTGAATTTGGAGGAGATGGAAAATTCTGGGAAAATTTTGACAGGGTTCCCCCTATTTCTTCAAGGTTTGGGTATTTTCAAACTTGGCAGTTTATATTTCACAACATAACTAGTTTGAATTTTCTTAAATTTGTGAAATGAAGGCTTGAAATTCAGAGAAATACCTTTTTAACGGTATTATGGCGGTCGAGGAGGTTTTCAGGTTGTACCAGTCTTCAAACTGGTCGCAGTTGTTTGGTCGAAGGCGTAGAGAGTCTTCGGCAGTGAATTTTATAGGGGAAATTGGCTTTAGATGGGAAAATTGGTCAGTAGAGGCTTGCAAATGGTTTCTGTGAGTGATTTTTCAAAGGGTGAAGGTGAAAAGGTATGCAAGTAATGAAAAACTAAGGTTAAAACCTTAGGTTTTATCAATATACATAACATTTATTACATGTCAAAATCAATGGTGAGAGTGGTTTTGGCATTGAAGGTGAAACCATTGGTGGTTATCACATTGCTCCTGGGCGGTAAATGGTTTTTCAATTTTGGAACGCGATCCAGCAGAATTGAGACACGTAGCATATGGTGGTTTCATGAAACAAATTTTATCGCATTATTTTTCATAAACTTTGCCTGATCACTTTTGTTATGCGATATTGAATATACGCCGTTGGATTTTTTTGAACGATGTGAATGGTTGAGATATATTGGGAAGCTGTGGGGCAAGGAAAGGTGGGACCCAGGTTTAATATCCATCTTTGATTCGATAGGGATGATCAACGGTTGAATTTTAATGCGATGAGGAGTGGTGGGGCAAGGGAATGTTTTATCGCATTAGATTTGGACCGTAGGATCAAGGCGAGCATTGGTGATCGGGAGGTTATGATTTAATCACGATGGGGAAGGATGAGGCATGAGGCCAAATGATCACATTAAGCATGGATCATCGGATTGGGAATGTAAGGATGATCGGAGGGTTGAGGATGAGTGCGAGGGCGCTGAATTATTTAATGAAACATATTTATAGAATGAGTTTATACAATAGTAAAGTGAATGGGGCGGGTTATAAATGATTTAACCAAGGTTTAATCTGTGGTAAGGGGATATATACCAGGGGAAAGGGGTAAGGTTAAACCTTTAACCTTGAGTAGGTAATGCGGGAATGGGAGTAAGTATTATTTTTCTGCGCTATTTTTAATACAGAGTATGTAAAAATGCGCTTTTTTGCAAATTTAATTATATTATATAGTTTTAGATTTATTTAAAGTTATAAAACTATAGGGGAGAGGGGATATTTTATTATGGGTAGTTTTATATCAAAGGGATGATTTTGGGATGTTATTTCAACATGTGATTAATATCTTTGATACAAAAAGCATATAATAAGGGGTTTTTGGGATATTAAAATAAAAAGAAGCTATATTAATAGGACTAGGACATTTTATAGGGAGTTAATAACTAAGTTAAGTGTTAATATGAAAAGGGACAATGAATACTAAAAAATTCATAAATAAAACTAAGGAAAGTGAAAATTAGAGTAAAGCTTCATTTTCATAACTCATTCACTTTTACTTAATATATCATGTTTTTTGAGGGTTTTATGCTTTGTAAAAATGGAGGAAGTTAATCAAATGGACCTTTATGTAACATTTAAGTAAGAAAAGAGTTCTCACTTATGAGATCAAATGGTGATGAGTGCATGAAGGGTAAATGATGAAAATTTATGGGATTAATATAGAAACTTAACATTTTCAACTAGTCAGTCATTGAGCCTTGGGTCCGGTCCCAACATAAGTCAAGGAAATGACTTGAGCCTCTTTGACTGATATTCTAGAATATCAAATTGCTATGTGGGGGGGGGGGGGGAATTAGTTATTTATAGCCTGGTGAAAGATATTTACAATGATTTTTCCCACCTTCTTCTACCTACCCAGTCATATCTTCTAACATTTTTTCTTCTATTTTAATCAGGTGCATTTAAGCTAGCAACCTTACAACATTTTATTCTTTTCAAAAGTGGTAAAACTATCTAATTCTAACCTTATTTCATCCAAAAATACAGATTAAACTTTTGGATTCTTATATTTCTCTACCTAACTACTGAATTGTCATGATTAAACTGTATGAAAATTCTTTATTCTCTATCTAAAACATTTGAAATTGAAAGATGACAAGTCAAGATTAAATTGTTCAACTCATCACAGATTATGGCATTTATTGACACTCTGCCATAATCAACTGGAAAAAGTAAAAGTAGTGGAATTTAGACTAGCACACTTTCATGTTTTATTCATCTTTTTTCTTTTGGGGTATATTATTTTTTCTAAGTCCTTTGATCTTTCTTTTAGGACTTTTTACCCTCTTTTTGATTTTTGTGTTTTTAATATTTTTTACAAAATATGGGAAAACAACTTGCAGAAAGCAAAGTTTGTACATATTTACAAGACTACCATCAGTCAAGTCAAAATTATGAATCCTATATTTATAGGTTACTAATATCGACTTCACTTGGGGATGGCATTTCCTAGTGGAATGTCAAGAACTCTAAGATGAGTAGCCTTCAACTTTAACCTTGGTGATATTGTAATTGCCTTCTGATTTTTGCAACAATTCATACTTATGATATTTTATACTGCAAAGCTTAGGGCCTTCTCTTCGGGCTTCAACCTTGTAGATAAAATCTCCAATCAAATCTACACACTTACAATGAATATTTACAACAATAAAAGTCAATCAATCTAACTAGTGACTGACTCAGAAGAATATTAGTGTTTCAGCATCCTACCATTCACTCGTCCTTCTTGAAGTTCAGTTCCATCCAAATTCTTGATGAAAAAAGAATTGTTACCTTTGTAACCATATATCACATAAGGTCCTTGCCATAGAAATTCAAACTTTCCATGTTTGTCTTTATCCTCTCTTCTTGAATCCCATCTCAAAACTTGATCTCCTATGAAAAAATCATCTTCTTTAAGCCTTTTGTCGAAAATATTTTTAATTTTATGAAGTAAAACTTGTGATTTTTCATAAACCTCTTCCCTAGTTTGTTGGAGATGTATGGTTTCATTAATTCTTCGTTGAATATCATTTGTTTCCACCTGTGATTCCTGAATGATCTTCATGACTGGAACACCCAACGAAGAGGGGAAAACTGCATCCATTCCATAGAAAATTTGATAAGGTGAAGTTCCAATAGACTTCTTTGTGGTAATTTTATCAGCCCATAAGTCATAGACTAGCTTTTTGTTCCATGTCTTTTTGTTTTCTTGAAGTAATTTTTTGATGATGTTGATTAAGCTTTTGTTTGATGACTCGGCTAAACCATTACCCTGGGGATAATAAGCAGTAGAATGACCTAAGTTAATATGGTATTTATGACAGAAATAAATCATTTTCTTGGATTTGAATGCAACTGCATTGACAGTGACAATCTTATGTGGGCATCCAAATCTTGACAAAATATTACTTTCTATAAATGAGATTATAACTGAATCAGTAGCTTGCCTAGTGGGAACAACTTCTATCCACTTTGTAAAATAATCTATAGTAGTTAAAATCCATTTATGTTGGCCTGAGGATGGAGGATGGATTTGACCAATGAAATCTAACCCCCATTGTTGAAATGGATTTTCAGTAGATATAGGCTTAAGAGGTAAGGGCAATAGTTTCTTTTTCCCCTCAGAAATTTGACATTTGTGATAGGAGGTAACAAATTTTTTGACATCAGAAAATAAAGTTGGCCAGTAGAAACCAACTCTCAGTATTTTGTCTGCTGTACTCTTCCAGTATAAATGGCCTCCACAGTCACCTGATGAAATTCCTCGAGAATTTTTTCAGCCTCTGATTTTAATAAACAATTTAGTAAAATCCCACTATTTTCTTTCCAGTAAAGTGCATTATTTAATATACAAAACCTCATTTCTTTTTGTTTGATGAATCTGGCTTTGGTTTTAGTTAACCCAGGAGGAGCTTGTAAATGTGTGAGTACAAAGATAATATCAGAGTACCATGGTGATTCTAGATAGGCCTCACTGATTAATGGAGTCGCCATCTCCTCATGGTCATCTATTTGTGCAATGAAATTTATATCTATAGCATTACAATTAGATTTAACCATCAATATTTCTAAACCTTGTCCTTTAATGAGCTTTGTAGGTTTGATTTCTAGATCTTATTCAAGGATAGTGGCAATCCACTTTCCTCTCCTACCATCACCATCTTGTGTCAGAATATCTTTGATTACAACATTGGGGACATATGCAATGATGTGGGAATGGAGTATGTAAAATCTGGAATCTTTTATGGCTTTAACCAAGGCTAAAACTTGTTTTTCCATTATATTGTACTTCAGAGGTGCATCTCTAAGGGCTTTACTAAAAAATGAAATTGGCTGTTCAAAACCTTGGTTTTTTTTCTGCAATAGGACTGCAGCTATGGTATGTTCTGAGGCAAATGAAAAGATTATGAAATCTTTTGTATAATCTGGGCTGATTAGGACTGGTGCTTTGGTCAAGGCCTATTTTATGGATTCAAAATATTGTTTGGCTTTAACAGTCCATTTTATTGCAGAGTTTTTTTTAAGCATATTGTTGAGTTCTTTTATGATTTCAGCCAGGTTAGAGATAAATCTTCTTAAACAATTAATTTTACCCAAGAATGCTTGAAGTTATTTTATGTTTCTTGGTGGTTGAATGTTTAAAATAGCTTCAATCCTTGCAGGGTATATTCTAATGCCTTCCTTGGAGATTATGTGTCCTAACAATTTTCCTCCTTCTAGTCCGAAAAGAGTCTTTTTAGGATTCAGGGATATACCATATTTTCTACACTTGATAAAGACTTGTCTCAGGTGATCCAAGTGTTCATCATTTTTTTTTCAAAAGACAGTAATATCATCAAGATAGATAACCAAAAATTCATGGATTTCCTTAGCAAAGGCAATATCCATGGCCCTCTAAAATGTAGCTCTTGTATTTTTCAATCCAAAAGGCATTTTCACATACATGAAAGTGCCCCAAGGAGTGGTAAATGCAGTTTTAGTTTGATCATCTTCATGAACTAGAATTTCATTATAACTAGAGAAACCATCTAGTAAAGAAATTCTTGAATAACCTGCCACCCTCTGCAAAATATGATACATTTTAGGCAAGGGGTAATTGTCTTTAAAAGAAGAGTTATTGAGATTTCTAAAGTCTATTAGTCGAATTTCTCCTGTTTTCTTTCTGGTGGGCACTAAATTAGAAACCCAATCAAAATACCTGACTGGTGCAATTATTTGTGCATCAAACATTCTTTTGACCTGTTTTTCGATTAAAGGTAACAAAATTGGATTAATCCTTCTTAATTTTTGTAGAAAAGGTTTTTGATTTTCTTTCAAAGGAATTTGATGTTGAATTATGTCTTTTTTGTAAGTTTTTAGTTCTTTGTAACCCCATGAAAAGACATCTTGATATTCTTTCAAACGTTCTATATATTTAACCTTTTATTCTAATGGTAAGGATTTTGAAATTTTGATCATTTTTTGTTTTTCATTTGTTCCTATGTTACACTCTTCAATATCAGACCTGAATGGTTCCATTTTTGGATTTTTGGGCACATCATTGGAATCAAACAAGTCTTCTAAGGGAGTCAAACCTTTTGGTAAAATGTTATGTTTCAAATCTATCAAATCAATCTCGTCTTCGATCATTTCCTCTATATCTACTTTTTCCAAGTCATCTATGTCACTCTGAGTAAATATAGTGGGTTTATCAAAAATATGTACATCTAAATCATCTATTTGACAAAAAATTGAATCTATGTTACAAGGTGAATCTATATTACAATCATTATCAATTTGGAAATTCTGAAATCCTCTCTCATTGTTCAAAAAGTGATAAATTTGTTGATCTTCTAAAAAAATTTGCCAGTATTTTACATTATCTGGAACAATAGGTCTCTGTTTGATTTCACCAGTGTATTTTTGTATTGGTGAAAATGGAAGTTTGCAGGTGCTGGCAAAGGTTGATAAACAATGGGCTTGTAAATTATGTTTTCTAGGAATAATGGAAAACTTGCATTCTAACAAATCTTCAACCAAATCTGTGGCTGTGTCCCTGTATCTGGTTAATCTGGGATTGTGAACATAGTATTCTACGTTTATTTGTTTGATAACTAACTCGAAATCTCCCATGATTAATATCTTTTGACCTCCCAATTTTCTAATGATTTGAAGACCTAAGATTAAAGCCTCATATTCAGCCATGTTATTGGTGCATTTGAAATTCAATCTAAAGGCACGCCCTTGGGAATGGCTAGTTTCAATGTTGGTGATCCATACACTAGGTCCAGCTTCTGATTTATTCACTGATCAATCAAAATCTAAATTCCATAAAGCTTCATGACCAATGTAATCCTCCATTATTTTAGGTTTTATATCAGTGAGTTCAGTTTGGATATTATTATGATCAGAGTTACAAAGAATAAAGGAATCAAGATCAATGGGAGTTGAATAGATTGGGTAATTGGTAGGTATTTCGGCATTGTTGATCATAAACTTCATTAAAGTTTCCCTGTAAACATTTTTGGGCTGTCCAAATACCGAGATAGTGGCATAACTCATGTCAAGTTGTAGAGATCCCTGCAACTTTGCTCCCCATGAGCGAGAAAGAAGCATGCCATACTTTGGCGGGATATCAGCTACCACAACATCCATGATCATGCTTTTACTAGGATATTGGACCAAGTTCACACAAAAATATTTAATCAATCCTATGCATTGGACTTTAGATGAATCAAATGAGAACAAGTATTTATATGGCCAGGTTATGTCTAGATTCAGGGTTTCCATTATTGCTTTGGGCATTAGATTATGGGAAGCTCCAGTATCTAACATTGCATTGTGTAATACTTGATCATGTATAGTAAGACTTAAGTAAAATGGAGGTACAAACCCATATGAATGCTTACCATCTACATTGGGACCAAAGTTTAATTCAGGTCTATCATCACTCATATTAATTGTATCCTTATTTTCTTTTACATTCAATGTTTCAGTAATAATAGATCTATACAAGTCATGTTTAGCCAATTCAGTTAAGGGAATGGCTATCTTCAACTTAGACATTTCAGATTGAATGTTAAATGTTGATTGAGATTTGATAGCTTGAATTAATTCATATTTTGGAATTATTTTTTGGGATGATGTTTCTTGGGTTTCACCAGTTGTTTTACTGTTTCCAGTTTGAGTCTGTTGATTACTGTTGTCTTTATTTATTTTTTCAAAGGCAGTTTGAGTAGAAGCAGAAGCTTTATCAGTTTTTGAACTATCAGCCAAAGGCTTTCTTTGAGTGTAATTTTTAGAGCTTGCTGATTTAGAATCAGTAGAAGTTTTCTTTGGATCTGGGATGGTTGTTTTCACTGAATTAGATGATTGAACAGTTTGATCAGTGATATCAACAATCTTTGGACTTGAGGGATTGGATTTTTGTTTATTCTCTTTAGGGAAAATTTTCAAAACTTTGTTTTTTGGAATTTTATCCTTCTTTTTATTCTGGTTTGAAGTAGATGTTTTGTTAGAAGTATCATTGGTTTTATTGCTTCGAAGGTTATATTAACAGTGAATTTCGTTTATGGCATAATCATAACCTTGTTTAAAATCAAAAGATTCATTAGAATCTAGTCTGAGTTGTTGAAGCTAAACTATTTTTAAATCTTCTTGTGTGAGGAAAAGGGTATTGCTTTCATCTATCCCCATTACTATGTTAATGTCTTCCTCTTCATCATCATGATCACAAGAACTTTCAAGATAGTTCTCTTGGAATGGGGTTCTTATGTTCTGATCTAGATCAGCCTCTTTAGCCTTTCCAGGATTGTCGTTTTTTTTTAAATTTGGATTCCTTATTTGGGGTTGATTGTCCCAAGCAGGCTTTATTTCCATGTTATCTAATCTATCTACCACTCTATCTAAAGTTCTGGCAAGAAGATCTAATTTTGTTTCAGAATTTGATGTTTCATATTTTATAGTAACCCTTCTTTCATTTCTCAGTCTTGCTTTTATGGCTAAGATATTAATCTCTACACTGACATCATTCAGTTGCATTTGTTCTAGAGTCTTTGCATCTCTTTCTCTCAGTTGATAGGCCATGTCTACATAAAAACATTCAGGGAATTTGAGCAGCACGAAATATGGAGTTGGTTTGAGATCTGCAGGAATGGAATTGTAGATACTGTTGTATCTAGTGCAAAGGTCCTGAACTGACTAAGTATGATTTCTCCTCATGGAATTAAATTCTGATAAAATTTGTAAATGATTTTTTTTTTCTCCCATTTATTTATAAAGGCTCTCTGAAATGCAGCTAAATCTCTAATACTACCAGCAGCTAAATTCTTAAACCATTTTTTTACTTCTCCAGTTAGACTTTGGGCAAATAATCGCATTTGAACATCAGCTTCATCTATTTCATAGATCTCACAAAAATCATTCATTTTGGTTACATGTTGTTGTGCAGAATATTTTGAGAGACCATCAAATAAGGGAACAATTTTCTAGTATCCATCTGGCATATTATTGAGAGGTTGGGGTAAAACCATGGGAGCATATCTGGCTTCCATGGCTTGGATTTTTGCTAAACTGGGAGGTATAGTAGTAGTGGTAGGAATAGTGTTGGTTATAACAGTTGATGAAGTAGTGCTTATAACACTAGTAGATGTGGTGGTGGTGGCTGTGGTGGACTGAATAGATGATGGAAATACTATCTTAGGCTGCAAAGGCAACTCAATAATGAATGACTCTATGGATGCGGTGGATTGAGGGTATGATGAATATATGATCCTATGTTGCAGAGGCAGCTCTGGACTAACAGGCTCTGTGGGTGAACTGACAGTGGAATCTATAAATGAAGTGGCAGCATACAGATTTGAATCTGCTGCTGGAAAAACTGTGGTGTATAATTGAGAAACTGGAGGTTTAAATTTAGACAAAAAATTGGCTAATTTAATAGCTTCATCAATGTCTTTAATTCTTGTAACATTAACCCTTTCTACTAGACTTTGAATTTCATCTTTTTCTAATTTTATTGAGGCTAAAATAATTTTCTATTTCTCATTCACAAAAGAAGTAAAAACAAGATCTATGACAGTTTCCTTTAGATCAGTTTCAGATTTATTTCTAAATAATGAATTTTCAAAATTGAAATCAAATTCAATATCTGATAAGCTTACTAATTCTTTGGGTAATGAATTAGCTTTTCTCAAGGGCACTTCAGTTTCTAAACTAACAGTCTATTTTTTCTTTTTTCCTATTTGGTCTGGATTGTCTACTATATCTGTAGGGTTGGGATCAGGGTTGGATATAGTATAATCGACTTTCTTGGGAGCCAGAATGATTATTGTATAAATATCCACAACCTTTAAACTTAACCTTAAAGTAGAAAACATATTTTTTAAAAATCTTCCTCTAAGATTAAACTTAACACTGGAGAGTGGTTAAGTCCCTAGTATGATCGCCAATATGTTATCACCCTAGTAATTCTCAAGTTGTGGGATTTTGATTTATAGTTAAAGAAAACTAGGGGTAACCAAGAACTTCTTTTGAAATCTAGGATCTAGCCTTCCTAAATTCTGGAGAGGGATCTCTCCTTAAGATTTAGCTTAATTTTTGTTATAAAATTTTAGGCTAGGTATGATTGGACAATTGGTTTGTTTTGAATGTTTGGTGGGAATAAAAGGTATCTCAAGGTAAACCATAGAGGGATCGACCAGACCATTGGGCTATGGAGTCAATGTTTTGGCAAGCAGAGCTAGGAAATAAGGTCAAAAGAGAAAATATACTAAGGGCAGGGTAGATGACCTTCAAAAGGTTTGGAAATAGGATTTTTGATGAAATGGAAAGATCTGAATAGAAGGGCAATTAAGAATCCTTAAGTTACAGAAATGAAGATGAAAGAAAGGGGTCAAAAAGGGACTAAGAGAATTTAAGAATTCTTAAGTTCGGTTATCAGCAGAAAAAATATCAATAATTAACTAGTAAAAAACAGGGAGATTTTGACACTAATCCTGTATAAATCCTCCTTGTCAATCATTCAAGATAGAAAACATGAGCATGTATGTATGGAACTTAGAAAGATAAACAGTGAAAACAGGAAAATACTTGAATTATCTGATCAGCACAAGAATCCTGAGTTATGATGTCTGTTTGACTTAGTTCTAGTCTGCTGCTTTACAAATCGACTCACACAAACTCCAATGTATTCAACAAAAATGTCTATAGTAGTCTTGAAAAATTTTATTCCACCCTTAATACTTCAAAAAGAGAAGTATTTATACAAATCGATTGTTTACAAAATATCTAAGATATATGAGAATATTACATAGAAAGAGGGATAGCTGTAAAACAAACTGGCAAGCTGTCCTCTTATCAATAAAAAATAGGACTAATTATCTTAACTTATTGCTTTTTTGTAGTTGTTGGAAATGCTTGCTAGCACTTGGAAAAATATCTTTGGAAGATGAATTGTAATACACTCTTCATCTTGTAATTTATACTCTGATACTCTTTCACGTTGTCACTTTTTTACTTTACTGCTGTAAAATGAAGAATTACCACAGTAAACATTGTTTTGACTCATACTCTTTGACTCTAATCATTTACCTGATACACTTTTACTACAAATTTTACCCTTTGTAAAAATGAAGAATATGACTGCATTTTTTCTACTCTGTTTTCATACTGTTATATCAAATCAGTGAATTCCTACCATTGTTGATCACTTAGCATCTTCAGGATTTTCAGTTTTCTGTAGCTTTCATTAGCCTCTGTGTATTTTGAAAAGTTTGGCTTGACAATGAAGATATGCTTAATTTCATTTTGTAGGAAAAACCAGTTCTCAAAGTACTCTAAGATAACTTTGCCAGTTGGGGAACCTTGTGGAAGAGGCTTGCTCACCTGTTCTTTTGCATATGCTCTAATATTCTTGTCATAATCTGTCTGCAACATCATTTTTTCGTTGAAACCATGAATATTAGGAAGGCTTGCTTTTGTTAATATAGTGTATTTGGCCAAGAACTTTGTTATTGACAAGTTCATGTCTTTGCATCTTTCCTCCAAACTGTTCATTATATTCCTTTTACTTAGGACCTTTTTGATTTGTAGTATGGTTTCAGTCCTATTCTGAATTTTCAGTTCTTCAAGCTCTTCTCTATTTTTACTGTTTAGAAATGTAATCAGCTTTAAAGCTTGAGATGGCTTATCAGCAAGCTCCTCTTTTGTATGCTGAATTTCTACTTGTACTGCTTTGAATAAATCTCTCTGTTCATAAATGATTTGAATGGAAGGCCACTTAGATGTATGGCTTGAATTATGTTATTCCAAAGATAGTTTTTGATATATTTTACCTGTTCACTGAGATTGACCTATTGCTATAGAATCTTTACCTGCTCTTGAAGTCTGTTTGCTCTCTGCTCATGTCCCTTAGATGTGATTAAAGAATTTATGTGTGAGGTTTTGAGATCTTTATTTGCCTTCTTTAAATTATTGATCTCAGTGTTCTTAAGGGAAATTTCTTCCATAGATTTAACTAGGTTTGCTGCACCTGTTACTTGTTGTACCTGTGATGTAGATGATGTAGTGGTAGAGGTATCTATAGATGTTATTGACACTACAGTTGCCAATACTCCTTTTGGGGCCAAATGCTCTGCCAGTGTAGAAGGAACAACAATATTGATAGTTGGAATGACTGTAGGAATGGAGACCTCATTTTCTCTTTTCAATGTTTCATTCTCCTTCATCAGAGTTTCTGTTTTATTCTCCATTTCTTTAATTTGGGCTATCATCTTCAGTACTAGCTGCATAGTCTCATCCTTTTCTTTTTGTTGTTGAAGAATCTCCTTTTCCTGTGGATGCTCACTCTATGGAAGTTTAAGTTGCTTTCTCAAGGCAGCAATATCTTCATTCTTTTGCCTTATGAGTGTTTTAGCAACTTCAATATTGGAGGGATCCACTCCAGTTTCTATCACCAAATCTTCTAAGGATGTGATCCTCAAAACCTTAGCATGTAGAGATACCTTATCTAATTTCATTTGATTTTGTATATTAGATACAGTCTTTTGAAGCATGGTAGCACTCATGGTTTTGTGGACTGCCTTTGAATATAGCATTTCAGTTGTGCTTCTGTGGAATTCAATCTGATCTAATTCATGAATTTTATCAATGTCCACCTCTACATCTGTCTTTGTATAATCAATAATTGACTTAGGATCATCAACTGTGGGTTTCAGAAATGACATGAGAATTTTGTTGGTGGAGTAATCAAATGCAGTAAGTAACCTATCTTTGTCTCCTGGCTTTTCTTTAAGGAATTTAGAATAAACTTCATTCTTAATTTCCTCATTCCTTTCTCTGATCTGCTTGAACTTTTTCTGGATGTCTGAATATCTTTCTTCTGCAAATTTAGAAGAGGAAGGAACTTCCACACCTATTTGTTTTTCTATCATTATTATATCCTGTTTTTGTGCTGATTCCTGATCTTGCTGAATATCTTTAAGTGTTTCATTGACAACCATTGTTGCTTCATCATATGTTTGTTGACCATTATTGTTTGTTTGATATTCTTTGTCATCTATCTCTATAGATTTTTCTTTCTCTGCATATGTCATTTTGGCTTTCTTGCTGTAAAAGATTTTAAATTTATTATCTGCAATGGCTTCTACAATATAGCCTTCTTCTTCTCTGGGTTTTTTATAGGAAACTTCTGCTTGTTCACCAACTATAATCACCTGTGTACTATCCATCTATTTTCCCTGCAGGTTATCTGTTTGCATTCCCTGAAAATCATCAATCAATGTGTTTGCAACCCATTCAATCTGATTAGCATACTTTTTAATTTGTGGCTTTGAGTCATGGAGGAATGGAGTTAATTTACACTTGACCCTGAGGTTACTTAAAACACCTTAAGGGTCATAGTTCTAGTGAAATATTTCTTGGAACTTAAATTCTAATAATTTGTTGAATATCTCTTTCAAAGAATCTTTGTTATTGACTATGAAGGGGCCAATTTTATTTTTTAGCTTGAACTGTGTTTTCTTTTTGGAAGCTATGAAATTCACTGAATCTGCATTCAAGATCTGTCTCAAGTACTCTAAAGAAAAAATCTTGGTAGTTAGAAACTTGGGTAATTTGTAAAGAACCAGGAGTGCACCATGTACTCTGATTTCTGTGTGATTTTTGTACAAATACCAGTCTCCTACCTTACAGTTTTCAAAAAACTGTAAAATTCTTTTGATGTTTTCATTAATCCTTGGTGGCTCTACTTTGTTCAACAAATTCATGGCAGGTTTAATAAAAAAATCATTGAAGTCTTTATAGTTGTATTCACTGCTATATTTTCTGAGTAAAGAAGTCCATAATACCACTGAAAGAGGTTACCTTCCACATCCATCTTCTGTAATGCAATTGGAAACTTTTCTGCTTGAAAAAATAGGAAGAGATGTAACAGATAGGATGAATATTTGAATACTCCTTCCTCAGGTAATTTAGTCAAATGATAATGCATATTATCAGCAATGAGTTTGGAAAAATTGAATACTAGTTCTAGATGTTGTCCTGGAGACAAGGTAGAGAGGAAACCTAGAATGGAGGCATCTGTAAACTCATCATTAGCATAGCCTAGAATAAATGAAAGCATGGAAATGATTTGTCTAGAGCCCTCAGGGAAGTCAAAAGTGTCATAAAGTGGATTTACCTTAGGAATATAAACATGGGTGGGCCAGAATTTTTGAAAGATCACGAATCTTTTAGGAAAGTCTAGATCTAGATAGAGTTGTGTTAAATCTTCAATGGACAATGATACTGCTCTTGGATCATGGCTCAGTTGGAGCATATCATGAACTCTCTATCTTTTTTTACCATAGATCTTTGGTCAGGGATATAGTGTAATTGACATAACCTAATGAAATCTTGAGCTTGATGGGTGATGAGAACCACATATTTAGGAAATTTTAAGTCCCATATAGGTATATCATTTTCAACCTTTTTCACAAATTTTTCATAGCATCAGTTGTGCACTTCAAGTATGTTGAATTCTAATGAAGGATCATAGACTCCGTAGTCCAAATCAATTAATGAATTGTTTTCTTCAGAGGTGACAGGTGGCTGCAAAGGTCTAACTACTTAAGTGTAATCTGCAGTTAGGGCAGGAGTAGGTTTATTGATTTTTGAAGGTTTAGGTTTTGGAATCTTGCTGGAGGTCGGTTTCTGAGGTTTGGGACCTCCAGTCTTAGGAGTGACTTGTTTCTTTGTCATTTTGAATAACACTGAGGAAGATTAGATTGTTTTCTTAGCTTTTTTTTTGGAAACAGAAGGCCAATTGAGCTGCTTTTAGGAAAAATTTTGAATCTGGGCGAGGGTTTTAGGATGGAAACACAGATTTACAATGTGCAGAGGACTGGAAAAGGGATTTAAATGGATTTTACTGTAATTCAAATAGATTTCAAACATGAAACCTGCCTTTAGATGATCAAAAATACTGAAAAACTGAATTTGGAGGAGATGGAAAATTCTGGGAAAATTTTGATAGGGTTCCCCCTGTTTCTTCAAGGTTTGGGCATTTTCAGACTTGGAAGTTTATATTTCACAACATAACTAGTTTGAATTTTCTTAAATTTGTGAAATGAAGGCTTGAAATTCAGAGAAATACCTTTTTAACGGTATTATGGCGGTCGAGGAGGTTTTCAGGTTGTACCAGTCTTCAAACTGGTCGCAGTTGTTTGGTCGAAGGCGTAGAGAGTCTTCGGTAGTGAATTTTATAGGGGAAATTGGCTTCAGATGGGAAAATTGGTCAGTAGAGGCTTGGAAATGGTTTCTGTGAGTGATTTTTCAAAGGGCGAAGGTGAAAAGGTATGCAAGTAATGAAAAACTAAGGTTAAAACCTTAGGTTTTATCAATATAAATAACATTTATTACATGTCAAAATCAATGGTGAGAGTGGTTTTGGCATTGAAGGTGAAACCAATGGTGGTTATCACATTGCTCCTGGGCGGTAAATGTTTTTTCACTTTTGGAACACGATCCAGCAGAATTGAGACACGTAGCATATGGTGGTTTCATGAAACAACTTTTATCGCATTATTTTTCATAAACTTTGCCCGATCACTTTTGTTATGCGATATTGAATATACACCATTGGATTTGTTTGAATGATGCGAATGGTCGAGATCTATTGGGAAGCTGTGGGGCAAGGAAAGGTGGGACCCAGGTTTAATGTCTATCGTTGATTCGATAGGGATGATCAACGATTGTGTTTTAATGCGATGAGGATTGGTGGGGCAAGGGAATGTTTTATCGCATTATATTTGGACCATAGGATCAAGGCGAGCATTGGTGATCGGGAGGTTATTATTTAATCATGACGGGGAAGGATGAGGCATGAGGCCAAATGATCACACTAAGCATGGATCATCGAATTAGAAATGTAAGGATGATCGGAGGGTTGAGGATGAGCGCAAGGGCGCTGAATTATTTAATGAAACTTATGTATAAAATTAGTTTATACAATAGTAAAGTGAATGGGGCGGGTTATAAATGATTTAACCAAGGTTTAATCTATGGTAAGGGGATATATACCGGGGGAAAGGGGTAAGGTTAAAGATTTAACCTTGAGTAGGTAATGCGGGAACGGGAGTAAGTATTATTTTTCTACTCTACTTTTAATACAGAGTATGTAAAAATGAATTTTTTTTCAAATTTAATTATATTATATAGTTTTAGATTTATTTGAAGTTCTAAAACTATAGGGAAGTGGGGATATTTTATTATGGGTAGTTTTATATCAAAGGGATGATTTCAGGATGTTATTTCAACATGTGATTAATATCTTTGATACAAAAAGCATATAATAAGGGGTTTTTGGGATATTAAAATAAAAAGAAGTTATATTAATAGGACTAGGATATTTTATGGGGAGTTAATAACTAAGTTAAGTGTTAATATGAAAAGGGACAATGAATACTAAAAAATTCATAAATAAAACTAAGGAAAGTGAAAATTAGAGTAAAGCTTCATTTTCATAACTCATTCACTTTTACTTAGTATATCATGTTTTTTGAGGGTTTTATGCTTTGTAAAAATGGAGGAAGTTAATCAAATGGGCCTTTATGTAACATTTAAGTAAGAAAAGAGTTCTCACTTATGAGATCAAATGGTGATGAGTGCATGAAGGGTAAATGATGAAAATTTCCGGGATTAATATAGAAACTTAACATTTTCAACTAGTCAGTCATTGAGCCTTGGGTTTGGTCCCAGCAGAAGTCAAGGAAATGCCTTGAGCCTCTTTGACTGATAGTCTAGAATATCAGATTGCTATGGGGAGGGGAAATTAGTTATTTATAGCCTGGTGAAAGATATTTACAATGATGTTTCCCACCTTCTTCTACCTACCCAGTCATATCTTCTAACATTTTTTCTTCTATTTTAATCAAGTGCATTTAAGCTAGCAACCTTACAAAATTTTATTCTTTTCAAAAGTAGTAAAACTATCTAATTCTAACCTTATTTCATCCAAAAATCCAGATTAAACTATTGGATTCTTATATTTATCCACCTAAATACTGAATTGTCATGATTAAACTGTATGAAAATTCTTTATTCTCTATCTAAAACATTTGAAATTGAAAGATGACAAGTCAAGATTAAATTGTTCAACTCATCACAGATTATGGCATTTCCTGACACTCTGCCATAATCAACTAGAAAAAGTAAAAGTAGTGGCATTTAGACTTGCACACTTTCATGTTTTATTCATCTTTTTTCTTTTGGGGTATATTATTTTTTCTAAGTCCTTTGATCTTTCTTTTAGGACTTTTTACCATCCTTTTGATTTTTGATTTTTTTTTATTTTTGACAAAATATGGGACAATAACTTGCAGAAAGCAAAGTTTGTACATATTTACAAGACTACCATCAGTCAAGTCAAAATTATGAATCCTATATTTATACGTTACTAACAACACCTTCCGTGAAAGGGTCCTCCGAAAATTCCGTATGATATGAGGCTATGTGAAAATCAAGGTTTGTCAATGGAGACTGCTCTTCTGCAGAAGGCGCGTGTTCACCAAGGTTCAGTTCTTCCTCAGGAGTCAGAGGAGGTAGACCTTGCTGTCGTCGAGACAGATGGCGTGGGTCGGATGATGCCATGGTGACTTGTTTATTTTAAAAAATTTTAATAAATTGTGATGTATTATAAAGTCTCAGTGACAGTAACCACACACCTAAAAAAGAAAAAAGAAAAAAGAAAAAAGGACTCTCTAAAATCAATCAGCAAGCAGCTAAAATAGGGCACCCTGTCTGAGTACTACCGTTTGCTGGAGATGAAACCCAATATCGCAATAGTATACAGAGAGGGTTGGTCGAAAGTATAGTTTCGGTTACTCTAGTGCTTCGCCCGAACCTCAGACGATAGGTGTAAGTACTCTCGTGAAGACGAGTACCCTCCTAAAGACCGAAGATAGAGTAGGTCCATCTGTTTCAGGTACCAGGACAACCTGTCCCAGTCACCTTATGTAAGTCCCTAAAAATTATGGCCACTAAAGATACCTCAAATCACAGACATCATCAGGGGAGTCACGGTCTAGGACAGCATGCTATATGGGCAGAATACCTAGATCCCCGATCTAGTTTCGACATCCCCGAAGGGAACCCCAATATATAGAATGCCCACCGGATGCAGTCGAAGGTGGGCTACATTCTTATGCACCCAAGTGATGTCTTGCGCTTAGCTCTAGTAAAGGAGTGGTCCCGATAATATGAGTGCAGTAGGATTTCGCTCGTTAATGACTCTAGTCTCAATTTTTGAGATCTTGGGTGATTTTCTCACTTTTCCTAACCCAAGATCCTAGCCTGAACTACTGTTGGTGTGAGTTCAGAAAAAGTAATGTGATTGATTTTATTATCGCTTGATTCTTAGTGTACTTGATTATTAGTCTTGCAGAGGGGGAGTGGACGTATGAAATGTAATGAGACTTTGCCTCAAAAAACCATGCAAAAATATGCTCTAAATGTTCAATTCGATGAAGAGTATTTCTACAAGGAGAGGTTTATTTTCAACATTCGTGCAACAAACATTCAAATAACACAGTTCAACTTTAAAGATTCAGACATCTATTTATCTCATCTTAACAGTCTTTTAACTTAAATTTTCAGAATTAATCCATCTAGATGTAGAAAAATTAAAAAAAAAAAAATCTCCTAAAAAGAAAATGTATTCGACACTAACCTTTCAAACAAGAACAAACAAAAAACAATGCCAGTTGGTAAACAAGCACAGGGATTTAGTCAAGAAGTGGTTCTGATGGCGAAAACTCTGAAACCAAAAAGGAACACAACATAGGGGTGGATAGCAATTTTTGGCTAACACATTGGTTCTGAGCAAAGACTACATTAATACAAATACTAACGCACTGTAATCAAAGCTAGGCCACGTTATAATGCTATGGAATACTGACAAAGATAGCGTTAGCCAGGGTAAAGTTCTTCAGATGACCAAAAGGGTACAGGACTGAACTCTATGAGATTTTGAAATGTCCATTGGGCATAAAAGCTGGTCAGAAGGATATGTGAACAGAGGAAAGAAGGAGGAATGAAAGAAATAATCCGCTTTTGAGCTTGCAAACATGCGACTCACTGTTGAATATCTCAAAACCTTTAGGTTTCTCTATGTATATCTCTTCCTCAATGATCCCATTGAGAAACACAGTTTTCACATTCATCTGATGAATGCGCCAACCCATCTACGCTGAGAGTGCAATGATGGATCTTATGGAAGAGTACCTTGTGACAGAAGCAAAAGTCTCATCATAATCTATCCCCTTGATCTGTGCGAAGCCCCGGGACACAAATATGGCCTTGTATTTCTCCACACTCCCATAAACAACTTTCTTTACCTTACAGATCCATCTTGAACCTACTCATGCCAAGTACTCTATGAGGACAACGGTTTTTCACATAAACCGCAGTGTTGCATGATTTTTCCCACAAATGCAATGGTAGGACATCATGCAACATCGCTCGTGCTACACCCACGATCATTTTCTTCTTCCTCTCCATGACCCCATTCTACTGTGGGTAATGAGGCGCTATGAGCTCTCTTCAAATTCTTTCTTTGTTGTAGAAGTTCTTGAATTCATTAGAGATGTATTCTCCACCATTATCACTCCTAACAACCTTTAATTTCTTCCCTGACTCTTTCTCCACCAATGCCTTAAACTCACAAATATGGCCTTGTATTTCTCCACACTCCCATTAAAAACTTGCTTTACCTTGTATATCCATCTTGAACCTACCATTGATTTATCAACCGATATTGGGACAATTTCCCATGCACTGTTTTTGACAATGGAGTCATACTCCTCCACCATTGCATCAACCTAAGTAGGCTGTTGCATTGCTTCCTGAAAGGAATATGGTTCAGTCACAATACATTTTCTCATAATAGCCATGTATCCAGTAAATCGGTCAAGAGACTGTCTTTGTCTGCGTTGTGAAGTAGGGGCTCCTACATTCTGTGTAGCATCAAGTCTCAGCCTATCAACTTCCATGATGCGCCTTCTGCCATTTCTGATGGATGGATCTGCATGAGTTATTTCCTCCACTCCATGAACCTCCTCATGTGGCTAATCCACATCTTGAGACTCATCTTTGGGAACCAACAGTGCCTCCTCTGCATACAAGTCCAACTCACTCTCAAGGGACAACCACATGGCTTTCCCCTCATCAAATTTTACATCCCATCACACAACAACCATTTTTCTATTTGGAAAATTGCTATAGGGTAAAATGCTTGGGTTCTTGGTTCTCGAATATCCCTCTCAGGGATTTCCGGTGCCTAAGGCAGACAATAAGATTAGCTGTATGGTTCACAAAGAAGATACATATATGGTCATACCAACTTAAACAACTTGAAGGAATAAGATGGAAAATTACCTCTTTCCAGATCTTGAAGTCTTTTGGAGAGCGCTAAGCAACGAAGCAGGGATCCTCCTTAACCAACTCCAAATCTCGACCCTGTGATCAATCAAAGCATCGGTGCAATCTCTACCACAATATACATTTCCTATCAATTAAGTTAACATATGATAAACATTAAATAATGCACGTCTAAGCCATTCATCTCATGCTATATAACTAATTGAGGAATAATAACAATATTGATGCATTGAATGGAAAAAACATATACAGTTCTATTGATTTATAAAAAAGGAGGATTACAACCATCGGTTGTGCCAAGCCCTCCTCAGTATTCCAATCTCTCTTTATCTTTCTCTGAATGTGGTGACGTCTTAATCAAAAATTTCTTAATGAACCTCTTTGATCTTTGACCTTCACACTACAACAATAAATTTTCTACTTCACATGTATTCAAAAAACCTTCGACCTTGAACCAAGAGCCTACAACTCCATTTTATAGGAGATGGAGAGGGAAATCATTGCCTTCCTCCTTCCACCAGTTATAAATAGAAAAAACCAAGATGTTTCCTCAACTTTCCATGCTTTTTCCTTTCTTGAGAGTTTAGTTTTTTTTGGCAAGGCCCAATAAGAGACTAGTGCCTTGCAGTTTCTATTTTGTACTAACTCTCTTATGAGAAAAAGCTGGAATTTCAAATCATTCTCCGCGGGTTTTTCCTGTTTCAAACTCAAAACACAGGTAACGCTGCCCTCTAGACTAAACAGAGCGTTTCCCTAGCCACTAATGTGACCTTTTCATGGATCAGGTGCGTTATAACGCATTTTGGCTGTTATAGGGGCACGTTACCTTGGTAGAAGTAGGTTTAGTTTAGGCCTCTTTATTCCTTCCATATTTATCTTCTCCTCTGAGCTGATGAGGAGGTTATTTGACCTGTAACACAAATACACACGATAATTATGGGGTGTTTCTATGTACCCCACAAAAATCCCAACTTCAAAAGTTGATTCCAGCTTCTTCCTCGTGTCGTTGGTCACATGCACATAAACAGATGAGCCAAAAATCTTAAAGTGTGAAGCATCAGGTTTCTTACCAATGAAAGCCTCTTTAGGTGCACTCATGCCAAGTACTCTATGAGGAAAACGGCTTTTCACATAAACCGCAGAGTTGCATGATTTGACTCACAAATGCAATGGTAGGCCATCATGCAACATCGCTTGTGCTGCACCCATGATCGTTTTCTTCTTCCTCTCCACGACCCCATTCTGATATGGGTTATGAGGCTCTATGAGTTCTCTTTGAATTCCTTCTTTGTTGTAGAAGTTCTTGAATTCATTAGAAATGTATTCTCCACCATTATCACTCCTAAGAGCCTTTAATTGCTTCCCCGACTCTTTCTCCACCAATGCCTTAAACTGATAGAACTTAGAGAATTTTTTATCTTTCTTCTGCATGAAGAAGATCCAACATTTACAAGAAAAGTCATCAACAAATATTACATAGTACTTATTTTTTTCTTTTGAAGCAACCAAGAATGGTCCACACATGTCTGTGTGAACTATCTCAATGATCCCCGAAGCACGGTTCTCCTTCTCATGAAATGTAGACTTTACATACTTCCCCATGGTGCAACCCTTGCACTGATCTAACTAAGCAAGTGTTCCTAGTGGAAGTCTAGTAGAAATTTGCCGCATAACTTTCAAGGCTCCATGATGAATATGGCCCAATCACATGTTCCATAATTTGCCCTCATTCCATCTCATCACTTTCTCCACCTTTCCTATCATGGCAGTGCAGCCATCTACCTCCAGCTTGTAGAGATTATTAACTCAAATCCCTATCCTCTTTGCTTGACCCATTGTTTTATGTCGTAGGAAAGCTTTTCCATCACTAAAAACAACATCATAGCCTATGTGCTCCAACATTACGACTGAGACCAATTTTTTCTTCAGACTTGGTACATGCATCACATATTTTAATTGAAATGGTTTACCTGACACCCTCTGAAAGGTAATGGTACCAATCCTAGTAGCACTGTACCGTCTGTCGTCACCCATCTCAATATGCATCTGGAGATCTTTCTCCTCCAAGTCACTGAAAAGTTCCTTATCTCTCGTCATGTGAAAGGAAGCGCCACTATCCAAATACCACACCGATCCCAATGCACTTGACACCATGCATGCAATCAAGGAGAATTCAAGCTCAAATTACGATGCAAGGGCCTCACCAGCTGCAGCTCCAGAAACCTTCTTGTTCTTCTTCTTTTGTGGACAGTTAGTAGTAGAATTCCCATGTTCATGACAGTGAAAACACTTCACCTTGGACATGTCCTACTTCTTTCCTTTAGACTCGGATTTAGAAGGAAATTTCTTCCCATTCCTCTTCTTTGCCTTGGCAGCCAAAGCACAATCCTCTTCACCATCATGCTTTGATGAAGAGCCATCTCTGGTGTTCCTTCTGAACTCCACCTGCACCAAATTCGACCACAGTCGTCCCCAATCTGGCAATTTTTCTCGTCCGTTGACAGAGTATTCATAATTGTGCCAACTCTTAGGAAGTGCTAGGAGAGCCAAACTCACCAAATCATCCTCAATGAATTTTATTCCCACTCTCCCCAGTTCATCTCGACATTGGAAAAACTTTGTGAGATACTTTGGAATGGTGTCGCCCTTTTCCATATTGATTTTCCTAAGTTTATCTTTGAGCGCCAATTTCCTATTGTCACTACTGCTTTGGAATATATCCATCAAAGCCTTTCACATAGCATATGGTGTGCGTTGGGTACCAAATCTGCATACTTTTCTCTCCCATTTTCACCCACTCTTTCACTTATTTGTATCATTAATATTCATTAAATGTTCTAAATGCACAAGGTAAAACCCCTTTCATTGTTTTATCTGGAATGTTTAATTAATGAAGTAATAGCCACAGGGATTTTTCCTATGTGAGCACTAATTTTCTTATTGCTGCAGATTCGGCAATCAAAGGGTGACATTTACAAGTCATAGAAGCAACTCCGAGTTCACAACGCTATTTCAATAAGATATAACAACATAACTGATTCCAACCCGACTCCAGATCTATTTCAGACCTTTCTTGGTTTTCTCTGGGAAGCTAGGTTGGTCATTGCAACAATTGTATATTTGTAGATTTTAGTTGTCTAATTGGGAAGATGGTTTTCAGAACAATTGTATAAGAAGGGTCTCAGGGCTGTGAATAGGGTAGCGTACAAAAGATCAAGTTTGTAACAGAAGATTGTTAATCAATTGAATGCAAGCCATTTTGATGTTCTATCTGTAAGCTATGAGTTTATTGCAACCCTAGTCAGAGAGTTGGGCCCACTCTTCTGATCAGGTGCTGCGTTATTTCTGTATGTTTATTTCGCATTTCTGTTTGAGTATTTTAATTGTTGCTATGGTATGTTTCTTTAATTTCCGAGAATTCTTTTATAATTCTACAATTTATCTTTAATTACTATCATAGTAGTTCTGGTTATTTTAATTGTTGAATCCGTGATCAATATGAGACTGTGCCATTTCCCCTACATATACCTTGCATGTTACCTTGAAATAATGTACGCACCTGAATTGATAAATTAGTGTGGAAAAAGGGTTGAATAGTTTATTCACACTTAGACACCAACATTTTGGTGCCGTTGTCGGGAAAGAATAACAAGGTGCAAGAACACGATCCATAATTGACCCAAAGATCAATCTCTCGTCTTAGGGAGGGAATTTTTTACCCTGCTCTAAGTCCTGAGCGTGGTGTTTTGTTTTCCTGGTTTTCAATTGTTTTTTTTAGAAATCAATATCTTGTCTTAGGGATGGAATTTATTACCTTGCTCTAAGTCTCGAGCGTAGTGTTCTGTTTTTTTGCTTTTCGATTGTTTTTTTAGAGATCAATCTCTCGTCTTAGGGAGGGAATTTGTTACCCTGCTCTAAGTCCTGAGCGTAGTATTTTTCTTTCTTATTTTATGATTTCTTTCCTAGGGGAAAATTTCTTGTCCTAAGGAGGGTATTGGATTACCCTACTTCAAGTCCTAAACCATAACTTTTCAAGTTTGTGTGATTTTTTGTTTTAACCCAACTTTCATTTTTTAAGTCTATTTGATTTTTTTCTTGAATCTAATCTCTCGTCTTGGGGAGGAATTTATTTTTTCTACTCCAGGTCCTGAGCACTATCGTTATTTTAATTATTTCTTCCCACCAATTGTGTGAACAGAGATTCGAATAAGAGGGGCAGAGGAATACCCCTAAAAAAAGGAAGGGATCTGGGAAGGAATACGTATATCTAGGAGATCATCGCAAAGTCTGAGGGGCAGTCGGTTGAGCAGCCAGTGCCATCCATGCTACTAGAGAAGAACCTTTGAATGGAGGAATAAGAAGTAAATAAAGTATCAGTAGAAGGAATATCCCTGTTGTCGGCAGAAGGAGAAGAAATTGTAAGCAGGGAATTAGAGGAATTGAGTAAATCCAATTGGTAAGAACTCCTGAAGGAGTTGGCATCACCATGAGATCAAGGGAGTGGTGTGAAACCTCCTGCAATTGAATCACCCCAATTATCAGTTGCAGAACCAGTTGAAATCCCAGGTGAGTATTGTAGGATATCTATGGCACCTACAAATTCTTCTATTGATTTCCCAATTGGGGACATCAGAGGTGATGCACCAATGAAGCCCATCCCTTTTACAGCTTTGCCTAATTTTCATGGGATTTCCTCTAAGGACCCCGATACATTCCTCTTTGAATTTGATATTGCCTATCTGGGGTACGACTATATCGCTGATGCCCAGAAATTAAAGATATTTACTACTACTTTAAAGGGGACAACCATGCGATGGTTCATGGGTTTAGGGGGAAATACTATCTCCTCATGGGATGCGATGAAGGAAATCTTGTTGGAGAAATACCAGGATTACTGTAAATATCGTGACATCAAGGAGGATTCTTTTAAGTTTGTGTAGAAAGAAGATGATAATATGGAAGATTGTGTGGAATGATTTAAATACATATTTCAGAGGTCATGCCATAGTGACTCGAACAAATATATTCTGAATATCATCCTTCTCCGGGAACTTAGGAAAGATTCTCTGCAAATTTTAAAAAAAGTGGGAAAGGGGAACATCTCAAAGGAAGACTTCGATACTATTTGTGGGTTGTGCATCCAATGTTCATGAGGGGATATAAGAAATGGACAAGGAATTCAGTCATCAAAAATTTTTGGTGGAGGGGTCACAAAGGCGGAAATCAGAAATCTACTGGATAACTTGAGGACTGATATCCTAAGTACATTATCTACCCATATGGAAACCTTGCAAGTGAAGCAGAAGCAAATGGAGTTGGAAAAGACTATGGCTATATTTTTCCCTCAGTGTAGAAAGAAACATCCGCTGAAGGAATTTCCATTAAACACATTTTAAGCTTGTGCAATTTACAAACAAGCCCATGCGACCAGCTCGTGCCCTTCTTTGCCAGGATTGAAGGCAGTGTTTCAAGGAGAAAGTGAAGAGAGCATGGTGGATAAACTGTATTTCATGGGACCGAAGAGCCCATTGTTGATCAGTGGTTGTCATTGATGTCAACCCAAGCAACACAAGGGGCTACTCCTGTATTGCATGGTAATTTTGACCTACAAAATTACTATATTCTGGGTCAAGAATATTTTTGATGGCTTCTACTTGTCAAGATGTTTCTATTGATATATGTCACACCATGTAATTCTTCACAGTTTAAAAGATATTCATGTTGAAGTTTGTAACCCCATGGGGTTGTGGCTTGGGTCATTGAAAAGTCAATAATTAATAATTTTTAAGCTCCTAAAATCCATCCCACGTTCACTTGTTGAAGCCCCTCTCAAACTAACCATTTATGTAAATTGTGATCCTCATATCCTCTTTATGTAGGGATTTCGCTACATGAAACAGGTCATCGTGGAATTTGCGCTCTAACTTTGTTTCTATGAAGGATCAGAAGCTGAATTTTTTATGAGGTGAAGCCTAAATCCTGAGGAATCTCCTATAAAAATTTTAGATCAGGATGCATAAAATTTTCAAAGATATGATCTGTGGAATTCGATGTTTTTACAGGCTCCTGAACTTCATCTCAAAGAAGTGACCTTGGGAAAATCGTCATAACTCTCTCTCTGAGTATCAGATTAGAAATTTGTAATAATTGGAAGATATCACATGGCCTGTAGTTTTCTCTTTATCAATTTCAGAGCCAAATGAAGAAACAGTGACACGTGGCATGCCATACAAGTTTTCTCTACTGAAACAGTCCATAATTAGGTCATTATGAGAGATTGGGCATAACTCTCTCTTGAAGAATCCAAATCAGATCAGACCTATGGAATTGGAAAGAAGACCCATAGTACTACTACAAAGTCAAAAATCACATATTGGGGAGCTGAAATAACAGAGATAAACCATATTCAATATCGAGATCCTAGAAGGCAAGAAAAAGAAAGATCATGTTTTTTCAAGGGCTGTAAAGGACCAGACTTTCTAGGGCAGCAAAGCAAAGAAAGGTGCAGCATAGGGTAGCATGAAAAGAGCATAAATCAAGGTAAATAACAACAGCAATAATTTCAGCACATGAAGTATTCAAGTGGGCAACATTGCATACAATCATTGTAAAGGTATCATTGTACTAAGTCATTGTAAATGCATCATTGTAAAAAATTTACAAGTGTATATATGCCAAGAGTTGAAGAGGAAGTGTCGGGAGGTCTAGGATCATCATTAGGTGGTTGTTTCATAGTTGGGATTATGTTATAGTGTGTCTTCTTCTTCTACATCATTCTATATCATTGTCAAGTGGACTATTTTCCCTGGTATGAGAGTCTATTCTTGTTTTATTCTTCTACAGGGTGGTAGGCTGGTGCATGAATTCACCAACAGGAACAATCCTGTGAAAAATTTAAGGTGGTAGGGTGGTGGTAGGGTGAGTTGTAGCTCATTGGGTGTTGGGGCATCTGTTCAGTTGACTACTGAAGAATCTTGAGCATTGGAGAATCCATCCAGTGGGAGTTGGAGAAGAATGTTTTTCTAGTTTCTAGGAAGTTGAAGCTTTATTTTAAATTGGAGTTGAATATTAAAGAATTATTAGAAAAATCATTCAGGTGGTTTTTGTCTCGGAGAGTGTTTCCACCTTAAAAACTGTGTTCATTTGTGTTCCTTTTGTTTACTGCTATCATTGTACAAACACTGATAATAATTGAATATTAACTAAGTCTCTAATTGAAAGGAATATTGATTCACCCCCCCTCTCAGTATTTCCAACAATTGGTATCAAAGCATGGTTCCTTTAATAGCAGTTTAAAGGTCATGGAGCATACCAAGAATGGTGTACCTCTGTTCAATGAAAATAATTATGCACTCTGGAAAGGAATAATGGAAGTGTATCTCTTGGCGCAAGGTTACTAAGTATGGGACACTATTCAAAATGGATTTACATCAACTGTTGATGAACAAGGTAAGAAGAATTTGGCAAATGATACAAAATAAAAGAATATTATTATCAATGGGCTTATTGAATCTGCTTACCATAAGGTGTTTGGTTGTAAAACCGCCAAAAATGTATGGGACAAGGTTGAGAATATATATGCAGGTGACTCAAATGTCAAAGAAGCAAAGCTTCAAATCTATAGAGCAAAATTTGAGCAACTCAGAATGAAAGAAGATTGCAACATTGTTGCATACTTCCAATACATTGATGAAATAACCAAAAATCTGGAAGGATGAGGAGAGCCATTTGATGAGAAGACCATTATACAAAATATTCTTAGAACGTTACCAGGGAGATTCAACCCAAAGGTATCGGTCTTAGAATACAGTGCAAATCTGGAAAAACTCAGCAAAGAGGAATTACATGGAGTTCTCATAGCATATGAAATGAGACTTGATGAAGAAGAGGGTACTTCACATCTAGAAATATCATTCGTTGCATCTAAGAAAACCAATAAAGACAAAAAACTTTCAATTGAAAGTCCATGCACATGCAAGTGTGAAGAAAAGGGAGATGATGAAGAAGGTCTTTCAGATGAAGAATATGTTTATTTTATGAGAAAAATAAAAATTGGTAAGGGAAAATTCAAAGCTAAACTTCCATTTACATGTTTCGACTGTGGTGAGGTTGGGAATTTCGCAGCAAAATGTCTGAACAGAAGTGATGGCAACTCAAAAGGACAGAAAGGCTTTAAGAAATTCAACAAGCAAGAAAAAAAGAAAGGATCCAAAAGGAAATTTCTCTCTAAAGAAGATAGCTCATCATCTGATGAAGACAATGACAGCAAAGAAGAAGCCAATGAGAGAGTATTGTTTATGGCCAAGCACAATAAACAAGAGGTATCAAACAATGAAGGAGAAGGGTTGACCATAGAAGAATTTTCTAAGGAAGCAAAAAAGCTTATAAAAGAGATCAAGGCCGAGAAGATCTGTTCCAATACTCTTGAAGAACAAGTTCAAAGTCTCAAAATTGAAGTTGAAGAACAAAAATTCATTGAAGAGTAACTTCAAAAGAAGTTGGAAAAAATAAACCAAGAAAGGGAAGAATTAGAAGCCAAAGTAGTCTCGCTGCGTAAGGAAGTGAAGAAGGGAAAAGCTATCCAAAACTATGCCAACATCTCAAAGGCATTGGAAGAACTCATCAACAAATAACGATCTTACAATGACGGAACTAGCCTGGGTTACAAAGAAGAAGAAGCACGACCTTCTACAACAAAATACAATGAACCTATGAGATCTGACATGCATGTAGAATTCATTAGACAAAATTCGTAAGAAAAACCTTGGAAGGAAATTCCTCGATGAAGATTTCCATCTAGGTACCAACATATCTTTTATGGCTATTGTTATTCATGTGGAAAATTTGGTCATAAAGCTGTAGAATGTTGCACGTACCCTAGGAACCAATACAATTCTAGGAGATATGTCAAATATGAACCTCCCAGGGCTCAACAAAACCTCAATGGATTTGAAAATTTAAGAAATAATATTGAATGTTACAAATGTTGAAACTTTGGACACATAGCCAGAGACTGCAGACTTGAAAATCCTCTAGAAGAAGACTGATAATTGTGCTCTCCCTATCAAGGCTCAAAGCAACAAAGATGTGTGGTATGTTGATAGCAGTTGCTCAACGCATATGACTGGAGATAGAAATAAATTTGTATCTCTGAAAGAGAAGAAGGATGAAAGCGTGTCCTTTGGAAATGATGGATCTTCAAATGTTATAGGATCATGTACCATCACTTTTGGAAGAAAATATGATCTATCTAAGAATGTTCTATTTGTTGAAAACATGAATCACAATCTGCTCAGTGTTGGACAAATGTGTGATCAAGGACACACAATAATATTCAACTCCACAAAATGTGAAATTAGGAAAGGTAGGTATGGTGAAATTGTGGCTACAGCAAGTCGAGCTCCAAACGACATATATGTTCCAGATGAAGAAACTAAAGCACATCTACTAGCTAAAGAGGATGATATAATATTGGGTAGCAATGATGATCAACTAAGTAAGAACTTTGATACAAATATGCAAAGTGAGTTCAAGATGTATTTACTTGGTGAGCTGACATACTTCTCACGGCTTCAAATATCTCAGCAAGAGAAAGGAATATTTATATGTCAAGCCAAGTACATCAAGGAAATGCTTAAGAAATTCAAAATGGAAGATTGCAAACCCATCCTTACTCTGATGGTAACAGGTTGCAAATTGATCATAGACAACCCATCTAAGGATGTGGATCAGAGGTTGTACATATCTATGATTGGTAGTCTTCTATATGTAACAGCCTCTCGGCCAGATGTTATGCAAGCAGTTGGACAAGTAGCAAGATTCCAAGCAGCACCAAAAGAATCACATATTATTTTCGTCAAAAGAATTCTTCAATATCTAAAGGGAACAGAAGAATATGGCTTCTGGTATCCCAAGGCTAACAATCTCATTATTCAAGACTTACAGATGCAGATTGGGTAGGAAGCATTGATGATCATAATATTACTCATGAATCATTTGATTTTCTTCACCAGAAGCTGGGGATTCTCCCAAGTTCTCATTATATTTTCCTTATTCATAATATAAAGGGGGAGTGGAAGTGTGTATAGGTCCACAGGATGGTTGTGTGTTAGGGGGATTACAATTTTCTATTGATGTCAAAGGAGGAGAGAATGTTGTAGGAAGAGGTGTCATGATCGCAAGGGGATTACTTGTGTTTCCATAAATGCCAAAGGGGGAGATTTTTGATCAGTGGTTGTCATTGATGTCAACCCAAGCAACACCAGGGGCTACCCTAATATTTCATGGTAATTTTGACCTAAAAAATTACTATATTCTGGGTCAAGAATATTTTTGATGTTTTCTACTTCTCAAGATGTTTCTGTTGATATATGGCACGCCATGTAATTCTTCACGGTTTGAGAGATATTCATGTTTGAAGTTTGTGTTGGGGTTCCCATGTTTTGGCAAGGTTGGAAATACCAAAAGATGAGACAACATCAAACCACTTTCAGACCTCAGGATCTAGCCCTCCTAGGTCCAGAGAGGGATCTCTCTATGCTATATCAAAGGTGTAGGTCTTTGAAGTTCAAAGGTTAAGGATGTTAGGCTAGTTATAAGGCTCGGAGTTTGTTTGTTTGATTTGTTTGATTTGGTTGTTGGTTATCAGGAAAGGAAGGGTTCAGTGTAAGACCAGGATAAGCAAAGAGGAAAAAAGACAGAGGTGAAGTATTCCAGGAGATATTCAAAACCATTGGGCAATGGAGTCAGGAAAGGATTTTCTTTCTAATCAATAGGTAGGCTTTCAATTGGGCTAGTCATCAAAAACGTAGGATCTTTAAAGATGATTGTAGTATGGAAAAGTAGGAGGGGAGGAGATAACACACATTAAGAGCACAAAGTTAGAGACCAGCTGGACGCACAAGGATCCTAGTGGACAGGGCTAACTCTAATCCCTAGTGTTCCCAAATATTCCAACTAAATCCATAACAAGAAAACATCTAAGAACTGAATTAATTTAATTTATACATCAGAGAGCAGGCAATAACATCCACTACACTGGTTAAACCAACTGAAATCAATTCTTAGATAATACATTCAGAAGAGAAACATCAATGGCAAGGAAAGCAGAAAAATAGGGTACCTAACAAGGGTAAATCCTATGCCAATATTCTGATGCAAGCCAGTAGAAATGAAATGAAATGAATTAAAACACAAAGATAGGAAAACATCACCGCTGCTTCAGATCAGGATCCAAAGAAATGTGCTTGTCATATTAAATAGCAATACCAGTCAAGTACAACATTGCCAATAGCTGAATACTCAGTCTGAAAGCATCTCCTTCAACCTATCTTACAACTTTACACAAAGACTGTGTCTCAAATAAACTACTTGCAGTTCTCTGATAACTGATCAACAACCTTTACAATGAGTTTATTCATGAATTTATAGCTCGGGAGGAGCAGAGGAGGTAGGTGGAGAACTAAATGCAGCATTAAACTTCTGAAAAGAAAGAGGGCCGAAGCCCATTCTATATAAATCCTGTGCATTAATCTCTGGTGTTCTTTGGGTGAACGAATGATCTTCTTCAGTCGTCAGACTAATCTGATATAACTCTAATGTACTCTGACTGCAGTACTGTGTGGTGCTATTGGTGAATAAACAAAATATAAATGAATGATAAAGAAGTCTTCCATACTGATGAAATAAATGCTCTGATAGTACCAGAGCTATTTTCAAGGTAGAAAAACTCTCCAGAACACGGCATAGATTGAACACTGCATGGGCGGTTTGTCCTTTATGGAGGAAAAACATTCTGCTACTGTAGAAAACCCTGATATGAATTGATTTCTGCGTGCTGTACCTTTTACGTGGTCCCTGGGTCTTTAATCTGGTGCTCTGCCTCTAAATCTTTAAACCTAAGGCTTATCTATCTTCATTTGCGTGCCTTAAGCTCTCTGCTGCTCCATTTAAATCTCTGTCTACAGAATCTGGGCTTTAATGGCGCTGGATAGGTTTCTTCGCGGAGGTCAAAATGTCCCTGGGTAATATTTATGATGCCGCTACCTTTCTGATTTTTTCTATTGTAGTACCAGCTTCCAGATTTTATTATGTTTGCGCAGCACGCCATAAAAGTAGTGCATATGAATCATGGCGGTTTTCCGCCTTTCTCAGACCCTGCAAAAACACAAAAACTGTCAAGAAAACAATGCATGGGGGTGGTAGATGCAATGGGGGTGATGAGAATGACTATGCAGGCAGCTGGGATGGCAGAATAGCGTGGGACTATGGTGGACAATGCCATATCACAGTGGAACAGAGTCTGGTGGGCGTGAGCGGAGTGCAGCAAGATTAAATAAAACCTATGAAAAATCAACCTTTGGGTAAACAGATATGATAGGTGAGTGAATATACGATGGACACACATGGAGAGGGCGACGTGGCGACATGGGGCCAGTCAATAGTGGAATATGCAAACGAATCAGAACCATCCGATCTTGGTAGAGATTGACGGTGGAAAACACGTCGGGGCGATGGACAGTGGGCCGCAGGGTACGGAGACCATGGGTTAAACTACGTGCAGCTTCGTGGAATGGCGACCGTTGGATGGGCCAGGGCAGATCTGACGGCTATTATGCATATCGCTCTGCATCCACGGACTGACTTTAACGCGCGATGAGAGGGTGGTTTTGCCATCGTATAGGTGCCACACGTCATTTGTTGTATAGAATCGCTCTTGAAAAAGAAATACCGCCCTCCTCCCAAAGGCGGTGCGATATAAACTAGTGGATTTGTACAATGAGCGGGTGCGGGTAAGTTTCAGATGGACTGCTGAGATGCGTCGAATGAGCTATGAACAGGTTGGACGATGGAGGCTATGAGGCAGCGATCGCCGTTCATTTCGTGAAGATCAATGGTCGTGGACGCGCCCGATGAACGCAAGGAATAAGCACCTTTTGCCTAGCACCCGATTCTAACATTCGGTCCTGTGGAGGGAAAGGGGCGGAGCTAGGTAAAAAAGGGGCTGAGGCCCGAATATAGGGAAAACATGGTTTTTGGCCCGTTTTTAAAGCATTTCAAGGCCAACCAAGGGCAACGATAGGGGAATGAGGGGGATTTAGACATATACAAAGGGAGTGGGTGGAATTTTATGGGGATTTTGGGAAGTTTTTAGGATAGAGAGGAAATTTAGGGGGAGGAAAGGGGACTTTGACAAAAGGAACAAGGGGGTGAAAATGAAGCACTTTGCAAGGGTATGAAGGGCAGAATAAAGCCTTTTGGAGCATAATTCTTTATCAGCAAGGCCTATTGACTCAGATCAACAGAGGGAAATAGACACAAGGCAGGGGACATGAAAAGGCTGCAAGGATGATTTGTTTTCAAGGGAAATGCATTCCTTGCAGGCTTAAGAAACAAATTAGCCCCTTGCTTGCTTGTCAAGGAAATTATAAGGGGCTAACAGTTTGTAACCCCAGTTAGTGGGCTAAAAACCCATGGGGTTGTGGCATGGGTCATTGAAAAGTCAATAATTAATACTTTTTAAGCTCCTAAAATCCCTCTCATGTTCACTTGTTGAAACCCCTCTCAACCTAAGCATTTATATAAATTGTGATCCTCATATCCTCCTTATGTAGGGATTTTGCTACCTAAAATATGTCATCGTGGAATGTGCGTTCTAAATTTTTTTATACGAAGGTTCAGAAACTGAAATGTTTACAAGGCGAAGCCAAAATCTTGAGGAAGCTCCTATAAAAATTTCATATTAGGATGCGCAATATTTTCGGAGATATGATCTGTGGAAGTAAGTGTTTTTGTAGGCTCCTGAACTTCATCTCAAAGAAGTGACCTTGGGAAAATTGTCATAAATATCTCTATAAGTATCAGATTGGAATTTTGTAAAAAGTGGAAGATATTTAACGAACTGTAGTTTTTTTTATATCAATTTCAAAGACAAATGAAGAAATAGTGACACGTGGCACACTATACAAGTTCGCTCTACTAAAATAGTCCATAATTAGGTCATTGTGAGAGATTGGGAATAACTCTCCCTTGAAGAATCCAAATTGGATCAGACCTCTGGAATTGGAAAGAAGACTTAGAGTACTACTATAGAACCGAAAATCTCATATTGGGGAGTTGAAATAATAGAGATACACTAGATTCAATATCAATATCCTAGAAGGAAATAAAAAGCTAGATCATGTGTTGTCAAGGGCAAAAAAAGGACTAGAATTTCTAGTGCAGCAAAGAAAAGCAAGGTGCAACAGAGGGTAGCATGACAAGAGCAACAATCAAGGTGCATAACAACAAGAATAATTTCAGCACATGAAGTCTTCAAGTGGGTAGCACTGCATACAATCATTGTAAAGGTATCATTGTACTAAGTCATTGTAAATGCATCATTGTAAAAATTGTACAAGTGTCTATCTGCCAAGAGTTGAGGAGGTGGTGTCGGGAGGTCTAGGATCATCATTAGGTGGTTGTGTGATACTTGGGGTTATGTTCTAGTGTATCTTCTTCTTCTACATAATTCTATATCATTGTAAAGTGGACCATTTTCCCTGGTACGAGAGTCTATTATTGTTTTATTCTTCTACAGGGTGGTAGGGTGGTGCTAAGCTAGTGCATGAAGTCACCAACAGGTTCAAACCTGTGAAAAGTTTAGGGTGGTAGGGTGGCACTAAGGTGAGTTGTAGCTCATTGGGTTTTGGGGCATCTGTTCAGTTGACTACTGAAGGATATCGGGCGTTGGAGCGTCCATCCAGTGGGAGTTGGATAAGAATGATTTTCTAGATTCTAGGAAGTTGGAGCTTTATTTTCAATTGGAGTTGAATATTAAAGAATTATTGGAAAATAATTCAGGTGGTTTTTGTCCCGGAGAGGGTTTCCACCTTAAAAAATGTGTGCATTTGTGTTCCTTTTTTTTACTGCTATCATTGTAAAAACACTGATAATGATTGAAGATTAACTAATTCTCTAATTGAAAGGAATAGTGATTCACCCCCCCTCTCAGTATTTGCAATAGCCATGGCAGCCCCGACCATCAAATATGAATCCAAGTATGCCTCAGGACCCATCTCAGTTATTTAATAACTTTAATATGGGTCCCCATTCTATACCTTTTTCATCAATGCGGTCTCAATTTTTTATGTCCACCCTAGCAAAAATGGTTTCCTGAGACTAGTTCGAATCCTCCCTGGGCTCAGAACTAGCGTAGACCCTCTCCTACTAGAAAATTTCCCTATTCAATGGCACAACAGCAACTTCAGTTGCCTTGCAATGTACCTCCTAGTAATCCACCCCTTTGGGCTCAAATTTCTATCACACCAACCCGAATCCTAACAATAAAGGGGTCCAACAAGCTGACAATCTTAACCTTCCATCATATAACATTTATACCGCAGGTCTTAATGACATAAAATTACGATCCAGGTGGGTAGTGAATGCTCCAAATTCACCTATTATCATTGAACAAGTTGACAATGAAGTTGGGGAACCAGAACCAAAAACAGTTGGGGATAAAACAGACCAAAACACTAGAAATCAAACACCTTCTGAACCTACTGTCAACCAGGGATGTCCATTTAATCCACCATATCCTGAAATATTGACTCTGAGTAAACATAGCCCTCAAGAAGAATTTGATTTTCTAGGAGAATTACAAAATATGTTTGTTAAAATTCCCCTACTCCAAGCTATGAGGGACGTACCTATATCTGAAAAAAATCTCAAAGAATACTATTCTAAGAAACCTGGAAAGAAATCAAGGGATCCGTTGACCATCCATGTGATGGGTGGGTTTTTTGAAATCATGCTGGGAAAATCCATGCCTGTAAAATATGGGGACCCAGGGAACCCAATTCTAATGGTACAAATTAATGGGGTTGAAATCCCAAATATAATGGTTGATTTGGGTGCTACGATAAACGTCATTACCTCCAAAATTATGAGTGCATTGGGTCTTAGAAACATTAAGCCAACCCCTACTGTCCTAGAATTGGCAGATAGGTCTACAATTAAACCAGTAGGGAAGTTGGAAGATGTTACTATTTCGGTGGACTCATGGCACTATCTCATGGACTACCTTGTATTACAAACATGATCCCCAGCCGGTTGTCAACCCTTGATTTTGGGAAGACCTTGGATCACAACCGTGGATGCCTATATTGGGTGTCGATCTGGAAATATGGTTATATCAAATTGGATGGTTACAAAGAACCTCACTCTCTATCCTCCTGTAGAACCAAGTTCATTAGAGAAACCATTAGCTAAGCAGAAGCCTCTACCAATGGGAAAATATGTACCTAAAAATGAAGAAATTAGACCGGTCCTTACCATTGGGTAGGCCCTTCAATTCAAAACAAAAACTGAGGATGATACCATTAACACTTTTATTAATGACCCCTATTCTGTTTCTGATTCGACTCGCCAGATTTAGAATCTACCATGAGCTATGAAACGTAGGAAAGTATTGAACTAGAAGATGGAATTGAGGGCATCCATGTAAATTCATCCCATGATAGTATTCCTGTTGAAATTAAACCAGGAAAGACATTGAACATCAACCCGAATCTGTCAGAATCCTAGAAAAAGTAGCTCCTAAAAGTCCTTCAAAATCACAAGGAAGCCTTCGCCTGGGATTATACCGATATGAAGGGGATTCCTGATAGTTTATGTACTCATCACATCTACGTTAAGAAATATTTCCGTCCTGTGATACAACCCCAATGGATAATGAATCTTTCTCTAAAGAATATTGTCAAGGATGAACTTTAGAAATTACTGGATGTAGGATTTATTTACCCCATCTCGGACAGCCAATGGGTGTCCCTGCTAGTTATGGTTCCCAAAAAGAATGGTAAATGGTGGATCTTCGTGAACTATATGGAACTAAACAAAGCAACTCAAAAAGACCATTTCCCTTTTCCATTCATTGACCAAGTCCTGGACACCCTAGCTGGGAAGAAAGTTTTCTCATTCCTAGACGGGGTTAGTGGGTATAATCAAATCCAGATAGCCCAGGACGACCAAGATAAGACAAAATTTACATGCCCATGGGGGACCTTTGCATACATGTTTCTCCCAACAATTTATTTGCCTTTCATGCTCATTTCTATTTTCATTGCTCCATTAATTGGTTCTTTGATTTCAAGCGAACAGAGAAAACGTTAAAAATATAGGGAACAGAGAGGCAAATATAATTAAAACAAATCCGGCGTTTAGTCACTTCAAAACATGATTGAAGTAGATATGAATCTATCAAAACCTTAATTCTATTAAATGTTGTTAATCACCAATAATATTTTTAAATCGAATCTCTTACACCTTCACGTGAAATGTATATCAATCAATTTAAGATGTTGGATCTCATATTTATTTTAATTTGACATGAGTCATTTCGCATGCTTGAGAAATTAACTACCAGTTCATCGCATATAGCAACTTATAACTATTTCCATTTGTTATGTTACCCATAAATCTTGCGAAATGCGATCTGCGCAAATCGCACATTGCAATTTTTATACGGTATTTAAACTTGCTTTTAGTTATATCCCGTGAAATGTGAAATGTTCTTTAAGAAATCATGTCGCTGCACTTTATCGGACCTTGGGTTTTATGTTTATTTCTTTATTGGTTCTTCGGGTCCATTTAATCGCAATTCTTACCCAATTGTTTAAAATTTTGATCGTTTAATGACACGTAATGCGATTTTGGTTTATAACAGTGTTTAAAGAATTTGCAATAAGATTTTAATATATACTTGGAAAGGCTTTAGTGCATATCGCAACCCACATGACTTAGTGGATTCTAAGTTGTTTAATATTGTAAGCTATGTGATTGCGATGCACAATAAGGAATGAAAGATGAAAAGTAAACGAAACTTTATTTCCTGAAGTTTTTTGACTTTAAGCTAAAAATTAAACAAAATAAATTTCTTATTTATTTTTAAAGGGTCCCCATTTAATAAAATAAATGGGGGTTGTTGTATAGAACAACAGGGCCCAAGCTTCACTTCCAAAAACACGAAATTGACATACATATGGTTTGATTGAGCTCCAGGCTTCTTTTCGAGTGATATTCCTTAAAAGCTTAATAGGAGTGCGATTTACTGTGTAATTTAGAAAATTAATTTCTTTCGCCAAAAAATTAAGACTAAGTCCTTTAGATTGAAGCATACAATTAGTGATTTCTTTTAGAGTGTGATTCTTCCTTTCAGCTACACCATTTTTTTGTGGAGTATACAAAACAATATGTTGCAATTGAATTCCATGCTTAGTGAAAAAGTTGATAAATTTGTTGTTAACATATTCTCCTCCATTGTCAGATCTTAACTTAAGAATTTGATGTCCATATTATTTCTCAAAAAGGCCTTAAAGGCTAAGAACATGTTAAAAACATCACTATTGAGTTTTAAGAAGTAAACCCAAGTGCGTCTGGAAAAATCATCAATGAAAATTAAGAAGTACTTGTAACCATAGAAAGAAACAATCGGAAGTGGACCACATAAATCACTATGCAGAAGCTGGAAAGGGGCTGAAGCATGCTAAGAGGCACATTTGTCAAAACTATCCTGATGATATTTTCTAAGTACACACATGAAACAAACATCATATTGGCAAGATACCATAGGAAGACCTATCACCATATTTTCTTTACATATAGTTTGAAGAGAGCAATAGTTTAAGTGAAAAAATCGCTCATGCTAAAATTTGCTCACATCATCATTATGAGCAACAAAAACAGAGTGAAGACATGACCCAAACTTGTCAAACTTATACAAACTTGTGGAATCATCAACAATTCTAGTAGCTAAAATATGTCTAGTATCTCTTAGATCCTTAATTACAACATCATGAGGTGAGAATTCTACGATTTTCCCTTCACCTGAATGAGTTATCTAATAAAAAATAGAAGTTTGTAGGACAAGGTAGGAACACATAATAAATCATTAAACTGACCTTTATCTAGATGAAAATATGATGTTACTGTTGGAAATATGATGCAATGAGTTGTCCTTGATGGCAACCTACTTGATGAAGTTGTCCTTGATGGAAAATGACTTGCTGAGTTGTCTTTGGATAGCAACCTATGCATTACAGATGTAAGAATGATGTATCTACAGTTCAGTTCAGATGTGACAGAGAAAATAATTCTAGTAAATGCCGGACAAATTATAAATATAATATGTCACAATGTATACGCGAGTTTTTTAAAGGCCAAGTAACGTATGCACGCGGATAAGTACATCCCAAGTCGCGTATGCCCTTTTGTGCTCCAAAATTATAATACCAAGGGGCATTACCATGGTTTTGGCACACAATATTGAGCGCTATATGGTTTATTTGATTCCGTCCAAGAATACCATCGGAAGTTGTGTGGTTTTGGCTCATGGTATTGGTAAAGGCTAAAACTATATAAGGAGAAGAGGATCATAGTTCAAGGTGTGCAGGTGTAAGGGTTGTTGATAAATAAATTCCTCTAAGGAATATTTGCATGGTTGAACTCTGTTCTTAATTGATAGATTTGAATCTATGATGAACCTATGGATATGATGAAGGTTCAAGATTTCTAGATCTAGAAATGATGAATCTCTAGGATGATCTGAAAAAGAAATGATGAAGACCTGGCACAAGTCTGATGAAGAAATTGAAGAAATATGGGTAAGTTTATAGATCTGGTCTGTTCTGCAAAATTTATCTTTTACAAATCTATACGCTAGTTTGTCTCGGTAAAAGCACGTATATACGCGGGTTCGCTTCAATAAAAGCGCATATGGAAGTTAGGGTTTCTGAAGCTTATTTACAGATATTAATTCTGTGATTTATGTTTTCTCTCTGCTATCGGTCAATGAAATCTACTTGAAGTTCTGGGTTGATTGAATATGGAGTATGCTGCTGATTTGATAATGAAAAAATCTAATCAATGAGTGAGAAAACATGGTTAAATCTGATTGACTGTCTAAAGGTTCTGCATTGCTGAGAAGGTGTATGACTGAAAGCCTCAGATCTGAATATGAGATTGATCACATTATGAAAATCAGTATTCTCAGAAGTATACGCAGGTTGATACGAAGAAAAGTGCGTATACACGCAACTTCGGTGAATAGAAGTGGCGTATGCATTTCATGTTATGAAAAACAATATGCATAGAGGCATACGCAGGTTGGTGAGAAGGAAAGCATGTATACATGAGGCTTCAGTGAATAAAAGTAGCATATGCTATTTGAATTAATGAATGTTCAGGGTTGAGTTTGTATCTGCATATCTATTTTGAATTCTGGGTTATTTCTAATATTCTGGTTACAGTGGTCTCACTGTTCTGTTTGAAGTATTGGGAAAAATATGTTTGTTGATGTTAAGTGAAGGGTTGTGTTGAAGCTGTTTGATCCAGTATGAAAATTGATGAAACGTGGTCTGCAGTGGGTCTGAAGGTTGAAGCCTTCACTATGGAAGTAGAAGCTTTTAGCCAGTAGAAGCTGGTGTTGAAATCAGGGGGTTGAAGCTCCCTTCTAGGAGAGGCTGGTAAACGAGATCAAGGGGTTGGATCTCCCTTCGAGTTGTAGCTGGAAAATGAGAGAAGGTTGCAGCCTTCTGCAGGTAGAAGCCTGTGTACTGGTATAAGTCTGCATCAGTACAATGTTGTAAAAGGTTTTCTATATAATAAAGATTGAAGACAGAGACGACAGCAGCGATGTTTTTCTCCTGATTTTGGTTTCCACCTTAAATCTTGGTGTTCATGTGTGTGATGCTTTATACTGTTGTTTACTGCTCATAACTTCTGATTATCTAGCCTTGTTCATAACTGATAAATCTGTTTAAAAGACTGATTCTCTAAATCTTAAAGATAAATCAGTATACGCTAATTTCCTTCTATATTTCCGCGTGCATACGCTAGTTCAGTTCATAAAAACCGCATATGGAAATCTGCTCAAAGAAAAAGTAAAATTTTTTTAGTCAGCTCAAATATTGATTCACCCCCCCCTCTCAGTATTTTTCCCAACAATTGGTATCCGAGCAGGTCCTTCTGAAAAAGCTTAGCCACTAGAAGGAAGATCAAACAAGATGAGCAATCAAGATGGAATAACATCTATCAGGCCTCCGCTCTTCAACGAAAACAATTTAATCTTCTGGAAAACAAGGATGAGATCCTATCTTCAGTCTCTGGGAGAAGATGTATGGGCTATTGTTGAAGGAGGATATCAATATCCAGCTGCAACACCAACAGATCCGACAGAAAGAAAGAATTATGAAACAAATGCAAAGGCGGTCAATGCTCTATTGGGAAGTCTAACTGAATCAAAATTTGTCAAATTCATGCATCTGGATACAATAGGATACAACAAAGGCAATATGGGACAAAATCATTCTAAGTTATGAAGGTGATGCAAAGGTAAAAAGTGCTAAACTCCAAACTCTCAGAATTCAATATGAGAATCTAAAAATGCATAATGAGGAGAGCATTGCCAATTTCTTTTTACGTCTTGATGATATTGTAAATTGTATGAGAAATATTGGAGAAACAATAACCGAATCTACTTTGGTTGAGAATCACTAACGGCAAAATTTGAGTCAAAAATTTCTGCTCTTGAAGAAAAGCAGGATCTTCAAAATCTTACTGTGGTGCAACTTCATGGCATACTAACTGCATGTGAAATGAGAAGAGGAGGACCATCTGAAGTCAAAGAAGTCGTCTTTCGAGCTTCTACAAAAGGAAAATAAGTACAAGAGACAAAAGGATCAGGGTACATCTCAGAAGAAGATGAAGTAAATTTTGTAAAGAAACTCCAACTTGGCACAGGACGGTTCAGAGGTAAGCTTCCTTTCAAATGTTTTACTTGTGGAAGAGTTGGTCATTATGATGCTAAGTGTCCTCATAAAGAAACACATGAAAAAGGGAAGGAAGTAGCAAGAAGAAATAAGAATCGGTTTAGAACTAGAAAAATTTACTATACTCATGAAGACAGTGATGGGTTATCTGACAGTGAGGAAGAATGTGAACAAGATCTTAGACTTCTCATGGCATTTGAAAAAGAATCCAGAGAAGAAAAAGATACTTTTATGGATGCTTTAGAGGACAATTATTTTATTGATGAATTCAATCAACAAAAAATGCTTAGAAGAAAGTAAAATATGCATAGAATAAAGTAAAATATCCATAGAAACTCTAAAAAATCAGCTTGAAGAAAAGGAGAAACACAATGAGAAATTAGAATGTGAAATAGTAAGTCTAAGAAAAGAAATTGAGAAAGTGAAGACTTTGAATCTTATATTTGCTAAAGGATCTGAAACCTTAGATGAGATTATCAAGGTACAACGTTCTCCTCTTATAAAGACAGGTCTTGGATATATCGGAGAATCTTCTCAGGCTTCAGCACCAAATTATCTAAAAGCAGCTACAGCTAGTATACAACATTCTGCCACTCAGCAAGGGAATAAAGAATCTTTACAGGTAAAGCATGACCATCTCAATTTAAAGAACACTAACAGGAATACCTTTCAAAGAAACACCAATCAACAGGTAAATTCAAGTAGAAGATTTCATGATTGCAGAAATTTCTTCTTCAATGGACAATGTTTCTCATGTCACAATTTTGGTCATAAAGCTGTTCAATGTGTTGCATATAAAACCATCATGACAAGAGAAGCAAGAAAGAAAAGAATTGATATTGGAACAAAGAAGAATACATATAACAACTTTTCTCCTCTTCAAAATGAAGTTGAATGTGCTTATTGCAATAACTTTGGCCATGAAGAATCTGAATGCAAGAGAAAAGTCCAGCCAAAAGAGCATTTTCCTTCAAGCTCCAAAGTGTGGAAAAAGAAGGAATTAGAGGTTGAAAATTGTGGCATAGATTTATTTGCAGAAGGTGAAGAAAATCAATGGTACATTGATAGTGGATGCTCAAAACACATGACAGGTGACAAAAACAAACTTCTTGCATATAGTGCTCTAGAAAAGGAAAAAAATGTTACATTTGGAAATGATACTCCTGCGGTCATTAAGGGAAAATGGTCTGTTTTTCTAAAAGAAAAGGTGAAAGCTAATAATTTCATGTATGTGGATGGATTAAAGCATAACCTGTTAAGTGTAAGTCAAATGTGTGATCAAGGAACTGAAGTTTTCTTTAGTTCAAAAGAATGTGTGGTACGTGATCTTGATACAGGTAAAACAATTATAAAAGGAAACAGAACTCCAAGCAACCTGTATGTATTGAAGAACTGCAAAGAACAATGTTACTTGAGTAAATATTCAGAAAACTGGCTATGGCATAGAAGGTTGGGGCATCTGAGCTTCTCTCAAATCAACAAATCAAGCAGACTTAAAGTTGTTCATGATCTTCCCAATATTACTCTACCTGAAAATATCATATGCAAATCTTGCCAATTCGGTAAGAAAACTAGAGTACAATTTAATGCCAAGGAAGGATCATCAAGTAAGCCTCTTGAACTCATTCATACTGACATATGTGGACCTGTGAAGAAAAAGTCACCACGTGGTGAACAATACTATATCTTATTTATTGATGATTTCTCTAGAATGTGTTGGATTGGGTTGATTAAACACAAATATGAAGCATTTGAGAAATTTTAGATCTTCAAAGCACTGGTTGAAAATGAATTAGATCTAAAAATCAAGTGTCTTAGATCTGATCGAGGAGGAGAATATACATCAGATGAATTCCTTGAATTTTGTGAACAACATGGCATAAAAAGACAGTTTTCTGTAGTTGGCACTCCACAACAAAATGGCGTAGCAGAAAGAATGAATAGAACAGTTCAACAAATGGCTAGAGCTATGCTTGATGATTCCGGAACACCTGACACATTTTGGGGAGAAGCAGCACATATAGCGGTAAATATTCTTAACAAGGCACATGTTCGTGTAAATAGTGATAAAACTCCATATGAACTCTGGTATGGTAATCCTCCCACTGTGAAGCATTTTAGAGTGTTTGGAAGCAAATGCTTTATCAAAAATAATGATGAAAAACTTGGCAAGTTTGAACCCAGAGCATATGAAGGAATACTTCTTGGTTACTCCTCTAGGAGTAGAGCATATAAATGTTACAATAAAAGACTTCGGAATATTGTTGAATGTATTGATGTTGTTATTGATGAGTCTCCTGTAGCTCCAAAAGAAGAAAAACAAACAACAGATGAAGACGAAGATGACACGTATCCTTCTACATCAAATAGAAATGATATAGACAGTGAACCCAATGAAGAACCCGGAGATGATTTATCTGAAAAAGCTCCATCTAGATATGTTCAAAAGAATCATCCAGAATCTCAAATTTTGGGAGAAAAGGAATCAGGTGTACAAACAAGAAGGACTCTTGTGGGATCTTCCAGCTATCTGGCATTTCTATCCACTATTGAACCACATAATGTCAATCAAGCTAGCAAAGATGAATGTTGGATTCAAGCCATGAATGAAGAGCTTGATCAAATTGAAAATAATCACACTTGGGAATTAGTACCAAGACCTCATGACAAAAATGTCATTGGAACTAAATGGATATTCAAAAACAAGTTAAATGAGAATGGGGATGTTATAAGAAATAAAGCTAGACTTGTTTGCAAGGGGTATTCTCAACAAGAAGGTATAGACTATGAAGAAACTTTTGCTCCTATAGCTAGACTTGAAGCCATAAGAATGTTTATTTCTTTTTCAAGCTTCTAACAAATCAAAGTTTATCAAATGGATGTTAAATCTGCTTTTCTCAATGGAGATCTAGAAGAAGAAGTTTATATAGAACAACCAAAAGGATTCATTTTGGGAAATGATGAAAATCTTGTTTGTAGACTTAAAAAGGCTCTATATGGTCTCAAACAAGCTCCAAGGGCATGGTATTATCGTCTTGACAAATATCTTCATCAACAAGGATTTTCAAAGGGGTCTGCCGATAGCAACTTATACACAAAAATTGAAAATGATAAACTATTGATTGTGGTTGTATATGTTGATGATATCATTTTTGGAAGTAATGAAGAATCTATGAGTCATAAATTTGCTTCTGTCATGCAGCAAGAATTTGAAATGTCTTTACTTGGGGAACTAACATTCTTTCTTGGCTTGCAAGTGCATCAAACTACAGATGGTATATTCTTGTCACAAGAAAAATACCTTAAGCAAATTCTGAAGAAGTATGGCATGGAAGAGTGCAAACCTGTAAGTACACCAATGATAATCGGATGTAATCTCAGTTCTCATGATGATTCTCCCACGGTGAATCAACCAGAATACAGATCTATGATAGGAAGTCTACTTTATCTCATTGGGACTAGACCAGACATTATGCATGCAGTTGGGATTGTTGGACGATTCCAAGCTAATCCAAAAGAGTCTCACCTTTAGGCTGTCAAAAGAATATTCAAATATCTACAAGGAAATCAAGACTTTGGACTATGGTATCCAAAGAATGCTGATCTCACTCTTCATGCTTACACTGATGCAGATTGGGCTGGAAATGTTGATGATCGGAAAAGCACTAGTGGTGGTGCATTCTATATGGGGCCCCAGTTAGTATCTTGGTTCAGCAAGAAGCAAAGCTCTATTGCCTTATCTACATCAGAAGCAGAATATGTGGCTGCCGCATCATGTTGCACTCAACTTCTTTGGATGATGCAAACCTTACAAGACATTCAAATCAAATGTTCACCTCCTATCTCCATTATGTGTGATAATACAAGTGCCATCAATATCTCAAAGAATCCTGTTATGAATTCCAAGACCAAGCACATTCCCATCAAGTATCACTTCTTACGTGAACAAGTGCTTGAACAAAAGGTGAAGTTGGAGTATGTTCCCTCCAAAGAACAAGTTGCTGATATATTTACCAAACCTTTACCCAGGGAAGCGTTCGAATATCTCAGACAGAAGCTGGGAGTTGTCTCTGCCTCTCAGAAGATCAGATCTGCTTAAATTCATAATATTGAATTGGATTCGCGGATTTCCTAAAGGACAGTCGCGTATATACGCGAGTTTATACACAGAAAACCGCGTATGGGTGTTTGCTGACAATTTTTTTTTGCGTTAGCATTCTTCAGCACAGCTATGGTGCTGTTGGGTATCTCTGGTGATGTTCCAGCTCTCATACTTCTGTTTCATTCTCTAATGCTTCTGATGAAGATGCCTTGATGATTTGTTGTTCAGGATGCACAGGCTAAGGGGGAGCATTGGTCATGTGAAAAGGATGCATTGTTGGCATTCTATTTATTTGTTGTAGTCTGATCTCATGCTTGAGAATATTTGATCTTGATCGTATAAGTCATTTCTGTAATTTGATGAAAAAGGTCATGTTGAGACCTTTGATGTGAAATTGTAATGTTGGTGTATAGGACATTCCAAGTTGCTTATATGGTTGGTACTTGAGTCACATATGTAAATCCACTTGGTTGGATCATTGATGTAAGTATGAGTCCTTGGTGATAGGAAAGGTCATAGAGTCATGTACTTCATTGAAAAATTATGTTTGAAGATGCAGCATGATCTCAGGGGGAGCATGGTATTGTCGGTACAAAGGATCTTGATCTACCCTTTTCCCTTGATGTCAAAGGGGGAGAATGTTGTTGCTGAATGTATTTCTGGTCATGGTTGCCATCAAGTCCAAAGGGGGAGATTGTTGGCAATATGATGCAATGAGTTGTCCTTGATGGCAACCTACTTGATGAAGTTGTCCTTGATGGAAACTGACTTGCTAAGTTGTCTTTGGATAACAACCTATGTATTATAGATGTAAGAATGATGTATATATAGTTTAGTTCAGATGTGATAGAGAAAATAATTCCAGTAAATGCCAAAGAAATGATAAATATAATATGTCACAATTTATACGCGAGTTTCTTAAAGGCCAAGTCACGTATGCATGTGGATAAGTACATCCCAAGTCGCGTATGCCATTTTGCGCTCCAAAATTATAATACCAAGGGGCATTACCATGGTTTTGGCACACAGTATTGAGCGTTGTATGGTTTATTTGATTCCGTCCAAGAATACCATCGGAAGTTGTGTGGTTTTGGCTAATGGTATTGGTAAAGGCTAAAACTATATAAGGAGAAGAGGATCATAGTGCAAGGTGTGCATGTGTAAGGGTTGTTGATGAATAAATTCCTCTAAGGAATATCTGCATGGTTGAACTTTGTTCTTAATTGATAGATCTGAATCTATGATGCACCTATGGATATGATGAAGGTTCAAGATCTCTAGATCTAGAAATGATGAATCTCTAGGATGATCTGCAAAAGAAATGATGAAGACTTGGCGCAAGTCTGATGAAGAAATTGAAGAAATCTGGGTAAGTTTATAGATCTGGTCTGTTCTGCAAAATTCATCTTTTACAAATCTATACGCTAGTTTGTCTTAGTAAAAGTGTGTATATACGTGGGTTCGCTTAAAAAAAAGCACGTATGGAAGTTAGGGTTTCTGAAGCTTATTTACAGATATTACTTCTGTGATTTCTGTTTTTCTCTCTGCTATTGGTCAATGAAGTCTACTTGAAGTTCTGGGTTGACTGAATATGGAGTATGCTGCTAATTTGATAATTAACAAATCAATGAGTGAGAAAACATGGTTAAATCTGACTGATTTTCTAATGGTTCTGCATTGCTGAGAAGGTGTCTAACTGAAAGCCTCAGATCTGAATCTGAGATTGATCACATTCTGAAAATCAGTATTCTTAGAAGTATACGCAGGTTGATACGAAGAAAAGCGTGTATACACGCAGCTTCGGTGAAGAGAAGTGGCGTATGCATTTCATGTTATGAAAAACAATATGCACAGAGGCATACGCAGGTTGGTGAGCAGGAAAGCGTGTATACACACGGCTTTAGTGAATAAAAGTAGCGTATGCTATTTTAATTAATGAATTTTCAGGGTTGAGTTTGTATCTGCATATCTATTCTGAAGTCTAGGTTATTTCTGATATTCTGGTTACAGTGGTCTCACTGTTCTGTTTTAAGTATTGGGAAAAATATGTTTGTTGATGTTAAGTGAAGGGTTGTGTTGAAGCTGTTTGATCCAGTATGAAAATTGATGAAACGTGGTCTGCAGTGGGTCTGAAGGTTGAAGCCTTCAGTATGGCAGTAGAAGCTTTCAGCCAGTAGAAGCTGGTGTTGAAATCAGGGGGTTGAAGCTCCCTTCCAGAAGAGGCTGGTAAACGAGATCAGGGGGTTGGAGCTCCCTTCCAGTTGTAGCTGGAAAATGAGAGAAGGTTGCAGCCTTCTGCAGGTAGAAGCCTGTGTACTGGTATAGGTCTGCATCAATACAATGTTGTAAAAGGTTTTCTATATAATAAAGATTGAAGACAGAGATGACATCAACGATGGTTTTCTCCCGATTTGGGTTTCCACCTTAAATCTTGGTGTTCATGTGTGTGATGCTTTATACTGTTTTTTACTGCTCATAACTTTTGATTATCTAGCCTTATTCATAACTGATAAATCTGTTTAAAATACTGATTCTCTAAATCTGAAAGATAAATCAGTATACGCTAGTTTCCTTCTATATTTCCGCGTGCATACGCTAGTTCAGTTCATAAAAACCGCGTATGGAAATCTGCTCAAAGAAAAAGTAAAAAGTTACAATCATTTAAAGAAGAAAACATGGCTTTATTTTTGGCCATGTATTAAGAGGCTCCAGAATCAATGAGCCACTCATGAGAATGAGAAGAAGAAGAGGCATTCAATGCATAACCAAATCTTGATGCTTGAAAACCACATGCAGAAATTTCCATTCCCAAAGATGAAGTTGAAGAATTCTTCAAATGGATGTTGTGCTTCTTCATTTATTCTTCCAAGGCTTACATCTTCTTAAAAAATTTTGAATCTTCGTGACCATCATGATTACAAAAGTTGCAATTCCTGTCTGTCTTCCCTTTGTTTTTATTTGTATTATCAGTTTGTTGAGTTTCTTTTTCAGTTTGCTGCTAAAATTGCTTAAGACCCTTGTTTGGTTTAGGACCATTCTTTTTAGGATGCTGCTTCTTAGGATGTTGTTTCTGGGTTGTTAAGGGATTTTTAGAATATTTTACAGTATTAATAAGACCAAGGTGTAAGAGTTTTTCTTGTTCTCTTATCAAATAATCGCAAAAAGCATCAAAAGAGGGGGACTTATAGGCTATTCCTTGATAAACGAGGGATTCTCTAGTGGAATGGAAGGTGGAAACAAATACAGAGTATGCAGGGCCTAGCTTAGCAAGAATGGAATAGATAATACTACCATCTTCCTTTTTGACCTTACAACCTTCTAAAAGAAGTCTAAGGGTTTTTAAGGAGAAATTATTGGGGTCCAAAGTAAGCAACTCATTTTCAAGCTAGTGGGCTTTGATTTCATTTTTAATGTAAAAAACAATATTTAGCTTTTTCATAGCTTCAGTAGGGGAGACAATTTGTTGGATATTAAATCTAAGATCTTGAGAAATAGACGTTCCCACTAACCCACGTTCTTGATCTTGTTTATTTTCCCATTTAGCGTGTTTATCTGCATTGATAAGTTTAGATTCTTGTCCTAATGCTATTATATAAAGCCCTTTACTTCTAAATAAGTCTACCATGTAGGATAGCCATTGGAAATAATTGGTTTTGTTAAGAATAACCAAGCATGCACTTCCCATTTTTAAAAACTGAAGTTGAAAAGGTTGAAGCTAACTACTGCAATGGGAAGATCTTGAAAAATTAGGTAGGTTAAAAAAACGCAGCTTTGAAAAAGACTTCCGGATGAAAATGTTATGCATTTTTGAAGAAAATTTGTAGTAGATGTCAAGTACTTACGTGATAGGTTGAAAGTTGATGATGAAGTTGTACTTTTTAAAAAAAAATCCCCCACCCCCCTTCGCCCACTTTTCCACACTTCATAATAAGCTCACTTTTAAAAAATAATACTACTTTATGTGAACCACTTTTATAAATAAGTGAGAGTCACTTTTACATGTCGTTTTTAAATAAAACTCTTTTTTAAAAAAAGACAACTTGCCAATTTTTTTAAGAAAAAGTAATGTAACAAAATTTTTTTTAGAAAAATAACCTTGAACCTAAGACCTATATTATCATAAAGTAACTTTACACCAATTGATTTAGTAAAAGTGTTTTTTTTCTCTTCGGTCTGTGTGCTTTTTCATGCAAAAAAAAAATGTGCAAAAAAAATACAAGCCTTACGGCAGAACATTATATTTTTGGTTAGTCCATTCGGCAACTATATATTTTTCTCATTATTTCTGATTTCCCGAGGTCGCACAAAGTCACGAGGGAAGAGTATACGTAGCAGAAAATCTCGTCTTCTTGTTTCTGGTTTGCCTGATCGCACACAACGTAGAGCAAAGAGCATATGCAGAGAAGAGAGTACAGATTCAACAATTAAAAAAAAATACTATAAACTGAAATAAACAGAGGGATTAATAAATATTACTGCAAAAAAAAATACTTTATACCTCCAGATCTAAAATGACATAACTTGAGAAATTGAAAACCTTTTCGCATGAAATGAAAGGGGTTCCTTGCTGTAAAAGAGACTTCAGACACAACAAAGCAGTTTTCCTGGCTTGAAAGTGGTAAGAAATAGTAGATCTGGAAAACAACAGTTGCATGCAGTCAAACTAGCTCTGGGTTTGGAACAACAACGGATGCGGCCCTCAAAGAAGCTCTAATACCATGTATGAATTTATAGGGTAAGTTCTTTAGATTAAACACCAAAGTTCATTTCTTACAAATAGATCACAGATAAGTACACCAGTATTTGACATGGTTAAAACCCTCAAAGAGTGAAACAATCCATGGTCTGAGCCAACATGGCCAATTTAGGTAATTTATTAATATAGAAAATTTACATAAGCTTCTCTCATAAACAGTCACCGGAAAAATGTCCCTCTATGCTCTTTAAATAGATATCATGGACCAATCGAGTGCTAAGCCATGGATCGAGTGTCGGTAATACTAAGGAGAGTATGAACCGTTGGATCACTACATATCATGACCATCAGATTATAAGTTACAAAAGTACATAGTAAAGAAACACACTTTACCTAACTCTACGCTAGACCAAGTTATACTTAACTATTTCCTATGTGTCGGTATATCCTTGTTGATCAGCGGTTGTCATTGATGTCAACCCAAGCAGCACCAGGGGCTAACCCAATATTGCATGGGAATTTTGACCTACCAAATTAACATATTTTGGGTAAATAATTGTTTTGATGGTTTCTACTTGTTGAGATGTTTCTGTTGATATATGGCACGCCATGTAATTCTTCACGGTTTGAGAGATATTCATGTTTGAAGTTTGTACCCCCAGTTAGTGGGCTAAAACCCCATGGGGTTGGGGCATGGGTCATTGAAAAGTCATAATTAATATTTTTTATGCTCCTAAAATCCCTCCCACTTTCACTTGTTGAAGCCCCTCTCAACCTAAGCATTTATATAAATTGTGATCTTCATTTCCTCCTTAGGCAAGGGATTTCGCCATCTGAAATAGGTCATGGTGGCATTTGCGCTCTAACCTTTTTTCTACGAAGGTTCATAAGCTGAAATTTTTATGAGGTGAAGCCGAAATCTTGAGGAATATTTTGTAAAAATTTCAGATCAAGGTAATTTTTGGAGATATGATCTATGGAAGTCAGGGTTTTTGCAGGCTCCTGAAATTCATCTCAAAGAAGAAACCTTGGTAAATTCATCATAACTCTCTCTCTGAGTATCAGATTGGAATTTCGTAAAAGGTGACAGATAGTACACAGTTTGTTCTTTTCTCTTTATCAAGTTTAGAGCCAAATGAAGAAACAGTGACATGTGGCACGCTACTGAAACAGTCCATAATTAGGGCATTGTGAGAGATTGGGTATAACTATCTCTTGAAGAATCCAAATTGGGTCAGACCTATGGCATTGGAAAGATGACTCAGAGGACTACTACAAGACTGAAAATAAGAGAGTGAGGGTCTGAAATAACAGAGATAAACCAGATTCAATATCGAGCGCCTAGAAGGCAAGAAAAAGCTAGATCATGTGTTGTCAAGGGTTGCAAAGGACCAAACTTTCTACGGAAAAAAAGCAAAGCAAGGTACGGCAGAGGGTAGCATGAGAATATCAGCAACCAAGGTGCATAACAACAACAAGAAGTTCATCATATGAATTCTTCAAGTGGGTAGCATTGCATACAATCATTGTAAAGGTATCATTGTACTTAGTCATTGTAAATACATTATTGTACAAATTTTACTAGTGTCTATCTACCAAGGGTTGAAGAGGCAGTGTTGGGAGGTCTAGGATCATCATTAGGTGGTTGTGTCAAAGTTGGGGTTATGGTCTAGTATATCTTCTTCTTCTGCATCATTCTATATCATTTTAAAGTGGACCATTTTCCCTGGTACGGGAGTCCATTATTCTTTTAGGGTGGTGCTAAGGTGAGTTGTAGCTCATTGGGTGTTGGGGCATCCGTTTAGTTGACTATAGAAGAATCTCGGGCGTTGGAGCATCCATCCAGTAGGAGCTAGAGAAGAATGCTTTTCAATATTCTAGGAAGTTGGAGTTTTATTTTCAATTGGAGTTGAATATTAAAGAATTATTAGAAAATCATTAGGTGGTTTTTGTCCCGGAGTGGGTTTCCACCTTAAAAACTGTGTGCATTTGTGTTCCTCTTGTTTGTTGTTATCATTGTACAAACACTGATAATAATTGAAGATTAACTAATGCTCTAATTGAAAGAAATACCGATTCACCCCCCCTCTCAGTATTTCCAACAATTGGTATCGTAGCCATTCCTTCAATAGCAGCAGCTGGATTAATAGCCGGAAGGAGGTCATGGAGCATACCAAGAATGGTGTACCTCTATTCAATGAAAAATAATTATGCACTTTGGAAAGGAATAATGGAGGTATATCTCTTATGCAAGGTTACGATATATGGGACACTGTTCAAAATGGATTTCCATCAACCACACATGAACAAGGTAAGAAGAATTTCAAAATTATGCAAAGCAAAGAATATTATTATCACAGACTATTGAATTCGCTTATCATAAGGTGTTGGGTTGTAAAACCACCAAAAATGTATGGGACAAGTTTGAGAATATATATGTAGGTGACCAAATGTCAAAAGAGAATCAAAGCTTTCCAAATTCATAGAGAAAAATTTGAGCAACTCAGAATGAAAGAATATAACAACATTGCTGCATACTTCCAACACATTGATGAAATAGCCAACACTCTGGAAGGATTGGGAGAGCCTGTTGACGAGAATACTATTTAAATAAATATTCTTAGAACGTTACCAGGGAGATTCAACCCAAAGGTATCGTTCTTAGAATATAGTGCAAATCTGGACAAACTTAGAAAAGAGGAATTACACGGATTTCTCATAGCATATGAAATGAGATTTGATGAAGAAGAGGGTACTTCAAATCTAGAAACTTTGTTTGTTGCATCTAAGAAATCCAATAAGGGAAAGCAACCTTCAATTGAAATGACATGCACCTGCAAGTGTGAAGAAAAGGGAGATGATGTAGAAGGTCTTTCAGATGAAGATTATGCTTACTTTACGAGAAAACTAAAAACCTGGTAAGGGAAAATTCAAAGGTAAACTTCCATTAATATGTTTCGGTTGTGGTGAGGTTGGGAATTTTGTAGCAAAATGCCTGAAAAAAAGTGATGGAAACTCAAAAGGAAATAAAGGCTTTAATATATTCAACAAGCAAGGAAAAAAGAAAGGATCCAAAAGGAACTTTCTCTCTAAAGAAGATAGCTCATCATTCGATGAAGAAAGTGACAACAAAGAAGAAGCCAATGAGAAATTATTGTTTATGGCCAAGCACTATAAACAAGAAGTATCAAAAAATGAAGAATAAGGGTTTACCATAGAATAATTTTATGAGGAGGCAATCAAGCTTATAAAAGAGCTCAATGCTAAGAAGATCCATTCCAATACTCTTGAAGAACAAGTTCAAGCTCTCAAAATTGAGGTTGAAGAACAAAAATGTATTGAAGAGTCACTTCAAAAGAAGTTGGAAGAAAGCAACCAAGAAAGGGAAGCATTAGAAGCCAAAGTAGTCTCGCTGCGTAAGGAAGTGAAGAAGGGAAAATTTTCCCAAAACTATGCCAACAACTCGAGGGAATTGGAAGAACTCATCAATAATCAATGATCTTACAATGACAGAATTGGCCTCGGTTACAAAGAAGAAGAGGCAAGACCTTCTACAAAAAAATACAATGAACCTATGAGATCTGACATACATGAAGACTTCATTGGACAATATTTGCAAGCACATCCTTGGAATATGATTCCTCGACGAAGGTTTTAATCCAGGTACGAACATATTTTTCATGGCTATTGTTATTCATGTGGAAAATTTGGTCATAAAGTTGTAGAATTTCACACGTACCCTAGGAACCAATACAATTCCAAGAGATTCTTCAAATATGAATCTCCTAGGGCTCAAAGAAACATCAATAGATTTGAACATTTAAGAAGTAATATGGAATGTTACAAACTTCAAAACTTTGGACACATAGCCAGAGACTGCAGACTTGAAAATCCTCCAAAATAATATTCGAAGCCACAGAATGAACAAACATGGAAGAAGAAGAAGACTGATAATTGTGCTCTCACTCTCAAGGCTAAAAAAAATAAAGATGTGTGGTATTTTGACAGCAGTTGCTCAATGCATATGAATGGAGATAGAAATAAATTTGTATCTCTAAAAGAGGAGGATGGAACCATATCCTTTGGAAATGATGGATTTTCAAATGTTATACAATCAGGTACCTTCACTCTCAGAAGCAAAGATGTTATAGCCAAGAATGTTCTATTGGTTGAAAACATGAATCACAATATGCTCAATGTTGGACAAATGTGTCATCAAGGACACACAATGCTATTCAACTCCACAAAATGTGAGATCAGAAAGGCGTGTATGGTGAAATTGTGGTCACAGTAAATTGAGCTCCAATCGACATATATTTTCTGGATGAAGCAACTAAAGAATGTCTAATAGCTAAAGAGGATGATACAATAATTGGTAGCAATGATGATCGACTAAGTAATAAGTTTGCTACAAAGGTGAAAACTAATTTCAAGATGTCTTTACTTGGTGAGCTAGCATACTTCTTAGGGCTTCAAATATCTCAGCAAGAGAAAGTAATATTTATATTTCAAGCCAAGTACATCAAGGAAATTCTCAAGAAATTTAAAATGGAAGATTTCAAACCCATCCTTACTCCAATGGTAACAAAAGCTAAAAATTGGAGGCATAGACGACCATTCAAGGAAATGGATCAAAGTTTGTACAGACTCCAGCATTAGTATTCTTCGAGGTAATGTTCTCCAGCTAGATGTTATGCAAGAAGTTGGACAAGTAGCAAGATTCCAAGCAGCACCAAAGGAATCACATATTAAATATTCGTTAGCATTGGAATATCTTTGCTAGAAGCTTTGGATTCTCCCAATTTCTCATTATATTTTCCCTTTTCAGAATATAAAGGGGGAGTGGAAGTAGATTAAAGGTCTGTAGGACGGTTTTATTTCAAGGGGAGTGGAAGTGTGTACAGGTCCACAGGATGGTTGTGTTTCAGGGGGAGTTACCCTTTGCCATTGATGTCAAACGGGGAGGAGAATTTTTGTAGGAAGAGGTGTCATGATCATAGGGAGTACTTGTGTTGCCATGTAGGAAGAGGTGTCATGATCGTAGGGGGAGTACTTTGTGTTGCCATCAATGCCAAAGGAGGAGATTGTTGATCACGGTTGTCATTGATAACCACCCAAGACCAGGGCTAACCCAACATTAAAAGGGAATTTTGACCTACCAAATTAATATATTCTGGGTCAATAATGCTTTTGATGGTTTCTACTTGTCAAGATGTTTCTGTTGATATATGGCACGCCATGTAATTCTTCACGGTTTGAGAGATATTCATGTTTGAAGTTTGTACCCTCAGTTAGTGGGCTAAAACCCCATGGGGTTGGGGCATGGGTCATTGAAAAGTAATAATTAATATTTTTTATGCTCTTAAAATCCCTCCCATGTTCACTTGTTGAAGCCCCGCTCAACCTAAGCATTTATATAAATTGTGATCTTCATTTCCTCCTTAGGCAAGGGATTTCGCCATCTGAAACAAGTCATCGTGGCATTTTTGCTCTAACTTTTTTTCTACGAAGGTTCAAAAGATGAAATGTTTATGAGGTGAAGCTTAAATCTAGAGGAAGCTTTTGTAAAAATTTCAGATCAATGTGCGTAAAATTTTTGGAGATATGATCTATGGAAGTCAGGGTTTTTGTAGGCTCCTGAAATTCATCTCAAAGAAGTGACCTTGGTAAATTTGTCATAGCTCTCTCTTTGAGTATCGGATTGGAATTCTGTAAATCTTGGCAGATAGTGCACAGTTTTTAATTTTTTCTCTATCAATTTTAGAGCCAAATGAAGAAACAATGACACGTGGCACGCCATACAAGTGCACTCTACTGAAACAGTCCTTAATTAGGGCATTGTGAGAGATTGGGTATAACTCTCTCTTGAAGAATCAAAATTGGATCAGACCTATGGCATTGGAAAGATGACTTAGAGGACTACTACAAGACCAAAAATCATATATTGAGGATCTAAAATAACATACATACACCAGATTCAATATTGAGCTCCTAGAAGGCAAGAAAAAGCTAGATCATGTGTTGTCAAGGGTTGCAAAGGACCAGACTTTCTATGGAAGAAAAGCAAAGCAAGGTGCAGCAAAGGGTAGCATGACAAGAGCAGAAACCAAGGTGCGTAACAGTAGCAAGAATTTCATCATATGAAGTCTTCAAGTGGGCAGCACTGCATACAATCATTGTAAAGGTATCATTGTACTTAGTCATTGTAAATACATTATTGTACAAATTGTACTAGTGTTTATCTACCAAGGGTTGAAGAGGCAGTGTTGAGAGGTCTAGGATCATCATTAGGTGGTTGTGTTAAAGTTTGGGTTATGGTCTAGTATATATTCTTCTTCTGCATCATTCTATATCATTGTAAAGTGGACCATTTTCCCTGGTACGAGAGTCCATTCTTCTTTTATTCTTCTATAGGGTGGTAGGGTGGTGCTAGGGTGAGTTGTAGCTCATTAGGTGTTGGTGCATCCATTCAGTTGACTACTGAAGAATCTCGGGCGTTGGAGCGTCCATCTAGTGGGAGCTGGAGAAGAATGCTTTTCTAGATTCTAGGAAGTTGGAGCTTTATTTTCAATTGGAGTTGAATATTAAAGAATTATTAGAAAAGCATTAGGTGGTTTTTGTCCCGGAGTGGGTTTCCACCTTAAAAACTATGTGAATTTGTGTTCCTCTTGTTTGCTGCTACCATTTTACAAACACTAATAATAATTGAAGATTAACTAATGCTCTAATTGAAAGGAATATTGATTCACCGCCACCCCCCCCCCCCCCCCCCTCTCAGTATTTCCAACAATCCTAACATGTTTGGGTTCACATTCGCTTTTGGATTTCCTCCATGAGTAATCATATAGGAAAGAACATTTATATTGATTTAAATATATGTTGGTTTCATTGGCTATTTGATTACACTTTTTATTAGCTTCGTCGTGTACATGTTAGGGTAGGATGCATTGCATGTTGATTTTCTGCATTAGAATTAATCTCATATAATGTTTATCATGATAGATTAGTTGCATTTAGATTAAAATTGCATATTTTCGTTACTTGTTGATTTTATGGTCTCACACTAAGCATGGGTGATCATAAGAAACGATTAAAAACATGTTTCCCTACAGTTTTTTTCATTGATATGTGCAGCTAATAGTTCTATGGTGACCAAGAGATTGTTGGAGTTCTCATGACCTCTCGTTCGAGTATTTTTTCCCACTTCTACAATATATCACATCCCATTTGGAGCCAAATGTTACCCACCACTTCGTGGGTGATATCCCTAGGAGATTTGTTTTCTCCATAATGGACCTTAGTCGGTAGCCAACAACCCCTTTCAGCCCTCAACTAGCTCGTTGTTCCATTTCTCTGCCACCTGAGCTAGCCATGTGGTCCCTCACCAATTTGTATTGATCGTATGCTTGAAGGTGGGCCTCTCGAACCTAAAGGTATTCCTTTTCATTTGGTAATTGATTTGTTCGTTTAATTATCATTGTACCTTGAAATACAACCCTTGGCTGAGAAGAGGTTAGTGCCCAAGACATTTAAAAAAAACTGTGAAAAGATCAAATTTTTTTCCCATTTTTTAAAACCCCGAAATATTAATTTTACATATAATGATTTCAAATATTCAATGAGAAAAACAATATTTTAAAGTCGCCTTCTGATGATAAATATTATTTTTAATTGTATTATAGTGAGTGAAAGATGATGAAAAAGCTTTAAAAAATATGCTACTTGAAGCAGAATCTTTGGTCTTAAACTTTAGCGAATATGGAAGTAAGATGGAATGGAATAAAGAAAAGAGGAGCACATATTTAAGGTTTTATAACTTTAAATTACAGATATTAAAGTTTGTGAAACTATAATGCTAAATACCATCATCTTCATTACTCTCTTCTATAGAATAAACAACATTAAAATGAAATATCACGGGAAACACATATCACAATCAACTTATGTCTGGAATCACTTCGAAATATTTATTAAAATCACCAAGAATATTCAAAATTACAAAGGAACTTTTTCTTCTATGGTCCAAAACTTGGAACCCTCACTTCTCCTTGAAAATTTTCTTTTATAAGATAGTTACAAAAAGGATAGTTACGAAACTATCAATTGTCAAAAACTGTAAACTACCTAAATTTCTTATAAACTACTTTCTCTTCTGAAAATTACATTATTAATGAGGATAAAAACAAAAATACATCATTTCTCAAAAATTTTGTTGAAATAATAAGCGACATTAACTCATTGAGTTGGTTGAGATTATAGTTCAGTCTAAGGTCCATCTTCTTCACTTGTTGTTGTAGGTGACATCTGTTAGGGTCCTATATTTCATAGGATCTCAAGGTCACTGAGTTTATTCTATCTGTGAAATTTACTTTGTAAAATGATTTCCAATCTGTAAATAATTTTCAAAAAAAAAAAGAGGTAACATAAAAAATCAAAAGAGGGTATATGTTAAATAAAAAAATAGAATATGAACCCCATCAAAAAAAAAAAACAATAAATTCTGAAAGTGTTGCACCTCTAACTGCCACTACTCTTTTTTTTCTAAGTAAGACTAATATCTATTAAGTTTAAAGGCTATAGTACAAAACTGCACCAACGTCAGCTATGGAAGCCTGACCGTTGGGCTTGATAGTCAAGCAAAACATGCAAATTTTGGACTGCCCAAGACGGGAAACCAGTCCTTTCAGCCATAACTTCTGAACCGCCCAACAATGGGAAACCGGTTTTAAGTTTGTAGTAATAAAAAAAAACACTAAGTCTGAAAAACATACAATGCCTGTAAAGCAAAGCAACATAGCTGTAAAACAGAAGATTTCCACTAGAACAGAACAGAGGAACCTGATAAACCAAGCAGATGCTATTCATGAGTGGGTGAGGGCGATTCTTCAATAATTCTGCAGGTGAACATCTCGCCTCTGTCCACCGGTTCCTCCCTGAGAGCGCGTCCACCTTCTTCACGTTCATTCGCCATGCTGGTCACGTGCCGAGGAGCTGAGGAGGCAAGGTCAACAGGAGGCGGGTTAGGCCTGTTCGACGAACTGGGCGGGCCAAAATTCGAAACTTCTTCCCGGAGTGTGACCATAATAGCAGCAGTGAGGATAGCGTTGCAGGAGGTGCAGTCGAACCTTAACTCAGCACGCTGAGAGGTTTGACGGATGGAAGGCCTAAGAGGGCGTTGAGCAGCATCAGTAGTGAACCCAGTATCCATCTCAGACTCCGGAGCAGGAACAGGAGGCGGGCACTGTTGGTTGAGCCGCCCACGACCAGAACTCCGGCGGCTTCTCATGCGCTCGCGGAGGCGTGGCATGATTGTCGAATTGGAGCCAAATTGAGCAGTGCTCGTCCTACAGAGAGAGTTCAGGGTTGCGTTGGAAGGAGCAAGAGAGCCAGAAACCGAATGATAAGGAGCTCTGGGTGTATTGACAGAATAGGGGGCGAAAATGCCGGACTGCACAGGAGAAGCAGAATTGAAAACGGACTGATTGCACCAAGGACTATGGGAAAAATGCAAATTGGGGGCCAGCTCGATGCAGGCTCCTAACGAGCTTCGTTTCCCTGTATGCGTCTTGAGGTTGGCTTCAGAAATAGCAGAAGAACAGATCGTGTGCAGAGGGATAGGCGAGGCTGGATTATCCATCCCACCATACAACCCTGCACAAATGCTATGCGGGCCCAGAATGACCGCCATATCAACCATAACGGAGAGCCGAATGATCCGATCGAGGAGAGGAGCCTTCACCTGGTGCGAAGAGTAAATGCAGTGTTTAATGGCGGTACCGGGAGCCATATGGGCTGCACCGGCCATTTGCATTGGGAAGTGGCCTATGTGCCACGTTCCCATATATCTATTGAACACCCGCAGCCGGGGCTAACTGCCACTACTCTTAGTTTAGCTTATTTATGAAAATAAATTGTGTGCAACTTGTTTAAAATGCCACAAAAGTTCAATAGAATTCAATCATACAGTTTAAGCATGATTGAGTTAGGTTTAAATTGCTTGTTTTTAGGTAGTGAAAAATGATTTGTCAAACTATTTAGTCTTGACAGATCAATAGTTACGTAGAAAATAAAAATTGGTTCAATAATTTAATCTGAACCAAGGAATAAGTCATAGAAGTATATTAGTTGTTAAAAAGAAAAATGTTTAGTTGCTAGTATAAATGCACTCAGATGAAAGAGAAAATTGTTAAAATGTTAAGCTAGGATATGGATGCAAAAGAATGAAAAAAGTTAAAAATCTTAGGAAAATTTGATTTTTTTATTGACATCCATATCAATAAAATGATAGGTTTTAGCTGCCCTAAATAAAGAATGAAAATGAAATAAAATGTTAGGGAAGCAAAAAGAAAAGGAAAGCTTCATTTATGTTTTAAAATTTCATCGGTCGTTACTCTAAATGCGCCCAATAAAGAAGATTGATTTATATGGTTTAAAAAAACTATTCTAAGAAATTTTTCCCATATTCTGAGTTTTAATACCATATAAAAAAAAATCTACCTCGCCATTTATCCCTTTTCATTTTCATTTTCATTTTCCCTAAGTCATTCCCTTTTTATGTCATTACCGCACATTCAAATTTCTTTTCGCATTGGCCAAATCACAAAATCCTTTAATTGAAGTCTCCTAAAAACCTTCTGAAATGTGATATGTGATGATAGTGGGACCCATTTGTTGGCTTAAGGGGTCTTGACCCAGGTTCAGAGGTTAAGGTTCGCCAACAAACCCCTATACTACTGGCCCTTTCAGCAGTGACCTGCTTGCAGAGGGTGCTAGAACCAGGTTTCCTTTCGCATCCACGTGTGCAGTACCATATATAATCACAATAAATAACAGATATAGGAAAATAAAGCAAATATCGCAACTATTCTTGTATATATTCTAATAAGAAGATTCAGATCAATTGTCAATGCAACATAACTAGTACTTAACACAGTTACTTGCGGAGCTCAATATAGAATTATGCATAACATAACAGATCCAGATCGCAGTATAAACAAGTAACACAAGTACTTTCACAACTTAAATCAATGACATAGAGAATACATAATCAAATATCACAGATTCATAATTCCAATAGATTCAGATATCCCAACAACCTTTCGCATTCATTAATCCTTCAGATCCTTTTACAATAACCAAAACCCAACCTATGCACACAGCAGTAGGGTCTGCACACAGCAGGACTGAGGATCTATGCACACACAGCCAGCAAGAGTCCTTTCCCCAAAAACCCAAAACAGATCTACTAATTCGTAATTCGTACCAATCTTAGTTCAAGTCTGCTTTACAACTCAAAAAAGGTTCAATTATTTATACTACTTTAGCCTACGCATCCAATGGTTCACAAACCTTGGTTTGTGGACTCTTGGTCTACCCTTGACCCACTTACAATGCATTAGGGGATTTGACCCACCCCAAAACCCCTACGTTAGACTAAATATAATCAAAAATATATAAAAATGGACCAGAGTCATAGCTCTTGTAGGAGACCCTGTTCCAACAATTCCCCAACACAATCTTGTGACTCGTCCCGAGTCACAAACTATGTGGCCAAGCAAGATTCTGAAGGGTACGCAGAAGATACACTTCTTGATATTTAGGGAAATCTAGTGTTTCCAGCAGGCATCCAACATCATGCACAGGTTCAAGACGTGCGCCTTGACCAGGCTGAAGATAGTCCAATCATCGAAATACACCTCGAGGAACTTGTGAATGAATTATTTGAACACCACGAAAACGACCTGTGAGAAGATAGCAGGGGCATTTTTGAGTCCAAACGACATGATAGTATACTGAAAATATCCCCACTCAGTGGCGAACGTGGTTTTTCTGTGGTCCTCAGGTGCGATTCTTATCTGATGGTATCCTGAGAACCTGTTCGTGAAAGAGTATGTTTCTTGTCCTCCCACGCTCTCTAAGATTTCGACTGAGAATGGCGTTGGGAATGGATCATGAACGCAGGCATCGTTTAACTTGCATAGTTCAACACAGATTCGAATCTCTCGCTTAGTTTTTTTTTCCTGAACCACCATTGGATTGACCTAGTCTAACTGTTCAACAGGTTCGATGATACCTACAGTAAGCATTTTATCGAGCTCATCCTTGTCCTTCTGATTATACTTGGGGTTCAACCTATAAGGCCACTTCTTTATGGGCCGCTCATCGGGTGTGAGAGTGATATGCATGACCCATAAGTCCCTCATGATCCCCTTTAGCTCGGAAAAATTTGTAGGGTGTTACAAGTCAAAATACCTCCTCATCAACTCAGAGGAGAAGACAAATATGGAAGGAATACAAAGACCTAAATTAAACCTATTTCTGCCAAGATAACGCCTCTCTATAACAACACAAGAGCGTTATAACGCAGTTGATCAGTGAATGGGCCACGTTAGTGGCTAGGGAAACTCTCTGTTTACACTAGAGGGCAGCGTTACTTGTGTTTTAAATTTGAAACGGGAAAAACCCGTGCAGAATGATTTGAATCTCCAGTTTTTTCTCACAAGAGAGTCAGTAAAAAAAGGAAACTGCAAAGCACTGATCTCTTATTGGGAATTTCCATAAACAACTGAACTATCAAAGAAGGAAAAATCATGGAGGTTGGAGAAACATCTTGGTTTTTTCTATTCAGAACTGGTGGAAAGAGAAGGGCAATGATTGCTCTCTCCATCTCCTATAAAATGGAGTTGAAGGCTCTTTGTTCAAGGTCGAAGGATTGCTAAATTTTTTGCATACTTGTGAAGTAGAGATCATTGTTGTAGTGTGAAGGTCAAAGGTCAAAGAGGTTCATTGAGAACTTGTTGATCAAGAAATCACCACTTTGAGAGATAGAGAGATTGGAAGGCTGAGGGGGGCTTGGTGCAACCGATGGTTGTAATCCTCCTTTTTATAAATCAATAGAACTATATCTGTTTTTTCCATTCTATGCGTTGATATTGTCATTATTATTTAATCACTTATATAGCATGAGATGAATGGCTTAGAAGTGCATAGTTTAAATGTTTATTATATATTGGCTTAATTGATAGAAGATATATGTTATGTTAGAAATTACACAGGTGCTTTGATTGATTGCAGGACCAAGATTTGGAGCTGGTGAAGAAGAACCGCTGCTTCATTGCCTATTGCTCTCCAAAGGACTCCGAGATCATTAAAGAGGTAACCTTCTAGCTTATTCTATCAAGTGGTTTTAAGTTAATATGAACATGTATATGCCGTCTTTGTGAACTATATAGCTAATCTTACTATCTTCCTCGGGCACCGGAAAGCTCTGAGAGGGATATACGATAACCAACAACCCAAGAATTTTACCCTATAGTAGAATTGGCGACTCCGCTGGGGAGTTTCCCCATAGTTTCCAAAGTATTTCTTCCCTCCTTTCTTCTTTCCTCTATTCACAGACCCTTCCTTCCAATTTTTATGCCCAGTAGACATTTCAAAAGCTTGCAGAGTTCAATCCTGTTTCTGTTTGACCATCTGAAGAACTTTACCCTGGCTAACGCTACCTTTGTAGGTTTTCCAGTGCGTTATAACGTTTCCTCTACTTAAATACAGTGTGTTAGTCTCTATATTAATGTTGTCTTTACTCAAAGACAGTGCGTTACTCAGCCAAAACTTGTTGTTTACTACTGTGATTGTGTTTTAGTTGCAGAGTTTTTTGGCCATTAGTATCTCTCATTGACTGAATCCCTATGCTTGTTTACTAAGCTGGCATTTCAGTTTGTTTACTCTTGTTTGAAAAGCTAGTGTCAAAAGAATTTAATTTTTAGAGAAGAATTTTTTTTTTTCTTTTCTGCGTCTAGCTGAGTTTATTCTGAAAATTTCAGTTCATAGACTATTAAGAAGAGGTAGATAGAAGTCTGAATCTTTAAAGTTGAACTGTGCTATTTGAATGTTAGTGCATGGATGTTGAAAAGAAACCTCTCCTTGTAGAAATACTCTTCATCAAATTGAATATTTAGAGCATATTTTGCATGGTTTCTTGAGTCAGAGTCTCATTACATTTCATACGTCCACTCCCCCTCCACAAGCCTAATAATCAAGTACACTAAGAATCAAGCGATAATAAAATCAATCACATTAATCTTTTTTGAGCTCACACAAACAGTAGTTCAAGCTAGGATCTTGGGTTAGGAAAGTGAGAAAATCACCCAAGATCTCAAAACTTGAAACTAGAGTCATTAACGAGAGAAATCCTACTGCACTCATATTATCGGGACCGTTCCTTTACCGGAGCTCAGTGCAAGACAAAACTTGGGTGCACAAAAAGGTAGCCCGCCTTCGACTGCATCCGGTGGGTGTGTTATATATTGGGGTTCCCTTCAGGGATGTTGAAACTAGATCTGGGATCTAGGTATTCTGTCCATATAGCACGCTGTCCTTGATCGTGGACCCCCCTGATGATGTCTATGATTTGAGGTATCTTTAGTGGCCATACTTTTTAGGGATTTACACAAGGTGACTGGGACGGGCTGTCCTGGTACCTGAAACAGATGGACCCACTCTGTCTTCGGTCTTTAGGAGGGTGCTCATCTTCACGAGAGTGCCTACACCTATCGTCTGAGGTTCGGGCAAAGCTCTAGAGTGACCATAACTGTACTTTCGACCAACCCTCTCTATATACTATTGTGATACTATATTTCATCACCACCAAATGGTAGTACTCAGACAGGGCACCCTATTCTGGCTGCTTGCTGATTGATTTTAGAGAGTCCTTTTTTTTAGGTGTGTGGTTACTGTCATTGAGACTTTATAATACATCACAATTTATTAAATTTTTTAAAAAATAAACAGGTCAACGTGGCGTCCTCCGACCCACGCCGTCTGTCTCGACGATAGCAAGGTATACCTCCTCTAGCTATTGAGGAAGAATTGAACCTTGGTGAACCCGTGCCTTCTGCGAAAGAGCAGTCTCCACTGACAAATCTTGATTTTCATATAGCCTCATATCATACGGAATTTTTGGAGGACCCTTTCACGGAAGGGGTTGTACCTCATTACAATCCTCCACTCATTGATCCGTTAGGGCTTGTGATAGTTCAGATTCCACCACGCCAAGATATGTCTTCGGCCGCACAAACATCCATTTCACCACTCGCATCCACAGGGTCGATGCCAATGGCAACCATCACAAGTTCGCCACCATCCTCCCCACCGGTGGTCAGTTCTATGCCATTACTTGGTAACCCCAGTAGTCAACATATACCTAATCCCAACCTAATGGTCATCACAATTGTCAGTAGCTTTCCAAATCCTTCGGGACCTACTCCTACCATGACCACGTTGGAACCCACGGTTGCTCCTCCCACGAGTGTGACTACTTCGGTGACTTTTAGCAACCCTTTCGGTTGGAACCCTCTGCTGAGTTCAAACCCCTTGGCCACTATACTAGGGGGAAGTGTCACCAACATGCAGGTAGCAAGGAATATTTCACTTCCCCTGCAATCCTTAGGACAAATGGGATAACCTATTGTCAATATTATTCCCTTAAGTGGTTCAAATATAGGTGTAGGGTCTATCAAGTTGCCAAACTATGCAAGTAGTAGCATGCCTTCAGGAAACTCTATTGCATCCATTTGGACTAACCAACCCCAACCTCCATCTAGAATGGGAGGGCACTCTTATACTGGGGGCAACCAACCATTCGCCCCACAATACAATATGCCTTATGGACAGCAACCATATGTCCCTACTCCTCCACCTATAGGAAGTTTTTATCAAAGTCCTACTTATCCTCCTGGTAACACATTGATGGGTGGACCCTATGGTCTAAGTAGTCAGCCCATACTGCCTTGGTTAGATTCAAGGGAAAATCCACAATTTCCATTTTTGGCAGCTTTGGACATCCCTAATATCCATAAACTGACTAATGATCCCATCAATCACAACCCGCTCTGGCCTCCGGTACCGCATAAGATTCCTTCTAACATCCCGAAGTTCGACGGGAAACAAGGGGACGACCCAGCCGCACACATCACTACCTTTTATCTATGGTCTATATCCAATTCCATGGTGGATGATAGTGTCTGGCTTCGACTGTTTCCCAGCACGCTTACAGGAAATGCTGCCAAGTGGTACATTGAAATGCCACATGCCGCCATCAATACGTTTGGTGCTTTAGCGACGGATTTTCTAAAGAAATTCCAATTACCAATTAGATTTGAAACCAGAACGGAACTATTAACCTCGCTGCGCCAAGACACCGCCACCCACATCTCCGAGCACATTCATGAATGGAGACATAGGAGGAGGCTAGTCAAAGCGCCAATTCCAGATCATCTCTTAGCCAATTGGTTTTGTAAGTCTCTCTTACCCCACATCTCTAAAGACATTGGCCTTTCCGGTGCGGTTACAGAAGATCAATGCATTTGTCATGTCCAGCATTTGGATTTAATCTATTCACAATCTGGCACGCTATATGATTTGCTCCCCAATGCCCCTGGTAACCCAAATCCTCCGGCTACTTAGAAAACCGGAGCTCATGCCGACGGTCTATTTGGCATGATCTCTGGTGTAGCCACAAAACAGTCTCGGGGGCAAGCCTCCCAGCCATCATCGGCTGCCACCGACCCTCACCACATGAATACTCTTCCTACCGCTGATGCAAATTTGGTGCAAACCTCACAAAAACCTAGCAGGAAAAATAAGAAGAACAAGAAAAAGACATCTTCTTCGGAAGAGCAGTCGGACAATCAGAATAACCCTAATCAGAAAAACGCTGCCAAAAATGACAAAGGGAAGGATAAACCCATGAAATTTCATTGCAAGATCTGTGCGGAGGACCATTTGACATACAAATGTCCTCGGGTACAGGAATGCATCGATTTTATTGCCAACAAGGATTCTGGGCGAACACCTGCCATTCTTCATAATCCTTTCCCTAATCAACAACAGCAACATCAACACATGGTTGAAAATCCGCCACAACCCCATCAACGGAGAAATGGTGGTTCACATCCTTCCAGCGAAGGACCATCTGCCATTTATGGTATTGAGAGTGTTGAAATTCAAACTCAAGCCAAGATTTATGGAAATCCTACCATAGATGCTCAAGAACCTGGTACTAGTTCAAATCCACCACCGCCCAACGATTTTCATATCGAACGGCCTACTGTTGGCCTCGTGATTCTTCACCCCAAAGGGACACTTCGACGCACGACTCATAACACCTCTGCACGTGCAGGCCAAAACTACAACATTGTAGAAGATTTTGCGTAGGCACCATCAACTATGTCTACTCTCGAAGTATTACAAACCTGTCCAACACAAAGGAAAGCCTTGCTTTTGGCCATTGGTGGAATAGACCCCCAGGATTACATGCTAGCTATCTTTGATATGGAAAATTCTAAACCTCGCCTCTCACACCAACTTTCATTCCAGGTGCAGGTTGTGTCGAAAGGGAGACCAATCCATCGCACTGTCATAGAAAAAGGTGCTTCGACCTGTATTATGTCACAAGCTTGTTGGCTCGCTTTAGGTTCTCCTACCTTAACACCGCCGTCGAATTCCCTCAAAGCTTTCGATGGCCACAAGTTCCTCCCAAAAGGATACCTTGCTATCTTTCCCATCACTCTGAGTGGGAAAACAGTAACCGTGGACGTTGAAGTCGTATATCACCATCTCAACTATAATCTATTGCTCGGTAGCAGTTGGTATTATGCCATGACTACCATTTTTTCTTCGGTCTTCCGACTCATCCTATTTCCATTGGATGGGAAAATAGTCACAGTGGATCAGTTATCCTTCTGCACCCCTGATTATGCCATGTTACCAAGTATCATTGTACCCCTAATAGAAGGCTTTCCTGACTCTTACGTCAGTATCGGTACTGATCTTCTAAAGGCATCTTCCCTACTGGGTTGTTTTCCTCTCCCGCCGCCACAGATCCCAAACACGGTTGCAATGATATCCACCACTCTAGATGGCTCTATCGACCCATGGATCGTCTCGGCACCTTCAAACATCGATTCCTACGGAGATCAGATGCCGCTCTCACCAGTCGAGTTGGCTTACCAAGCCATCCAAATCACATCTGAACCCTCCACTGCTATGGTTTCAACCAAAGGTACAAACCTCCCTCCCATCACAATTCTCTCTAAGGATCTCCTCATTGAAGTCTTTCCTACAGACAAAGCTATTCGAGAGATCATGTCTCTAGAAGAACGACCTTGGGGAGAGTTTCACCATCGCGCTTCGATGATCGACTCGGACGTGATAAAAACTGAAATCCCATCCTTTGACTCACCTGAGATGGTTCCCTTAGCTTACACGACTGTTCAAACTATCAATTCAGAAAGGAACATGGGTAATCTTTCTAAGACAATGCTCATTGATATCTCGGTCAAAACAGGTATCATGGAAAATATTCAAATTGGAGCCGATTGCAATCCTAAGGAAATTGCACGCTTCACATCCCTTTTCAAGGTATTCTGTGATGTGTTTGCTTGGTCTTACAAGAAAATTACCGACATAGATCCTTATATTGATGAGAAACAGATCAAGAAATTCTGAGCATTATTTTTATGGTATTTTTCTTGCTCGTTAATCCGAAAAACCTCGAGTCCTCTTCTTCGGGCTCGTTAAACTTACACGAATAAGCTTCGAGCATTCTTTTTACGGTATTTTTCTTGCTCGTTAATCCGAAAAACCTCGAGTTCCCTTCTTCGGACTCGTTAAAATTATACGAAGTTGATATTGAGCGTTCTTTTTGTATGGTATTTTTCTTGCTCGTTAATCCAAAAAACCTAGAGTTCTCTTCTTCAGACTCGTTAAAACTATGAAGAAGCACTGAGCTTTCTTTTTAGGAATCTTTTTCTCGCTCATAAAACTGAAAAAACCCCGAGTTGACTTTGTCGGGCTCGTTAAACTACCATGACAGAGAGTAAAGAGCCATTATTTTCCTCTTTTTAACAGCTCTTTAAACTAAAAAAGTAACCGAGTTTTCTCTGCGTGACTCGTTAAAATTTCACGGAGGTAACCGAGTTTTCTCCGCGTAACTCATTAAAATTCCACGGAGGGCACCGAGTTTTTCTTTGTTGGACTCGTTAAAATTTCACAAAGAATACTAAGTTTACTCTGTCTCCTCATACTCATAACAAAATGAGGTAGAATTCCATCGAACATAGATTTCTCACTTTTCTGGCTTCGATGGAATAACTTACAGAAAATGAACTATTTCAGGCTTACTATTCTCCCTTTGCCATGCCTAGTTATCAAGACATGACAAAGGTACCCCAATGGAGTCATCTTTTACGATATTTTTCAGACTCTCTAAATATGAAATATTCACCGAGTTTACTCATCTGGACTCGTTAAACCTAATCAGACGGGGCACAGAGTTGTCTTTTATGATATTTTTCAGACTCTCTAAATATGAAAAATTCACCGAGATTACTCGTCTGGACTCGTTAAAACTTAATCAGACGGGGAAAAATTTAGACAAAATGGATACTACCTCTGTTACATTTCAGAAAGGTCGATTTGGCAACAAAATTCTTGAACATGGCACTTCCCAAAAAACTCTTTCGCAGTTAGCCGAACCCTACCATCTATGAGTATTAGCCTTCATTTCCCAGTGTCCCTGCACTAGTAAAATCCTAACACACTCTTTGGTGTTCATCAAGCTTCACTTGCCTAGTACCCTGCTACAGTGCCTTCTATTGTTCAAGCAAATCTCGCTATCTACTACTCCTGTTATCAACCAAACCGCTCATTATGCCAGAAATTATTTGTCGTCCGACATCCCCATTTACTCTTCATTATCTCAAATCATAAACAAAATCAGTTGGTTTTTGTTTCGTGTTTCCTGATGTAGGACGCCTCAGTGCCTACCTTTCAACAGATCTCTTCCTATTGACTTCAACATCTTATCTAGGAAGTTGATCCAGAAACCCATCAGTACCCAGATACTTGCAGACATCAGTGGCAGGTAGTCTTGTGTTTGATCAGGGGTCTTCATCATTGGCTCCTGGTCGAATGATTCTACGAGTGTTCGACTTCAACTCATTTTATTCGCACTCGCTAGATTGTACTGTGCATCTTAGGGACCATCATCATTATCGGTGGCCACCTTCGCGTCTGTTAATAGTTTTCATTATCGACTGGTAATCAGATGATTTCTCACATGTTCGATGACAGCTCCTTAATTCACATGTTGAAGAATATGCAGTTTAAGTGAATCGGCGGTCAAGACCTTGGGGCAAACGTTACATCATTAAAGTTGTGTTCCCTTCCCCAAGTTGCGATATTGTTTATGGAGACAGCTTCTTCAACCTGATCCTGTTATGACAGACACTTCCACATTGTGCTTATCAGTGGAAAGATTATTCATATCTCTATTCTAGAGAAATCATGTTGTTTAAGCTAATGAGCATGGGAATGCCCGACTCAAGGCAGATACTATATTTTCTGACATATGTTGTTGTTTCAGGTTTTCCTCAGTCTTTCAGTCTCTTTATCTCTACTACACACATTATAAAGTATTTCGTCCATTGTCTTCGTCTCTGACCTCACACTTTAGGGGCATCTATTACAGGTCAAAATACCTCCTCATTAGCTCAGAGGAGAAGAAAAATATGAAAGGAATACAAAGAGCTAAATTAAACCTATTTCTACCAAGGTAACGCCTCTCTATAACAACACAAGAGCGTTATAACGTAGTTGATCAGTGAATGGGCCGCATTAGTGGCTAGGGGAACACTTTGTTTACACTAGAGGGCAGCATTACCCATGTTTTAAGTTTGAAATGGGAAAAACCCACGGAGAATGATTTGAATCTCCAGCTTTTTCTCACAAGAGATTCAGTACAAAAAAGAAACTGCAAAGCACTGATCTCTTATTGGGCATTGCCATAAACAACTGAAATCTCAAAGAAGGCAAAAGCATGGAGGTTGGAGAAACATCTTGGTTTTTTCTATTCGGAACTGGTGGAAAGAGAAGGGCAATGATTGCTCTCTCCATCTCCTATAAAATGGAGTTGAAGGCTCTTTGTTCAAGGTCGAAGGATTGCTAAAGTTTTTGCATACTTGTGAAGTAGAGATCATTTTTGTAGCGTGAAGGTCAAAGGTAAAAGAGGTTCATTGAGAACTTGTTGATCAAGACATCACCACTTTGAGAGATAGAGAGATTGGAAGGCTGAGGGGGGCTTGGTGCAACCGACGTTTGTAATCCTCCCTTTTATAAATCAATAGAACTGTATCTGTTTTTTCCATTCTATGCGTTGATATTGCCATTATTATTTAATCACTTATATAGCATGAGATGAATGGCTTAGAAGTGCATAGTTTAAATTTTTATTATATATTGGCTTAATTGATAGAAGATATATGTTATGTTAGAAATTACATGAGTGCTTTGATTGATTGCAGGACCAATATTTGGAGCTGGTGAAGAAGAACTGCTGCTTCGCTGCCTAGTGCTCTCCAAAGGACTCCGAGATCATTAAAGAGGTAACCTTCTAGCTTATTCTATCAAGTGGTTTTAAGTTAATATGAACTTGTATATGCCATCTTTGTGAACTATACAGCTAATCTTACTGTCTGCCTTGAGCACCGGAAAGCCCTGAGAGGGATATACGATAACCAACAACCCAAGAATTTTACCCTATAGCATAGGGAACAAGTCCTGATATTCTGTAAGTAATTCGGACACTTTACATACTGTATTCTCATCCAACTAGTCCCCAATATTAGCCAACTTAGGGTGCTATTTTGTCCCAATGTTTACTTCGTGCAACTTGAGAGGCTTAGTGACATCCACTTCCTGTAGTGGAGGTCCTTCAACGACGCGCTCCCCTTCCGACTCCGGGATAGAGATAGACCGCAGATCATCTTCACCTTCCTCTCTTGCCAAGTTGTGACAGTTGAAAATATCTTGCATCTGCATTTCCCATGTCGTCATCCTAAATACTACAGAAGAGCTAGTCTTTCCAAACACGAATGTATCTATGTCATGCAGAGCTTTTTCAAGTGCCTCGGAACCCCCTATCAATCCAAATGTTCCTATAAAGTCATTCTTCAAAGTTTCCTAGTGGCGGGTGCACTTATGTAGCTCCACATCCAGGTACCAGGCAATGGGGTTTGGACCCAATGTGTGAGTGAACAAGTGAACCCACTCTCCTGTAGTTCGGTCACCCCACGCCTCCATCCATGCAACCACATGTTCACGCGGATCCCCTGGGCTAAGGAACAGCTTGACCCGTACCTTCGCCGGAGTCTCAAATTGTAGGAGCATCATGCCCCAAAAATCCTCCCACTCTGGGAACGCTTCCTTATGTGTCTCCCACCAATGTGTAGGGGTGTAATGTTCCTAGTTAGTCTAAGCTACGTGGAATACTCATTTTTGTTTTATTTCCTATTGCATGAATAAATGAATAAAGAAGACATGTAAAACTCCTAAGAAGACTGAATAAATCAATGCCCATGTGAACACAGATAAATCAAGGCCATGTAAATAATCACTTGTAGGTGTGAAAGGGGTTTGAGCTATGAGACTGGGTCAACCTTGACCAAATATACAGCATTGTCTAGGTTCAATGCATCTCCAAAAGGGACAATGTAGTTCTAGAAGGAGGCCCCTCATGTGAAAGAAGCTAACTCATCAAGGTGGTTTAGGGTTTGCAAAGGCTCTCATCTTATAAAAGGAAGGGAAGGGAAGCAAGAGAAGGTTGTTGATTGATCATATTTCTGAGTATTTTTTCTACTTAGACAAATACTATTCTCTATTGTTTAGTGGAGGATTGTGCTTGGAGTTCCTATGCAAGGATTTCACGTCTTCCTTTGAGGATTATTGGAGGAGTATTTGCTGAATTGATCCACTATCAGGCTTGTGGCCAAGCTATACTTACAATTGCAGCACTGACCCATTGGGGGTTTTGCTGCTCTTGCAAGCTGCAGCAAGTGGGATTCTATATCTGCAGAGATCTAGCTTGTTTGGGGAGCCTCTTCTCATGGAGTGTGCCTTTTAATCTCCTGGAAGAGTGTCTCTTCTCTTTATACTTCAGATCTTCAATTTGGCAGTGGCCATCTATGTCATTTGAGATACAGCATTGTTCCCATTGATGGACTGCGTTATTTTGATATGAGGTTCTTTCTGGTGTTTTGATCACTGTTTTGATTAGAGATCTCTGGTGCTAGGCTTTTCCTTTCACTTTGGTGATCCATGGATTATCTTTTTGATCCATGTTCTGTTTAGAACTGATCTATTTTCATGTAATGTTATATTCAGAAATTTTGTAGCATTTTATATATCTGTAACTTGTATCTCAGATCTACTCTTATTTATGCATGATTTGGTCAAAACCCCAAGGGGATATTGTAAAGAAAACTATCTAGTTTCTAGATCTGAAATAGATTTGATGTTTTGTCCATAGATCTATCCTAGATCTAAGTTGTAATATGCAGCTGCTACAGCTCCTGAAAATAACGTTGTTGAGCCCTTTTTTGTTGATATATATATATATATATATATATATATATATATATATATATATATATATGTGTGTGTGTATGTATATATATACATATATATATGTATATGTATAGATATACATATATATATGTATATGTATATGTATATGTATATGTATATATATATGTATATATATGTGTGTGTTGTGTGCCTCTCTTTTTCGAAGATATCTTTTCTCTCTTATCTCTGCGAATATATGATATTGAAAGAGCTTCACTTTTATCACTTGCTATTGTACATTCATTTTTTAATCATATTTGATGGCCTCCCCGCTTCATATTGTCCAAGATCGTTGCGACTGAGGCGTTTGTTGTGTATTGTTGTTCTTCTTGTAGGGTGTTTTTCAGCTAGACTAGGTTGTGGGAGACCTTTTTACCACACCTAGTTTGATTTTTTTTTGCTCCTCTTGTGGATATAGAGTCCAAATCTACTGATCTAATGGATCCAAGGGTTGTAAACTCATTTTTTTACATCAATCCTTCAGGAAGTGCGTTATTTCCAAGTTTACATGTAATCCTATTTTAGATAGCATACAGAACAGTTTTATCAGAGCTCCTTTCTTGGCACAACCTGTGCTTGCCTTGGAGCACCAACCATGTTGCATTCAGAATAATATGATCCTATTACTGAGAGGGAGAAGAGGTACCAAAACATAATTCATAAGAAGTATGACTATACTACTGAAGATCAAGACAAGGGTAAGGCCCCTGAAACTACCAGTGATAAAGAAGGAGAAGAGTTTGCAAGAACTCTGTTAGTGGCCATGCAATATCTTGCCAAGGAGATCAAGGAGATGAGGGTGGAAAGAATGAGGGAATCTCTTGGGAGATTTCATCAAGGAGAAAGGTCTGACATGTCTCATCATGGGACTAGTCAACCAGTGAATCTGCGACAAGCCCCTCAAGCCTCACAATGCTCCACTATGCCTACTTTCTTGGTTGTGGAGAATGAAGGACCACAAGAGCAAGCATCGCTTAAATGTTACTTTGTGGAGCATGAATCTCAGAGTCAAATATTCAAGGATAACTTGAGTTTCCAAGATTTTTGTCACATCAAGGACAGAAGAAGACCAGGGCAGCAATATAGAGATGGTGGTTTCTTTCATGGTAGACACCACACTATGGGCATATTATTTTTGCCCAAGTTTGATGGATCTTCCTCCAGCTCTGCCAAGGCATGGGTAGAAAATTTGTATCTATTTTCAGTTGAAAAAAGTCCCTAAAGTTGAAGCCATCAATATTGCAACGCTGCACTTTGAAGGTGAAGCACACAATTGGTGGTTCCATGGGTTGTCTACATTGGGGCACAACAATGTGACTACTTATGCTGAGTTTACTAGAAGACTGGTGGAGAGGTTTGACAGGAAGGATCCTGAAGCACACTTCATAAGCCTTGCAAAGCTGAAGCATTCAGGAGATGCAGAGACGTATATCTCTGAGTTTCTAAGATTATCATTCATGGTCCCTAATCTATCTGTAGCAAGGAGAGTCTACATGTTCATCAATGGCCTGGAGGAACCTTTGCATGGGTTGGTTAAATCTACCAAGCCCATCACTTTGCATGATGCCATTGAGAGAGCTAGAGATCTCCAAGATGCCTTTCCAAAAGCAAAGGCAACTTTCCAAAGCAAGGCCCCTCACTTTTCTAAGGGGAAGGAAGGAAAATTTGCTCCTCCCAAGGAGAGCTCTTTGAAGAAACCTCTTGATATTGATCTTAGGAGGGAATTGAGGAAGAAGAGACTATGCTTCACTTGCCAAGAGTCATGGGCATCAGGACATAGATGTGTTGTTGGGAAAGCACACTACATTGAAGTATTCTCAGATTTTGAGGAGGAAGATGAAGGTGATGAACCTAGGGGGGTTCGCATCGCTGATGATGAAGATGAGGGAGATCAAACACCATCCATAGATGGAAAGGGAGCCTTTGCTCCAACAAGTGGGACTCTTGCCTCTTTTAGGGGAGTGCCTAAGTACTTGACCCTAAGAGTACAAGGTTCCATCATGAATCAGAGAGTATCTGTCTTGATTGACAGTGGGGCAACCCACAACTTTATCGATGCTAACCTCGTGCAAAGAAGAGGAATCCCCACTGATACTTTTGAGGGATTTTATAGTTTGGTCCCAGGAGATAGAACCATGCAATGCATGTAATATGTTCCCTCACTCTCTGTCACTATGGGATCCTACACTTTGGTGGATCACTTCTTTGTAGTTAACATACCAGACACCAACATCATCTTGGGTTTCCAATGGTTGATTACCTTGGGGAAGGTTACCACTGATTGGAAAGCCTTGCAAATGGAATGGGTGGAGTTGAAGAGTGGGAAACCACAAATGATTCAAGGCATGCACACTTATCCTTCACCTAATGTTTCCACACAGACAACTGAGATGGATTTTCGCAATTGAGGCAGGGATCTCACAGTTCCTTCTCTCATGTTCATGAGGATGTTGTAAGGGACATTCTTATCTCATGGAAAGCCACCTGGAATGCCATCATATTCAGATCTTGTAGGGAAAGCCTCACAAAGTGCTGCTCCAAATCTAGATCCAGGAAGGATTGGAGCAATGAAAGATCAAGCTACAATGCTGTGGGATGAGAATAAGGGGAGGATTAGCCTCCCAACAAACAGTTTTGGCATGTGTAATGTCAAAGAGGCAATCAACAACAAGACAAGCACTCCCATGGATGTATCAGCAGCGCTGTCATTGTTGAGCAGTGTGGATATTTATTGGAAATCTCAACTGCTTGTAGAGTATTCCAAATATCTCCACACAGGTATGATATTAGATGGCATGCATCATGAAGAGGGCTACTTAGTCCTAGGAGGAGTCATCTATTATCATGGTAAGGTCTTCTTGGCTAGAGCTTCCAAGCTCAAGTAGAAGATCCTATAAGGAGCATATGAAGAATTCTTCCTCAGCCATATGTATTCAATGAAGATCTATTCCCTGATCATGAAGAGTTTTTATTGGGAAGGCATGAGAGAGGATTTACACCAGCACTTTCAAGAGTGCAATAGCCATGGAGGATTTTGGCAGCCAATGGAATCCTTGTAAGAGTCATCTCAGCCAGCTCTTCCTTTGCTTGAGAGGAAGGGAATGTTCATGCACAACTCCATGTGTGTGAAGGACTATGATGGTAAAGGATTTGATCATGATAAGCAAGTTGTATTTTCTGATCTATTACATTCCTTTGCCATGTTTTTGCAGGATAAGACTCCTAAAGGGAGTGAGAGATCATGTGGATCTCGTAGTTTTTTGGGGGCCAATGGAAATTCTGAACATGGCCACTCCCTTTATGTGCAAAGGGAGATTCATTTTCATGATGGGTGCTTCCCAAAGGCACCAAACATATGTAACACCTTCAGCCATGTTAAGGTGAATCATGCAGTGGAAGTGTGGTGGGAATGCCACTTGCCACACCTGGATCTATTGAAGACAAGAGGTGCACTGCACTGGAATCACATGTGGGATTTTGACCCACCTCCTCAAGTCCAGATTTCATTTTGCATCTATTTAGTCTTGCTTCCATACATTGATGATATAGTTGTATTGTTTATGGGATTGTATGGACAGAGGTTGAGTAGTGTGTATGTACCACATGGTTTGGAACTTCAACCTGTACTTCATGATACATGTTTTAGATGTAGCATTGCTCCAACTATGTTTATTTATATTGAGTTCTTTACTCCTAAAGGGATGGACTATGCACATATTATGTTGGCCTTGGAGGAACAATTCATGATGCTTTGGCTTGTTGAGCACATGGCTTATGATGAGGACTTGATCCTTGATGATGCCAACACTAAAGGAGGAGAAGTACTACAACTCTTACCCTATCATTTTCTTGTGGACAAGCAAAATTTTGGAGGGGAGGATTTCTATTATCTTTACTTAGCCTAAGCTATGGAATATTCATTTTTGTTTTATTTCCGTTGCATGAATAAATGAATAAAGGAGGAAATGTAAAACTCCTAAGAAGACCGAATAAATCAAAGCCCATGTGAACACGTATAAATCAAAGCCATGTAAATAATCACTTTCAGGTGTGAAAGGGGTTTGAGCTGTGAGACTGGGTCAACCTTGACCAAATCTACAACGCTACCTAGGTTCAATGTATCTCCAAAGGGATAACGCAGTTCTAGAAGGAGGCCCCTCATGTGAAAGAAGCTAACTCATCAAGGGGGTTTAGAGTTTGCAAAGGCTTTCATCTTATAAAAGGAAGGGAAGGGCAACAAGAGAAGGATGATTGATCAAATTTTTGAGTATTTTGTCCCGCTTACAAATACTATTCTCTCACTGAAAGGGTGAAGGAATGCCTGGAGTTCCTACAGGATTTCTTCCCTCTTCCTTGAGTGATTATCGAGGATTATTTACGGAGGATTACGTGTAAGGTCCCACCTTACCTACCAATTGGTTTAGATAAATATTATATTAAATCAAATGCGATATTTTTTTAATTTAATTTAATTTAATTTTAATTTTTATTTATTTATTATTATTATTATTTATTTTATTTTATTTATTATTATTATTATTATTTTTATATAGAAGTTATTGGTGTCCTTTACACTACACCCTAAATTCTATCAACATATCTTCAAAGCTACCAAGTTCAAGATTTATCAAGATCCAAAAAAATACAACCATAATACTTGCTTCTCAAGACTAAAATCACCTTTAAAATATAAATTGTTTAGTGGGATGAATAAATGTCATCCTTTACGAACCACAATTTACAATAAGCTAATTGTTAATTCCGTTGTAATTAAATGTGTTCAAGAGTGACTAATAACATGCTTATGAATTATTTTCTTAAAAGGATAATTTAAATTATATAGAGTTGGCATCCCATAATTAGGAATTCATATGTGAGCTGATATTGCAACAAATTACTTATTGCAATTATGACTTTTCAGCAAGACCCTTTAACTCAATGAGTTATTACACTAGAAATACCTTGATTACAAATCTTAAATTAACTAAAGCCTTTTGTTTTATGGACGGTTCATAAACGTAATTAGATACAACCATTGAACATTATGAAAACCAATTTACAAGTATGGAATGTACAACCATTGAGGCATTTTGTCAAACACTTACAACCATTATCTCTTTAAGGTGTTTTCACAACAATTAGCTAACAAGAATCCAAAGTTACATGAATTCATTTTTTTTTGTAAGTAGTGTCAATAATTGAACTTAAGATATTAGTAGACTATCAGCCATATTCATTGTTGAAGCTGTACCAATGAATATAAGTATTTAGAAATTTCAAACATAGCTCACAATATTGTAAGGTACAACCATTGAGGAATTTTGACAAATAGTTGGCAGTCGTAAAACAAGTTGCCGTAAGGTTATTTAAATTTTCAAATTATTAACCATTTATACTTTAAAAACTATTTCCAAGTGGTTAGCCTATATCATATTCATCACTATAAATTATGCAGTTCCAATATAAAAATAACCAAACAGCAAAACAAAACAACAGGCGGTTCTACATGCAACATCAAATCTGCAAAATAGAGCAGATTTGAGAATTAATGTCCGAAACCTTGATTTTTGAAATCAAAGTTGGGGTGAAATGGTCTATTGGTACAAATACCCCCTGAAGTGGAGCTGAATCACAACAGGGACGCCCAGAAATTCGATTCTTGAAAACAACTTCTACCCAAGAATCGTACAATCTCATTTATGACTTCTATCAAACACATAGTATGAAAAATTATCTAGAGCTGTAAAAAGAGGAGAATAGAAATTAAGCCATTAAAACATTTTCATCCAATTCATGACAACTACGTTAATTCATTTGACATGATTGACAAGCTTTTTGCACCAATTGCTACAATTTAACAAACATATGGTAGCCCTGAATGCTACAACCATTAAGGCTTTCTGTCAAAATTACGATAGTACTATTACAACAACTTGAATAACAAAACATTGAATTATTGATAAGAATATGAAACATAAGCCATAACTGAAATTTATCTCCAACTTACCTCAAGTATTTGATCTTCCAAACCATATTTTAGTTGCCATTATTTTTATATTTTCTTTTAAGGGTTGATTCTGTCCATTTCCTTACTTCTGATGTAAGCTGCAAGTTAGCACTTATTCATGCATAAATAAATTGATAACATTACTCATTCACTGATTTTTTCAAACACTTTTCAAGCTATCCTAAAAACATTTCTAAAACATGCATCTAATTACTTGAAACAAACCATAAATCATGAAATACTTACCCAAGTCCTTTGGAATTTATTTATTGCAATTACCTTCAACAATATTTGGCTTTCCTTTCTCAAATTATACAATACCAAGATTAGTACCATAAAATACACCAATAATAACTCTAATATTGAGATCTAAACATGCATACATATAGATTAATCTAGTCTTCATTTTTAACTAATCAATAATGTTCTAGATAATATGTTTCCGAACCAAATTAGATGTTTTTATAAACACTTAAATAAGCCACTCTTATTTTATGGTAAAGTAGCATTATAATTTTAGGACAATGGAAATTATACCTTGGTTATATATTCAACTCCAATCATTGGAGAGGATATGACCCACCTTTCGATCCCTTAACCAAATCTATTTGGAACCATCCGTTCTACCCAACTACATCTGTGAGTAACTTCCTAGAACTCCCGAGCTGCAAAAGCTCACAACCAGTACCACAATACAACAGTAGAGAGAGAGATGCAAGGAAAACTAAGGAAGATAGTTTTCACTTCCTCTAAATACCACTCATGTTCAACCTCAATAGATACTTAGTAGATTAGTAAGAAATTCATATTTGTTTTGGAAGCAATTGGATACTCTCCATATCTCTCTCTCTCACAATATTCCTCAAGTCTCTTCCACTCTTGACATCACCCTCCCTCCCCCCAAATGAGAATACATGAGACTCATATATATGAGGAGCAACAAATTCTTGTCATAAAGGAGGAATAATATGCATGCATTGTATTCCATGTAGATGAGTGTAACTTATGCCATTAAGGAGAGGTATGCATGCCTTATTTAAGGAGAGTGTAACATAAGTATTAAAGTGAGTGTAAGAGGAATATTTAATGACATATATTTAATGAGTGTAAGAGGAATATGTCATTCCTTGATGAGTGCATAAAAGAGAGTGTAATGTAATATTTAAAATAGAGAGAGTTACATAGAGCCATGAGAGTCATGAAGGAGAGAGGTGTGAAGTGATTGAGGAGATATAATTTCCTTTTAATAATAATATCGTAGTCTCATAAAAGATAATAATAATATTAATAATATTAATAATATTGAGGATTAAGTCGAGATTGAACTATTACAATTGATTAATCATAATTTAAGTGATTTTCCTTCAAGTATACCTGTTTACCCATTGATTGGAGGTGATTTACTATTTTTGGAAAGTCATACTTGAAATGGTAGACATGACTTTCTATTTTTAGAAAGTCACTCCAAAATTGTTAGGAATTAGATTATTAAGGAAATTCATCTATGAGTTGCCCATGAGTGGTATTTTTCTTCCGAATAATAGGGATTCCGCACCCCTATTGTATGCATCTTCATGCCTTAGTAGATTGAGGACTCCGCGCCCTGATCTACTCTAAAGATCCAAGTCCACACCTTGATCTTTTTAAATATTCAGGACTCCGCGCCCCAAACATTTCCTTATATATTCAAGACTCCACGTCTTTATATTTCATGGATTTAGGACTCTGCGTCCTAATCCTTTTATCATATATCCAAGACTCCACGTCTTTATATTTCATGGATTTAGGACTCCGCGCCCTAATTTCCATGGCTTCTCATATATTCTGCTTTGAAACTCCGCGTTTCACCTTAAGGTACTGATTGTGAGCTTATACCCATATGATGGTTCGTTGGTAAGGTCTTCTTCCAAGACCTGCACACATCACAATCTCAATGATCAAATCAATCAAATGAATTTCATAATTAACCTATTCAAATTTTACCAAATATTGTGCATGACTTCCACAGTCATTTTGGTTTTGGAGAAATGACTTCCGCAGTCATTTATAACTTGAGAATCGCTGTTGGCAATGACCAAGTCCCCTGCCACATCATGCTTAGTACGAGATTATGCACATATAATCATACAAATCATGTATCATCCATAAATCATAGTTAACCATATGTTCCACATAACCATGATCGTCCATGGATCTGTGTCTCAATTCTAAATCACCATTCACGTCATACACCTATGTCCAAAATAGGATACCAAAAGAGAAAACATTGCTAATATTCTCTTAACCAAAATCAATCCTTGTGCACGCAACCATAGATATTATCATAAGCACACAACAACAAAGTGACCCAAACCAGGTCATAGCATATAAGCATGTACATAAGTCTTTCATACATAATATTATATCAAAATCATCATCTCTAAGTGTCATCAAAGCTATCTCACTAATAAGGCACACTACAATTTGGAGGAGTTACTTACAATTGCAGCGCTGTTCCATTGAGGGTTTTGCTACTCTTGCAAGCTGCAGCAAGTGGGATTCTAGATTTGCAGAGATATAGCTTGTTTGGGGAGCCTCTTCTCATGGAGTGTGTCTTTTAACCTCCTGGAAGAGTGTCTCTTCTCTTTATACTTCAAATCTGCAATTTGGCAGTGGCCATCTATGTCATTTGAGCTACAACATTGTTCCCATTGATGGACTATGTTATTTTGATATGAGGTTGTTTTTGGTGTTTTGATCACTGTTTTGATTAGAGATCTCTGGTGTTGGGCTTTGCCTTTCACTTTGGTGATCCATGGATTAGCTTGTTGATCCATGTTCTATTTAGATCTGATCTATTGTCATGTAATTTTATATTCAGAAATTCGGTATCATTTTACAAATCTGTAACTTGTATCTCAGATCTACTCTTATTTATGCATGATTTGGTCAAAACCCCAAGAAGATATTGTAAAGAAAACTATCTAGTTTCCAGATCTAAAATAGATCTGATGTTTTGTCCATAGATCTGTCCTAGATCTAAGTTGTAATATGAAGATTCTACAACTCCTAAAAATAACGATGTTGAGCCATTTTTGCTGATATATATATGTTGTAGCTCTCTTTTCTGAAGATATCTTGCTCTCTTGTCTCATGTAATCTACTGTATATTGAAAGAGCTTCACTTTACTTCTGATTTGTTGTTGTAAACTCATTTTTAATCATATTTGATGGCCTCTTGATCATATTGTCCAAGACTGCGTTATTCTTGAGGCAGTTTGTTGTGCATAGCTATAGCCCCTCTTGTAGGGTGTTTTTCAGCTAGACTAGGTTGTGGGAGACCTGTTTACCACACCTATTTTGATTTTATTTTTCTCCCCTTGTGGATCTGGATTCTAGATCTGCTAATCTAAGGGATCCAAAGGTTTTAAAATCATTTATGTACGTCAATATTTCAGGAAGTGCGTTATTTTCCAAGCCTGCTGTGCAATCCCCATTTTGGGATATTACAAGGGGTTGCACGCATCGCTAGGTTAAGGACCCGTAATCTTCTTTCCCTGGGAACCTCAGCTTCAAATGCCTGCAAAAATTCCCTAACATTACCAGAACCATCGAAAGAAGGTATATCTCTTACCTCTAAGGAGATGTAGCGGAAGTTCTTCGTGATCCGATGACATCGCAACACAGAGACATCATGTAACCGGTTTTTCCAATTCTATATCTCCCCATCAGAGTCAGAGAAAAATTCACTGTCCTTTTCCCAGTAGAGTACCCCTTCCGCCATGGGTTTTATCCAATCTTCATCTCCCGCAGTCAACTTACAGATGTGATCCACATCCTCTTCGTCACGCACTGGTTTTGTGTATCGTTCGCCTTCCGCCGGGTCTAATGGTACTATTACCCTTGTACCATTATTATCAAATACCATGCTTCTCCTCTTTATGTTAATGATTCCTCCCATATCTATAGCCCAATCCAAGCCTAGGAGCGCAGGGTAGGGGTCTGCATCTTTGACAATCTGAATTACTTCAAAGTTAGCTCGAACCTTAACCCCTATGATATCCACCACAATCTTTGATATTCTTCACAATGGTATGATCTTCTGTTGATTGGCCATACACAGCTGGATAGTAGACCATTCCAACTTAGGTTCCCCCAGTTGTTGCCAAGTCTGTTTAGGTAATACATTCACATCTGATCCTAGGTCCAAAATAACCTGATCCATCTCATAATCACCGATCTGTGCAGTCAAGCGCATCTCCCTACCAGTGTGTTTTTTATACCTATAGAGTTTGTGTATGCCCTTGACTTCCGGAGGGAGGATAGGTTGTGTTTCACAGCTATCTATCAATGCCTAAAGATTTTCCACAGCCTTTGGGTTGCGCAGCAGCTTCATACATTTTTGTAAAAATGGTTTGACCTCCTCATCTGCCTTGAGGTCCTCAGGTGGCTGCGAAGTAGATGCCTCTGTCTCAGCAAAGTCTTTGCGAGCTGTGAAAAATGTTTATTTCTCCTTTTTTAGATCCAAACCTTCCTGTTTGATAATTGTTGGTCGGATCAAAGGCTCGGTTGCAGTTTTCTCCCTAGGCCCCCCAGTGGCCATCCCACTACGTTTTACGACATTCACGCTTGGATCTTTATCTCGTAGTTCGGCCTTAACCCTCTGCACATTCTGTGTAGGCGTCAGCTAATTTTCCTGCATCTTCGCTATCAAGACTGGACAGTCTTTAATCACATGGTCTAGCTACCTGTAATACCAGCAAGACTGTCTTGTATATCACGAATTTCTTTTCTTTCAGGTTTCCAGTACGGCCTTGGCATTACCTGATCCCTCTCTCAAAATGCTCCTAGTCCCGAAAATGGAACCATTTGTTGGATCGAGGGGTCCTGACCCAGGTTCGGAGGTTAAGGTTCACTAACAAACCCCTATACTACTGTCCCTTTCAATAGTGACCTGCTTGAGCAGGCCAAAGTCTCACTCGAAGCAGTATGGGAGGGTGCTATAACCAGGTTTTTGCACCCTGGGAGAGGGCAGCTAAGTCAGGAAAAGTTGCGTTTGACTTCACAAATATCAGATCGCATATTATAGAACCTAAATCTATCAGTCCTTTCACATCCACGTGCGCAGTACCATATATAATCTCAATAAATAATAGATATAAAATAATAAAGCAACTATCGTAAATATTGTTGTATAAAGTCTAATAAACAGATTCAGATCAATTGTCAACGCAGCATAAGTACTTAACGTAGTTACTTGCGGAGCTCAATATAGAATTATGCATAACATAACAGATCCATATCGTAGTATAAACAAGTAACACAAGTACTTTCGCAGCTTAAATCAATGACATAGAGCATACATAATCAGGTATCACAGATTCATAAGTCCAATAGATTTAGATATCCCAACAGCCTTCGACATTCATTAATCCTTCAAATCCTTTTACAATACCCAAAACCAAACCTGCACACACAGTAGCAGGGTCCACACACAGCAGGACTGAGGATATCCGCGCACACAGCCAACAGGAGTCCTTTCCCCAAAAACCTAAAACAGATCTACTAATTCGCAATTCGTACCAATTGTAGTTCAAGTCTACTTTACAACTCAAAAAAGGTTCAATTATTTATACTACTTTAGCCTATGCATCCAATGGTCTACAAACCGTGGTTTGCGGACTCTTGGTCTACCCTTGACCCACTTACAATGCATTAGGGGCTTTGACCCACTGCAAAACCACTGCGTTAGAGTAAATATAATAAAAAATATATAAAAATGGACCAAAGTCGTTTCTCTTATAGGAGACCCTGTTCCAACAGTCTAAATGCGCCCAATAAAGAAGATTGATTTATATGGTTTAAAAAAACTATCCTAAGATTTTTTTCCCATATTCCGAGTTTTAATACCATATAAAAAAAAAGCCACCTCGCCATTTATCCCTTTTCATTTTCATTTTCATTTTCCCTAAGTCATTCCCTTTTATGTCATTACCGCACATTCAAATTTATTTTTGCATCAGCTAAATCACAAAATCCTTTAATTGACGTCTCCTACAAACCTTCCGAAATGCGATATGCGATGATAGTGGGACCCATTCACCCACCTCAAAAAAATAAACCTTACCCTTTACCACATTTTCGCTTTATCTTTCTACTTTACCTTATTCACATCGCTATATCATTTTTTCCACTTACCTTCTTCCCGATTCCCCGATTGCGATTAAAGTGATTCCATTTCTCCCTACCATGTCACTCTTTCCCCCACCATCCATCACACATCACAAAATATACCACATTTTATACCGAAAAAAATAGCTTATTCCATTTCTCCAACCGTTAAAACTTATTGTCGCTGATGTGCAATATGTATCGCATTGCACATATCTTAACTTTTCGCTTATCGCATTTCACAACATTTAAAGTTTAACCATATTCCAAAAACATATTCCGTCCCGATTGCGATTTGTGATGCAGTTGGTCCCACCATAATACTTCGCTCACCGCTATACGTCGTTCCTTCGCTACCATTCCCTTTCCATTGCTACACATCATCAAAACTATCACCCTCCCTCCACGTCACCTCCGCACTTCACATCGCATCACTGATTCCATTTCTCATATCATAAACTATAAAACTAATGTAGGAGCATCCTGCTTGGGTTTTACTAAAATATTGTGTAATTAGGGGGGTGATGGTTTTTTAATTATTTTATAAATTATTGTACTCATTTTAATAAATTAAGAGAGAAAATTGTAAGTGAGGATTATGTAAATATTCTTTTAATAAATTAACGATATGAGTGGAGTTGAATTAGGTAGATAATATAGGGATTAGGAATTCCTTAAACGAGACTTAGTTGACTCCAAAAAAAGGATAAATCTAATTTATATTTTAGTTAAGATTTGTCTGGAGGAAATTATGGATTGGAATAAATTCATTATTATGTATAAATATGAGGAGTGTGTGAGGATAAAAAATAGTGAGGAATACAGAGCGTGAGATACATGGTTTGAGAGATTTTGTAAAAGGGTTGAGAGACGAGAGGCCATCCATTGTAATATTCGGCCAAGAAATTTCTTATGTTATTATATATATATCAGTATGTTTGTTTGTGTGGTTCTCTTTTCTTTATGTATATGTTAAAATGAATCTAAAGTAGTTTTTAATATTGAAGAGTTTTCTTGAGAATATTCATGTTGAAGGAAGCACACACGCTATTATATGCTAGGATCTGTTTTATAGCAGAATCCTGGCATCATTTGGTATCAGAGCCTAAGGAGATGAGTTTGAGGATGATTCTCTCCTACGCTGAGGCTTTTTTTTTTTTATTGCTTGTTGTGAACAAGGAGAGCAGGTCGGATTGCCTGGGAGAGAGTTGATTGGAATATGTACAATATTGTGGTGCGTTGAGTCTGCAAACTATGTATATATGTGTTGTGTATGAGTTGTGAATGCAGGAATGAGTTCACAGTGGAGACATGTTATGAAGCCAATGTAAAGGGAGCACACTATGTGTTGAAAATTGTGTGTGAAAGGATTTAAATATTCTTTTAAGCTTGGACATTCTACTTGGATTTCCATTTCAATCTGTGAAGTGAAGGTGCAACATCAACGTAGCAGAATTGCATCCAAGTGTGTGGACGCAGACATTGTTACCATAGGTAACGTGTTTAATGACCGTGAACAGCGTGCGACATATGGTGAGCAACGTCCATATGATATCACAGGTCCCTAGGGTATGATGTAATAAATGGGTATGTGGCATAAGGTATAGCCAGCGTACTGCATATGCGTTAATAGAGTTGTATAACCATGGGGTATGGTATATATGTTATATACAATGTATTCCAATATGAATACAATTAGTTTGAAATCACATTATTTGGTCACGTTTTCTTGATGGATGTGTGATGTTTTGTGCAAAAAATGGTCCCAACAAAAGGCAACGTTTATTTTTTTTTAAATCGGATTCCATAGTTGTGATTGCAGGAAGTGTTGAACGAAATTTTCTGTCGAGTTGTGGTAAAAGCCAACAATTGATATTCTTGCAGAAGAAATATTGGGCAAATGTGATTTCTAGCATTGGTGTAAGAGTGATTACACTGATCGTAACGTAGAGGAAAGACATTCATAAGTTGAGTGGAAATTGCATTGGTGAACGATTGAAACCGCGGAAGCGTGAGGGACAACATTTCTCAGGTGATTTCTATTGTAAATAAAGTCAAATTTGTAAGATACGAATTATCATAAGTGAGAAATGGGTATTTAACCAAGGGTTGAAAAAGCAAGCTGCTCAAATATATTATTTTTGGGTAGGAAGAATAGAAATAGAGAAAATCTTGGAGAACAACCTTGCAACACTAAGATAGTGTTTGACATACTGCGTAGTGATTGTCAAATATTCTCTAGTGATGATCCACCATTGGTTGTATTATATCCCGTTCTTTGTAATTTTGAATTCATTTTTTATGTCTTGGCAGAAGTTCCTAGATGACATCTAAATTTATAAGAAAGTATGCCATTGACATGGTTCTTGCCAAATATTATCGATGAAACCAGCTTTGTTTATCCTTTGATATACTAGTTATAAAACTGGCGTTTTGATTCATGTTGTTAACTATTTTGTGGTGTAAATTTCCTTTTATGGGGATCGTCTTGTAGGAAGTTGTTGGTTGGTGTTAAGTCCCTATATTAATAGTGTAGCCCCTTATTATGTTAGTGTATCCCCCCTTATTGTTATTATTGTACCCTTGTAACCCCCATATTGTTATTATTGTGCCCTTAAATTATTATTGTTAGGTCGGCTAGGATTACATTGTGGCCCACTAGGATTACATTATGGCCCCATGGACTCGTATATATAGAAAGGAGGTTTTGTAAATTGTATCATCCAAGAATTGTTCATTTATGTAATGTATTGGAGGTTTCCCCCTCGAAGTGGCTCATTTCTAAGGCGTTGATATCTCTTTTCTTCTCTTTTTTGAGCTGGTTACACAACATTTGGTATCAGAGCTTTGGATTCTAGGGTTTCGCTGCTCCAAACAGGTCATCGTGGAATTTTCGCTATAACTTTTTTTCTACGAAGTTTCAGAAGCTGAAATTGTTAGGGTGCGAAGCTGAAATCCTGAGGAAGATTTTCTAAAAATTTCAGAGCTTGGTTCGCAATATTTTCGGAGATATCATCTGTGGAAGTTAGGTATTTTTTCAAGCTCCTAAAAAGGTCATCGTGGAATTTTCGCTATAATTGTTTTTCTACGAAGTTTCAGAATCTGAAATTCATATGGTGTGAAGCTAAAATCCTGAGGAAAGTCGTCAAAAAATTTCAGAGCTTGGTTCGCAATATTTTTGGAGATATGATCTGTGGAAGGTAGTGCTTTTTCAGGCTCCTGAATTGCATCTCAAAGAGGAGATCGTGGGAAAAGTTCAATAACTCTCTCTCTGGGCAGTGGATTTGAGTGCCGTAAAACGTGGTTGCAAGTAAACAGACTTTAGTTTCTTTTCTATCAATTTCAGAGACAAAGGATGAAACAGTGACACGTGGCAAGTTCTACAAGTGTGCTCTACTGAACCAGTCCAGAATTAGGTCATTGTGGGAGATTGGACACAACTTTGTCTTGGAGAATCCAAATCAGGTCAGACATTTGGCATTTGAAAGAAGCTTCAGAGGGCTACTATAGGGCTGAATTTCAGATATTTAATATTTTCAAATACAGAGATAATTCAATTTCAATATCGAGTTCCTCAAAGCAAGAAAAAGGTGTGTATTTGTTTTTTAAAATTGCATAACGTTTGTTTGAAAAAGCAGTTTGAAGTGGTTCCAAGGGCATATTGAAGAATATTTATAGGCATTGGGTTATATAATTCCTCCAAAAAATAATTCCATACCCATTAAGCCCTCATAAATCTATACAATGATGCATGAAGAGGAAGAATTGCAGTATGAGATATCAAAATTACGGTACCAAGTGCAACAAGTTTCGATCTTACGAAGAGCAATCGAAGATGAAATAGATGGTTTAAAAGCAGAAATGGAAGCTAAGTTGGATGGTTTGAAGGATCAAATAATATCTAATATGGATGATAAATTAGTGGAAGATCACGGTGAGCATCAACAACAAGTTCTCCAACTCTCAAAGGATAACCCAACTTTGGTGCAGAATCTAATGAAACAATAGGAAGATCAACATCACATCGAAAGAAGTTATGAAGCAGTCATAGAAACAAGAAATCGACAAGTACGATCAATTTCAGAGTATCTCAGCAAGTGGAAGAACTTTCCTGTAGAATATTTTACATGGGAGGATGAGAATTTTATACAGAAGCATCAAGAAATAATCAAGCGTTGAGGACAACACTTGTTTGAAGGAGAGGGGCATGTTAAGTCCCTATATTAATAGTGTAGCCCCTTATTACGTTAGTGTATCCCCCCTTATTGTTATTATTGTACCCCTGTAACCCCCATATTGTTATTATTGTGCCCTTAAATTATTATTGTTAGGTCGGCTAGGATTACACTGTGGCCCACTAGGATTACATTATGGCCCCATGGACTCCTATATATAGAAAGGAGGTTTTGTAAATTGTATCATCCAAGAATTGTTCATTTATGTAATGTATTGGGGGTTGCCCCCTCGAAGTGGCTTATTTCTAAGGCGTTCATATCTCTTTTCTTCTATTTTTGGAGCTGGTTACACAACAGTTGGCAGGAGAATGCATGCAACTGATGCTTTACAAGCAATTGAGATGGTGTCTTTAGATTGACTTCTTTACTACCACTATGATTGTGTGATTTGGCTTCTGTAAGCTTCTTCTTACTTGCAAACACACAATGCATAGAGATGGTTATCTAATACTGCTATTGACATTTATGATCAACTGAATGACGATAAAAGTAAAGTAAAGCATGAATTCAATCACATATGGAAAGTCCAATGTATTGAGAATAAGTTCTTTTTCGCTTACTAAATGCAGCCCATAGTTGTGTTTTGTTTGAAGCAATGCGTTAAGGAGAGATGGAGATCGGTGTAGATCTCAATGACTGCAAGCACAATCATGATCTGCGATAATTAAAGGCCATGGAGCAGTAAAACTAAGTTGTAATGCAAAAATTGAAAATTTGAAATTCGCATAGACAGAAATGTTGTGAGCACATTTGGAGATCTTTCTTATGAAGTGATCTGAAATTGTGAGAACGAAGTATTTCTCATACAGAGTTTGACTGTAGAGGCATTTACTGGATATTTCAGCTTTCAAAGAAAGGATGAATCCGGAGGCTACCTGGCCCTTCTACAGACTCTACCTAAAGAAATAAAATGTAATCACTGAGATCCGATCAATGAAAGTATTTGTTTTAAGTGCAAAGTATTCATTGATCCAGCTTTAATGTGTGAACAGGCAAGTATACATATTCTGCAAATGAAGTATAATGGTTTGAAGATGAACTAATAAGTTTTTTTCACTGTTTAAACCTGCTTGGGAAAAGTTTGCTTATAAAAATTCATTGTTTAAAGGAGAGGAATCTGAAAATATGCAACAAAATTATACAGTATGACAGCAAATAATTGTTTAAGCGGTTCACCCCTCTCTTGGGCTACCTCCGCTGGGTCCAAAAGCCTCTAATTAGGCTTTTTTCTCTTTGATTAAATTCCAAATTCCAGATCAATTCCGTATTGATACCAGGAGTTTCTCTAGGCCAAACTGGCAGTTGGAGTAAAAGAGCCATAACTTTGGCTAGGAGAAGCCTTTTGATACGAATTTTTTTTTTATTCTAGGGTAACTAATCATTCTGGAGCTGTTGGGAGTATTTTCAGAGCCATCAGGGCACTCTATCAGTGAATTTACCAGCGTTTTTGGTCGTGGAGCCACTAGGGCCTATTGAAAGATCTGCTGTTTTGGGCTATTCTCATCCAATGGAGGTGAATGAATAGTCATTTTATACTAATTTCAGCCTTCTGAATCTATATTTGCAGCTTATTTTTCCTTTTGAGGCTTTTATATAGTTGTATTCACATTTTGAGCATTTAATCAAAAAGGTAAAATCCTAATTAGAGGCTTTTGGACCAATGACTAAACCAGAAAGTGGCTTCTTAAATAAGTATTCTTGTCCTCTTTGTATATTTTCTTTTTTATTATTTCAGATTCTGCTCCTTTAAACAGTAAATTGTTATAAGTAAACTTTTCCCAAGCAGGTTTAAACAGAGAACAAAACTTATTAGTTCATCTTCAAACCACTATACTTCATTTGCACAATACATAATCTTGCCTATTCACACATTAAAGTTGGATTAATGAATACTTTGCATAAACAAATACTTTCATTGATTGGATCTTAGTGATTACATTTTATTTCTTTAGGCAGAGTCTGTAAGAGAGCCAGATAGCCTCCGGATTCATGCTTCCTTTGAAAGGTGAAATATCCAGTAAATGCCCCTACAGTCAATCTCTGTATGAGAAATACTTTGTTCTCACAATTTCAGATCAGGTTGGTATCAGAGCTCAAGGTTTTGCTTAAGAGTTTGTGAAATTTGTGCAAGTAAATTGTATTATTCTGCAAAATTTGATGCTTACTAGGCTAAAATTGCAAAGAGGGGAAGGTCAATTGGTTAGAGAACAAGTTAATCCTCAACCAAGGAGGGCTAGAGTGCCATTACATCCACCTTCCATTTCATCCTCAATAGCCTTAGAATCAACCACAAACATGTCTTCCAGAGAAGGAGAAGTACATGAGGAAATGGATCCCAAGGAAGAAGAAAGAGTCTTTACAAAAACTTTCTTGGACTTGACTGAGATGGTTAGGATCCTATACCAGGAGAGAAATGATAGGATTGATGGAGAAGGGTCTAGAAACCAAAGAGAAGAAGGAGATTCTTCAGGAGGAAAGAAAGACAAAGATGAGTCTAAGAAAGGGAATGGAGGAAATGGTGATCCACCATCTCCATCATCATCCTCATCCTCCACATCATCCTCTTCTACTTTTGTTAATCAGTCACACAAAACAAAAACATCTCTTAAAAATCCTTTGTTAAAGCTTGATGTAAAGTTTGAGTTGCCGATGTTTAATGGTGATGTGAATGCAGAAAAATTGGATAACTAGATTAGACAGCTGGAAGTCTATCTAAGAATTCAGAATTTGCATGATGATGAGACAAAAATCCAATTAGCCTCTTTGAGAATGGATGGAGCAGCTTTGGTTTGGTGGGAAGCCAAGACCAAGGAGGGAATCAAAAAGCATGGTAAGATAACTCTAACTTGGAATGAGTTTATTACTGCTATTAAGAAACTGTTTAATCCTCTTGCTCATATTCAGAAAGCAATCATGAATTGGGAAAATTTTAGGCAACTTAAAGGTCAAAATGTGCAAGATTATACCCAAGAGTTTAGAAGGAGAGCACTTCTACTTAGAGTAGACTTACAAAGTCAAGAAACCTTGTTGAAATACATAGGAGGTTTGCACAATTATTTGCAACATACTATTCTAATGTTCAATCCTACCAGCTTAGATGAAGTCTGTGTGTAGGCTACACATTTAGAAGCTAGAGGAAAGAATGCTTTTGATGCTTTTGATGAGGATAGTAATTTCAAAAACAAAGGAAAGAAAAGAGTTGCAAATTCAAGAAAGGAAAAAGGAAAGTTCTTTTGCAAGAACTGTTCAAAGACTAGTCATGATGAAGATAATTGTTGGAAGCTTCATCCTGAACTGAAACCAGAAAAATACAAGAACAAAAACAAGACCAAAGAAAAGGAGAAAACTGTAGCAACAGTTGAGCAAGACTTAGGGTCAGACTCAGGAGATGAGACAAAAAGCATAGCCATGGTTTTAAAGAACATTAATTGGAAAGAAGTGGTGCAAGACACAATTCCTAGTTCTAGCTCTTTGAATTGTCACAAAGATACTCATGAAGAAAAGAGGAGGATAGAGCTTTTCCATGTGAGGGTAATTTCAAAACATACCAAAATTGACACACTATTTGACAGTGGGTCACAAGCAAATCTTATATCTGAAGACTTGGTCAATCAACTTAAACTTGAGACCATTCCACATCCAAAGCCTTATCCACTTGGATGGATATGCAAGGATGCCAATTTGCAAGTCTGAAGAAAGTGCATATTGCGCTTTGCAATAACTGCACACTTTATTGACACAGTTGAACTTGATGTGGTGCCGCTTGATATCTCAGGTATTGTTTTGGGAAGTCCTTATTTATTTGACAGGAAAGCGATCTTCTATCGCCATGAAAACAAGTATCACTTGTTCAAAGATGGTAAAGAGTACATTGTGAGAGATCACAAGAAGAAGCTGGAATCTTCTTTACTCCATGCAAGTCAATTGAAAAGACTGGTTAATGCAAGTCAAAGTCTAACTTTGTTGATGTTGAAACGACCAGATTTTGAGCATTCACCTTTTTATGATGTTGCTAATAATATGTCTCAGTTTGATAATAGTTTGTCTTTGAAAGAAGATGATGTTGTGTTGCAAAAATTACCTTTTGGGTCAGCCAATGCAGAAAATGAAGTGTCAAAGCAAAGCAGTGCAAGCAAGAAGGACACACAATTCAGCATGGGAAAAAGTTGGTTTCAGAATGGTACAATTCGTCATGGGAACAGTTTGCAAGGTTGCAATTATTTTAAGTCTTCTGGGAAGTTTGATCAGTGTAGAAAAAGTTTATTTTCTGCAAATTACAGTTGTTGTTCTGCAAATTTTAATAATTTGCATCAAGACTCCGTCAATCTTAGCAATGGTCGATCAGTTGATTCCAGAGACAGGTTATCATTTTCTCAAAAGCTTCATTTGATGAAATCGGGTAGATTTCAGTTATTCAAGGGTGGAAGAGTGGAGACTGGAGAATCAGTCTCCACATCATCAGTTTCAGTAATCAGAGAGCTTTTGGGGTCAAAAAGCTTCCCATTTGGGAGGTGTCATCAGGAGATCAAGTCCCTTGTAGAAAAATGCTCAAAAATGAAGTTGCTCAGAATTGTTCCAAACCAAAACGACAGGAAAGAGCTCACCAAAAAAATCCTGTAGCCGCGAACAACACTCAAATCCGTTACCGTATGGAGGAGATATTGCATTTTGAAATCGCCCAATAACCTTCAATTTTGGAAAAGGAATTTTTTAATTTTATGAGTTGGAATAATTTTATTTTTAATAAGGTTTAATAAATTAATTAAATTATATAGTTATTAATATTTTATATGTTTTTTATTAATCATATGTTATATTATTAATTATATGTTTTAATTAATTATTAAAAAAAAAAAATTAAACCTTATTAAAATTTAAATTTTAAAACCCACACATATGTTTTTGAAGTCCTAAACTCAAATGGGATATATTAAAACCCATGTAATAAAAGTTTAATGGCAACGTATGGTTTCAAAAGGTCAAAGCCACGTGGGTTCTTTTTTTAAAACGTGCAATGGAATAATAGCGGAGTTTAAAACTTTGGTCGCGGTGTGGTTCGACCCCGGGTCAGGGCTGACACAACGCATAGGCCCGACCAACGGACTACAACGGTGGTTTGTAAACCATTGGCGCGGAAAATATATTTAAACGTTTGAAATTTCGTTTGGGCGCAGGTGGTGGGGTCTTGGTCACGCGGGCCCAACACTTGGTTATGGAATATATTTAATACATATTGTTATGAACCTTATATTACGCTGATTTAAACTTAAGTTTTTCCGATCGGTGCGGGCACATGGGCCCTATATTTTAGCTCCCTCTCACTGGCGGTAGTTTTGGCGGTTCCTCTAATTTAGCGCCGACCTCCATATTTGTCAGGCTATCTGGCAGTTAGCCAGACTTAGCTGGAGTGAATCTAGGCAAACTTCAGTGAGCCATAACTTTGGCTAGGAAAGTCCTTTTTGGACGATTTGTTTTTTGATTCTGGGGTATTGGATCATTCTGGAGCTGTTGGGAGTGTTTTTAGAGCCATCAGGGCACTCTATCAGTGAATTTACCAGCGTTTTTGGTCGTGGAGCCACTAGGGCCTATTGAAAGATCTGCTGTTTTGGGCTATTCTCATCCAATGGAGGTGAATGAATAGTCATTTTATACTAATTTCAGCCTTCTGAATCTATATTTGCAGCTTATTTTTCCTTTTGAGGCTTTTATATAGTTGTATTCACATTTTGAGCATTTAATCAAAAAGGTAAAATCCTAATTAGAGGCTTTTGGACCCAGCAGAGGTAGCCCAAGAGAGGGGTGAACTACTTAAACAATTATTTGCTGTCATACTGTATATTTTTGCTGCATTATTTCAGATTCTTCTCCTTTAAACAGTAAATTTTTATAAGTAAACTTTTCCCAAGCAGGTTTAAACAGTGAACAACACTTATTAGTTCATCTTCAAACCACTATACTTCATTTGCAGAATATGTATACTTTCCTATTCACACATTAAAGCTGGATCAATGAATACTTTGCACATAAAACAAATAATTTCATTGATCGGATCTCAGTGATTACATTTTATTTCTTTAGAAAGAGTCTGTAGAAGGGCCAGGTAGCCTCTGGATTCATCCTTTCTTTGAAAGGTGAAATATTCGGTAAATGCCCCTACAGTAAATCTCTGTATGAGAAATACTTTGTTCTCACAATTTCAGATCACATATATTCTCAAAAATCCCTTAGACGCCCTTGAGACTCTGTTCTAGCGGTTGTGGCACCCTGGCTACTACCAAGACACTTTGTGCCTACAGCTGTGGAATATTGCAGCGCAAACTGCCTCTAGGGCCCTATCCACACCCATAACACATTGTGGTTGTAGTTATGGGTCCCTAGCTGTAGGTGGAACATCCTAAACTTGTGGCTATGGCTATGATTAGGTCGACCAACCTTTGAAGCCCTAACCGCTACCTTAACTCACTGTGTCTGCGGCTATGATACCCTGGGAGTAGGAACAACACCTTGTGCTTGCGACTATGGCCTAATGAAATTAGTTAATACTGTGGCTATGATCCAGAAAACCCTAGACCAAATCAAGTCTCTCACCTGTGAATCTGGACCCTACATGAACTCCTTCCATCGAACCTATTCGAGCCAAAATAAAATAGACGAACCAAGACAATGAATGTAAATAGAAGATTGCTTGAGTAATGTGTAGGAATGAGCTTGATGTCACTTATATTTATAGTATTTTGCGTGGGTCCACTTGGGGTCAAGGCCGACTTAACCAATTACACATGTGCTTAGGCCAACCCATTCCATTATACATTAATAAATAAAATAATTCAAAATTTAACTTTCGCTTAACAGATTGGGGCAATCTATAGTTCAATTTTGGTCCTCTCGAAAATAGGAATCTAATGCAATTATGATCTCGACCATCTAAGTTTTCAAAAAGAGGAATTTGACTGCAATTGCATACTTTTAACAATTATCAGCCTTGTAGTTGTGTAATTTAGTTATAGACTTCTCAGAGTCTCAAAAAATATTTGGTTCTGTAGCTTGTTCTATCAATGACCATGGGCATATATTTTTGCATAGCTCATAGATGTGGGACCCTTAAGTACCTACCCTATCCGCTTGAATCTCAACTTTGTATTCAACATAAAATAATTTGATTAACAATAATATATATATATATATATATATATATATATATATATAAAAAAGTGGAAAACCCTGTTCCTGTGGCTATGGCTGTGACTAGCCCCACTAGCCTCTGAAGCCCTAACCGCTACCTTAACTCACTGTGTCTGCGACTATGATACCCTGGGAGTAGGAACGACACCTTGTGCCTGTGACTATGGCCCAGAAAAATTAGTTAATACAGCGGCTATGATCTAGAAAACCCTAGATCAAATCGAGTCTCTCACCTGTGATTCTGGACCCTACATGAACTCCTTCCGTTGAAACTGTGCGAGCCAAAACAAAATAGACGAACTGAGATAATGAATGTAAATAGAAGATCGCTTGAGTAATGTGTAGGAATGAGCTTGAGTTCCCTTATAATTATAGTATTTTGTGTGGGTCCACTTGGGGTCAAGGCCGACTTAACCAATTACACATGTGCTTAGGCCAACCCATTCCATTATACATTAATAAATAAAATAATTCAAAATTTAACTTTCGCTTAACAGACTGGGGCAATATATAGGTTAATTTTGGTCCTCTTGAAAATAGTAATCTAATGGAATTATGATCTCAACCATCTAAGTTGTCAAAAGAGGAATTTGACTACAATTGCATAATTTTAACAATTATCACCCTTGTAGTTGTGTACTTTAGTTATAGACTTCTCATAGTCTCAACCAATATTTGGTTTCATAGCTTGTTTTATCAATGACCATGGGCATATATTTTTGCATAACTCATAGGTGTGGGACCCTTGAGTACCTACCCTATTTGCTTGAATCTCAACTTTGTATCCAACATAAAAGAATTCGATTAAAAATAATAAAATGTCATATATATATGTGTGTGTGTGTGTGAAACACCCAATCCATTTTAATTCCTAAAGGACACTGGAAGAATTTTTATTTCGACCTATATGGAACCAATATTGCAACTTAAGATCTGATACCTCTATGTGACGTACCCAACCCCCAGAGTCACTTTATGGCAGTGGGGTATCAATTATTTTCCTTGAACCATATCCAAAATTCCTTTTGGGGTCATCATCCCATTCTCCTCATTAAGAGTTTTCCAACAATATAAATTTTATTTCATTGCAATATCCGATAACAAATTTATGGCCCTTAAATGATTTGTCACTTATGCGATGTCAGCTCTCATGGAACTAACACATGGTTGTTGCAAGATAATTCAGTTCCCACATGTCACTCAATATTAAACCATGTCATCTTGACATGTGTTTAACACATGGCGATCTTATGCCCATGTGTCGCCACTACATTGTGCCAACTTTGTAGGATGTGCATGTTCGCTGCTAAGTCAAATCAGAATCTAGGATTTTCATTTAATCCATTTTATTAAAGGAATAATACTTCTACATGTCCAAATCTATAGATATCTATAACATATACCATTCAAAATATCCAAATAATTTAAATTTAATCCAGATATGGATCCATATATCAAGATTCTTGGATATCTAAAATCGTCTCATTTGGATAATCCCGCAAAGTGAATTAAAATCATTGTTGGACCTCTGGACTCCTGGATTCCATGTCACGCAACCACATAACTTTTACGTCATGTCCACATCACTAGGTAGCACTTGTTTCAAAATGGTTCCTTATATGAAGTTCAAAATATTTGAATCTCTGGATATCCAAACCATTCAAGAGCTGGAAGAATTCTAAAAAGGATTTTTCCTACATTTCATATTTTAGACCTATGGTCCCTAAGTCAGTTTTTGGTAGTGTCCTGGATTCAGATATAGGATTTGATAGTTGATTTCAGTTGAATTCAGTGACCTATTGGATTTTTGTCTCTTACTATTTTAGATTTGCAGATATGTAGATCTGTTTTGTATATTTTTGCTGCAGATCGGGCCCTCAAAGATGAATCTACAATTCTCCGAAGTTTCCGCTTAGTGACAACAATTTTCAACAGTATGCTATAGGTTGTGACAGTGCATTACATCTCTCAGAATCTGGATCCTTCAGCAGAAGTATGTTTAAGGTTATATTATGCATATGCTAGTTGTTTTACTAAATTATGAAGATATGGATCAATGGATCATTGTAATTTTGTTTGCTGAATCATTTCAAGATGATCTAGGAAGAAGAAGTTGCAAGGTTTTTCCCCATAGTGGGCTTTTCCCTGGTCTTAGACCAATCCTGGTGTCTATATGTGTGCATGCTTTTCTTCCTATGTTTCTTTATGTTCCGCTGCACAAATGATGATGATGTTATTTTTCTTTCTACATAGTTGCACATGTTGATGGATAATAATTTAAATCTGAATAATTATATAATGATATGTGGGGAACTTAATGTGTTAATTACGAAATTAAACTATCAAAGAAAAAAAAATGTAGCCCTATGGAAAATTAACATGGTATCATAGTTGGGCTGAAGAAAAGCCATGGAGATCACCCCCTTGGAGACACTTTTGATGGAAGCAAGAAGAGGATGGTAGAGACCTAAAATGATTATAGGGTATGAAGAAAACCTTAGGTAGGTAGTGGATAAGGATTTTATGGTGAGGGTTTGAGGGAAACCTTGGTTTATGGTAAAGACTTGTGATTTGATGTATGAAAATCTAGCATTATCTAAATGCTCAAGCATTTGGGATTGATTTGATGAAGACCTAGATGACCTGGTTGTTGATAAAGTTGATTGAAGGAAACATTGTTATGTGGTCTATGGATGGCTCTTGAAGTCTGGTTCAATATGGAGAGGATCAACTGTCATTGATGATAAGTACTTCTTGACTCTTCATGTTTCTTTGTGTCTTTACTCTTGTTTAAACTTATGGATCTGACTATTTCTCATATTTAGTGCATGTGTATTTGAATGTATCTAACCTCATAGATGAGATATGATAATTGGATCCCTCTTGAGGATCATTTGAGATGCACGACAGAAAATATAGATTTGGAAAAGGTAAAGAGGCACTTGATGAAAAAGGTGACAAGCACTACAAGCTACCTATGTGAAGGTGCAAAGGTATTTGAATACTTCAAGGTATGCATGTTATGTTTTAGATATAACATTGGATGGCTAGGTAAGCTCTATGGTATGTTGAGAATGTCTCCTTTGAAAATGGTGCATGCATGCATATGAAATTGATTTGGATTCATGTTTCCTATGATGAAATGGTGCACCTGATATTGAATATTTTGATCATGATGATGTTCTTGATTCTATGAGGCTACTTATTATTGATCATGGATATAATGGTATACTTGATGTATGGCTAACATATATCTCTTAGATATTTGAAGAAGGCTAGCACCTTGTCTCTAGTCGATGATACTATTGATGATGGATTTCACATAGAAGGATAGATCATTAATTCCTTTACACGATATGATTGACAATGCTTGTGATAAGCATGATCAAAACTCATGGAAAGAGAGATTGACACTACTTTGGTAAATATTTATTGAATGACCTAACTCGATCCTATTGATCATGATAAGCATGGTAACCTTGATGATAGGGGTATATCTATGAGATTGATGTTCTATACCTCTTGATACCCGTGGTCATGTATTGATGGTATATGGTGAAACTGAATTCCCTAACTTGATGGACTGAATTGATAGAAAATGTTATCATGTTCATAATATTTGAGATATGATGCCTCATCCTTCTGTTGCCCTAATATTTCAAGTCCAACCCTTGATGAAATATTGATGACATGATGTTGATGATCATGACTGATATGTGTTTATGATCTAATATATTTGATGTTGCATGACTCCAGTAAATATAGGTTGATGACACATGAATGAATATGAAATTATATGTTCTACTATTGTTTATGGGTATCTGAAATTCTCTGACATTTTTTATCTACAACAGTGGTCCGAGCCTCACTCACACAAAGGAAGGCCCATAGAGAATGAAGGATTGAGCCTGAATTTAGATGGTCACCTGGAAGATGTTAGTTCGACATATGTGTTGCAGATATCAGTACGATCTATCAGTAGGAAAAGTTAATATGTTTGAACCAAACTTGTGTTTGTAGGTGACTGAGACATTCATATGAATATCTTATTGTGTTTGAAGTTTATGCTACAAAAATTTGACATGATTTAGCTTATTGATATAGATGAGCCGTTTTTGGAACATTGAAATGATGCTTAAAAATGACTTATAAACTTTGAATTGATTAAGACATGTCTTTGGATTGTATATCTCTTGACTTGATGATTAATGATTTAATATAATTTTCCCTTATGGAAATGATATGTGGGCATAGTGACCTTTAGTGACTTTTTGTGAGTATTCAGAATTATGGTTTTGTATTGGCCTCCTTGATCCTAGCACAATGGTTGTTGTGATCCAGTATGAAGATGGAATATGCATGAATTAAATTTGATGTATGCATTTGCATCTAGTGACATAAATGTCTTGTAATGGCATGCCATAAATGACATAATTGTTGGCTTGATAATAAATGAAGTTAAGACTTGATATGAGCTCTACCTATCATCTTGATGAAAAAATTGATACTATGCTATCTATGACTATGAGAATATTTTTTGGTATGAATTCTAAACTCTGATGAGATGACTTTGTTGAAGAAAAAATTATTTATGTAAGCCTGATTATGTTGGCTTAGTAAAACATTATGTTTGTAAAGAGCATTGCATGATGCAAGCTCCCCGATTCAAATTTGTCCATATTTGATAGTTATATGACAAAGTCAGGATGATAAGTTCCAAGGTATGGCCTTGATTTTGATTATGGTTGTGATGGTCTACCCTTGACAAGTGATGAGACTATGACGAACTAAGTAAGAGGGAGATGGGTTCTAAAGCTTGAAATAATGTATCATGGCATGATGAATCAATTTATGGGAAATGAATCCTATATTTCAAACCCATTGAAAATTGTCTTTGTGGAATGGAAATGTAAATCCTTGTACACTCTGATTTAAAGTTTAAATGTTGTTGAACTTGTCATGGCATATGACAGTTGATTGAAGCATTTATTTTTTGTGTTGAACATCCATCTGTATATGATGTGTATATAACATGATTAAATTCATGATTGAGCTGCTTCATTCAGAGTTTCCACCAAACATCTTTTGAAATATCTGCATGAAACATTCTACTTTTAAAAGTTGAGATATTTCTCCTATGATATGTGGCTGCATGAATTTACTAACGATGTTTGGGATTATTATTGGTGAGCACATTTGGATGCTGCCATTACACCAATTTTTGGTCATCTAACCCGTTACTATTAGATGGGCTAAAGTACACCATGTAAGAACAATTTTACCATAGTAAAATTGCTTTCACTATGAGAAATAATTTAATAGCTCATAGTTTATTAAATTATTTCTGGTCTAAACACGAAACACCATGAGGAATAATTAAATAAATCCTTATTTGTTTGATTTTCCTCTAGGGATAATTAACTAAACCACTATTTAATCAATATTCCTGGTCATATTAAACCCAAAATATGAGAATTAACTAGATAAATTATTATTTATCTTATTATTCTCTAGGAATAATTATTTAAGTCATTATTTAATAATATTCCTTGTTAAATTTGACTAAATCATTTATAAATAATTGAATAAATCATTATTTATTTAATTATTCCTTAACCTCATCCTTGAAATAATAAATAAATCATTTATTTATTTATTTATTATTTCTAAATAAAGGGATTTGACCAATTCTAAATTCCTTTTCCCTCCACAAAAAATAATAAAATATTCCAAGTAAATTGGATCTAGATTTGGTTAATAATATTTTAATTATGCACCAATATCTAGACTAACTCAATATTTTGTTATAAATACAAGGGTTTTCCATTCATTCACTACCTATTTTTTATCATATTTTGATCTACACTTTTTGTCTGACTTTGATCCTCCATCATTGTCATATTTTTTCTACTTTTTCTTGTGAGCTCCCTTTGAGTTCTATTTTTTTCTGGGTTTTCTGCACCATCAAGAGAGAGATATCTTGGATCTGAAGCACCGAGTACATACAAGAACCCATCCCATTGAGGGGGATTAATAACATCTTTTTGTGTTCCCTTCCCAAGTGTTATAATACAAAAAATTCTTTATAAATTCTTGTCTTCTCTATTGGATTAATGGAGCAACTCTTTTTTATTTTCGCTGTTTAATGTCTTTAACTGGATAGATCTGGATTTTTGTAGCATTAATTATGATCACTTACTGAATATCTAAGGAAATTGACAGCCACATATCACAACAAAAATATCTTCACTATCGATAAGCTAACATATTACGAACTGAAGTCTCAGACCTCTCTAGAGTCCATTATTTTTTCGGTGGCCAATAAACAAGAAGTTGAACCTCTGACCAGTGTCTCAGCTAGATTCTATAAATATTCCTCTTTTCTTGGTTCATTCCCTGGTCTCCCCCCTCTTATCTCTGATCCTATATCATTGAGTGTTTGCATGATACAATTGTCTTGATCTGACCTCAAACGGTCTGGTTCCACTAGTCAGCAGCCTTGCCCTTTGCAACTTGCTCCTAGTACTTTGAATTAGCCTTTGAGACCTCCTCCTCAAGGCCCTTCACTTGTAGCTGGTGTCCTTGATCCTCTTTTTCCTCATGGAATGGTTCCCCCTAGCCTTAACCATCTAGGAGCTATTCCGCCTGGCCATTACCCCTACAATCAGATACCGTTTCTTGCTCCCCCTTCCGGTGTTTTTTCGGTACCTATTATGGCTACCTTGACCCTTCCCAACGTGACCCTAGGGATCTCGGTATGGTACATTGATCCCCCAACCAATAACCATCTGGTCAACTCAAACCTTACACTACTTTGAACCCATTCCAACCAGTCTCTATGACCCCTCCCTTCGCTTCTATGCCTCAGCCACCTCAACAGGAATCTACTCCTGTTGCGAAAGCCTCGGGTGAGGAGGGAAAAGCCCACAAAAAGCCACCTAAAGACAAGACTTCCTAGACAACACCTGCTCCTCCTAATCCTCCAACGAGTACACCTCCGTGTGCTTTGTGTGATGTTGTCGATCATGCTACCCACAATTTTCCCAAGTTGTCTTGTATCAAACCCATGGTCAACGAAGTGTTTCTTGAGTTTGATATCCCAGAAGTCCATGTCAATTTACCATATTCAGGAAATAAACTCAATAATTTTCACACCAATCAACCTTGTGCTTTGTGTGATTTCCATGGCCACTATACTCACCTCTGTCCTTGCCTCGATGATTTCCACACCTCCTTGGAAGCAGTTCTCCAATTCGAGGCCGATCACAATGAGTACATTTATCAATTACTTGCGAGTTTTTCTTCAGTAGAACCAAAGGAAACATCCACTCCCATTGACATACCACCTCCCAATGTTGAGATGACAGAGTCTTTGGCCACTATCCTCTACCTATCATCATTTATGAGATTCATGGTGGAAGACCCCTCTGGGGAATCCCATTTTGTTTCGCCTGACCTCCCTTCAGAGATCACCTTGGGCTCAACATTGGTAGATTCTTCATCTACTTTTTCTTTAGTCACCCTCCATGACGATGTGCATGTGAAACTCATTTATCATGATGATGAGTCAGGTAGCTTCACCGCATCGCGTTGTCTTTCTTCCACCATTCACCCCATCTTCTATTGCCATGACGACATTATGGAAGCAATCACCACCACTAACTTTATCTATCCCCCCTTACATCTAACCCATGCATTCGAACCACATACACCTTGTGGCCATTACATTGATACCCAATGTTTTGGTAAGGGGGCACCCATAATGAGAGTCCAAGAGAAGCAATTCTTCACAACCCTCCTAGTGCATCTGGTATTTTCAACTCTAGTACCATTATTCTTCCCCATTTAGAAGAACCTCTAGAGTTTCATATCACTTCGGATCACTCTAGGGATGATCCACTTCATCATTCCTTCATCTTACATCAATAACCCAGTCCCTTAGACATATTTTTTGACCAACCTATATATTTTCTCAGTGAGAACCAATTCATTATCTCCGAAGGCACTCTCTGGTATAGTGAAACCATGTGTGGTGCTCCATAAACTCTTATTGCTAGGGGTATCATTCCCACCTTGGCATATCAGATCAGTCCCCTCCACCACATATGCTTGGGGGCAGTATCCCATGCTTAGAGGCATGATGGCACCCCTAGCCACCTTCTCACTTAATTAACCAAAGCCTCAACCTAAACACACCCGATCTATGTATGGTTGATTATCCTCCCATTCCTTGGATAGTTTGACCTACCGGCCTCTTCGGCAAGCCATATATCGTAGATGTTTGATACCATATCTTCAAATATTCTACTTTGTGTGATACCATACTTACCACTTGGTCCCTTTGTTTGACTTGGTGGGCGGGGATGATTCTAGACCTTCTCTAGTAATTCATTCTCATATTCCTTTCTTCCCTTGATTCTTCACCAGGACCATCCTTCCAAGAAGCATTAAGGCCACCCTTAGACAAGTAAGGTCACCTACCTGAAATTCGTGAATCTTGATTCCATTGGTCGGTTTTTCTGCTATGATCACCGCAAGATTTATGGCCTTTTCCTCCTCTCCACATTCGCCATAGCTACACTTGCAAATGAATCGAATTGGAGGGAAATTGCCTTATTAAAAGAAAAACCCCAAAATTTTCTTTCGCTAATTACGACCAAACCATAGCTCGGTTTGACCAAGTGTCAACACCGTTGGAAATATCTCACTGAGCACTTAAATGGGTATCCTATCATTTTTGGTGATTTGATACTTCACCTGAAAGCATTTTTCTCCAAGAAGGGTCACTTCATCGCTTCTCAAAATCGAATTTATCCACTTGCGACACTTGTACTTGGGGCACCACTTTTCCTTCATACTTGTTGATGCTCATGTCGATATTCGCCATGAGTAACCATATTTTGCTCATGTTTTTATGGTCCCCACCGGGCCTATTCTATGTGGCAGAATCATCGAGTCACCCTTGTTTAGAGCATCTGAGTTGAGTCATTATCGCATCCATGGAGTTTGTCCTGAGTTCCTTTTCTCTCCCATCACAGTATTCCATTCTTCATTGATTTATACCTCCCTTGTGTCACACATTTTGGATTCCAGTCATACTGTCCCCTATCCCCTTCGGAGTCGAGTCAATAGTTGCCAAGTAATCCATGCCCTTTATGCTCTAACAAGGGAAGTCGTTAGCCCTCTACTCAGTATCCCCCATTCCACCACCATCCCTGGTGTCAATCTATCAATCATTCTACTAATATCCCTCATGTATTAGTTGAATATTCCTTATTTCCTCACCTATGGTGGACCTCCTTCTGTCGACATCAAATTATTCATTCCAGAAGACATGTCTAGAGGGAGGTGTACCTTGGTTCTAGCTTCCACTCTTGTTCGGTTCCTCGGATTAGGCAAAGGGACCCTTTATTTCCCTTTGACTTGATTGTTTCTGAGTTCTAGCTCCTTATGGCATGATCGAGATATGTATACTTGATGGTTCAATGATGCAGTAGATTGTACCAATGATTCCCAGGCGTGTGTGACATGTTTCAGACCTCATAAGGGGGTGGTCCTTCAGGTAGCCCCCCACATACACGAATGAACTCTTTACTAAAACCTTGGATGTAGCTCTACAGATTTGATGGTTCTGGCATTAGCTGCTTACAACACCTTTAGTTTGCATGTATCATTCATATTTTTAGAGCCCTTTCCTATTTTACAAGGACTCTTTGTTTGTTATTATATCTCATGTACTCAGATATTATTGTATAAGTCCTGGTTGTTGTCCCAGGCACAATATGTATGTGGGATCCATTATGATTTTTATGTAGCCCATGTTTATGCCAGCATGTACTATATATCTTAGTCCCATGTTTTTTGGGCGCACCATTATTCTTTGTACTTTGTCATCTCGGCAGGCATAGGTATGCCTCCCCTGCCTCATTTAGAACAAGTACTCACTCACAAAAGAGACTTGTCACACCTGTAAGTTGTTGGAAATATTGTCATTGATGGCAAAGGAGAAGAATGGAGTTGCACCTGAACTATCACAAAGAAGAACCAGCAAAAAGAGGCAGCTTAGACACTAGGAAGAAGCAGAGACAGGGCCATTTGATTTTGAAGATCTGACCAAAATCAAGAATGCTTTTGTATCTAATTTTATATATATGAATGAAGGAATTTGGTTCTGAAATATATGTGCATTATTTGATCGAATTCTGTGGATAATTACATGAGAAATTTGTAATAGATCTCTGAGATGAAGTTCTGCATATGATAGAAGAATCAATGATTATTAGTGTCAGAATTGTGTTTTGAATTGAAGGAATCGAACTCTATGTGTATTAGTGGTAGATGAATAAATCTATCGTGCAAATAAAGGAACCTTTATAAGGATTGTTAAGTTAGAAATGAAAGATAAATTCTCTGTAAACAGAGTAAGGGGTCGAACGCTTATTCGAGGTTTATGGTGATTGAGATGTGTATTATCGAATACACAGAGAGTTGATGCTTGTTATGTTTCAAAGTAATGTATTGAGGAAAAAATGGACAAAATCCATTCCCTGTAATTTTGATAATCAAATCTCATGCAAGAATTCGTGGACAAAATTCTTGGAATTCCCAAGATCATAAAAGAATTGTGAGTTGATGTGGAGCGACCAGATTGTCTGGACGGAGACATCTGCAGTTGAGTTGAGACTATAGCAGAGATTCCTGTTTTCCAAAGTGGTCGAAAGAAAATAAAATGCAGAGATGAATAATGGGTGTTCTTGTTTAGACCCTGTTCGGATTATGAAGTTGTAGTGAAAAAATTAACACGGAACCTTGGTCAAACGAGGAATGGAGAGAAAAATTGCAGCGCTGAACAATCGGTGCAGAGTGAAGTTCGAATACCTCTTACCAAGTATACAGAACATGATAGAAGAGTTGAAGACTATTCAATGGCAGAATTGAACGAGCACAGACAGGTGTGAACGCGCAGGTTTGGAGGCGTTTTTGTGAAGATTCAAAGGGTTTCCATATAGTCTTAATGAGATTCATGAATCTATGAAGCCGAACTTTTAGAATTGGAGTTGGAACTGTGCGTGGAACCGTGAAGACGGTTTTGAAGAAAACCACGAGTGGTCTCGCGCGACCACAAGACTGGTAAGTGGATTTGCTCAAAAAAACGTGATATCATCCGTTGATGGACACGTGGAAAAAGTGGTAAGGCTAATACCACTTTTATCGCGTAAATTTTGAGAGTTAAGTTTCGTGCAATTTGGTTGCGCGATATTCGTCAGATATCCACCTAAGTCATTATTGAAGCGCGAGAGCAACTAGGCCGTAGGATCATAAACGAAGTTGCTTAGTGATTAACGAAAAGGTGAACTGTGGGACCCAGGTTTTATCGCGTGATTTTTGAAGTTCAAAGCATGTGCAAGTTTATTGAGCAATATCCGTAGGATGTTTGGATCAAATGATCCAACGGTGTTCGCATAGGTAGTCAGTGCAAAAGTTAATGAAGAGGTATGTAATAAAGTTGTGGGTTCGACTATGTGTTAGTGCTGGAATTAAAACATTATATAATGGTGTTGAGATTCACATAGTCAATGAGAACCAACGAAAGACAAAACCAACATGTATTAAAGTATATGTTAGCACTTTGAAGCTTTATCAAGATCGAACTTGATATGAATCAAATGGTATGAATTCTTAATTAGAGTGGGTTTCGAATGTGGCTTGTTGACCATCGGGTTTAAATTATAAAACCGAGTATATGCCGAGACTTATATAATGGTTTAATTGTAATATTCGACATATTATAAGAGGGGTTTTAATATGTTTTCAAACCATAGGTTTTAAAAGGTAACCTTCGTATATGAAGTTACAAAAGCGGGTTTTAATAAATTTTTGACCACTGGTTAGGAAAAATCTTCTGCAAGGAGAATTCGAAGTTGGTATTGTTGCCTTTTATAAACCATCAAGTTTATTGAAAGATGCTTCCGCAAGTGAATTTTCATTATTGGGTTATAATAGATATTTTAACCTTTGATGGAAACACTTCAGCATTAATTTGAATTTTCCATATTGGGAATTTGAGCTAGATTGAGATGTGGTTTTAAAACCATAAGAATTTTATTTTTAATATCTCAAATATGGGATTTGAGATATAAAAACTTCGACATTAAATTATCAAGGTTGCCCAGATTTGAGTTTGGTTGGAGAAAAATTTGGGATGCATTTTTATATGCACAATGAACTTGGAGAATGAGGGTTTGGTAGGGGTACATGAATAGAAAGCAGGAGAGTATGAAGAACTGTTACACTACAACAGAAAAAAAGAAAAACACATAGTGAGCCAAGAACTAAAAGGGCTGAATGAGATATATCAGTTGCAAATATAAATGTAAATATTTTAATTAATTTTATATTGTTTGTGATGCAAAGGCAAGTCTCTGAAGGCAAAGAAATATCCCGCTGTAATATTGAAATGTATACATATTGTTATATTTTTCTAAATGTGCTGGGCAAGAAAACGAGGTGGAAGGCAAAGAGTCATGGATGTTCATTTTGAATTCCCTGTGGAATTCAAACAGTTATGAGGTGATCTCCATAAATAATGTTACCAACATATGCATAGAGAGGTTAGAGAATGGAGAAATGAGGCAAAGAGGGTAAGAAGAAAGAGGAACAGATAGAGAAGCTGTGAAGGTTCGGAGATGATATAAGGCAGATATGAAGGCTGGTGGACAATAGTGAAGAAGCAACAGAACAAAACTGATATCCAGGTAAATCAACATGTGTTATTTTTATGAAAGAGTGAGGAAGTGGGTGCTTCCATGTCAAGTTGTAGCTTGATAGATGTCAGTTGTAGTTGGCTGAGGCAGGAGCCTCCTATAGGTTGTAGCCTGCAGAAAATAGATGGGAGTTGGAGCTTCCTTGCAAGTTGTAGCTTGCAGAACTGAGGTTGTAGCCTCCTGTAGGTTGGAGCCTACAAAAAAACAGTGGTGATAGGGAGTTGGAGCTTGCCTTTGCATCACAACAATAATAAGATGTGGTTTTCTCCCTTATGGGTTTCCACTTATATATGGTGTCTATGTACATGATGATTATGTGTTGATACTATGTATTTAATCTGCTTAATACCTGCTACTCACTAATTAAGATTGTGGTTTCACTGTACATTAAGTTAATCATGAAATGAAGATGTCAGTAAGTGTAAATGAAAGTTTTAAAAGACCATGAATTCATTAAACTGATTCACACCCCCCCCCTCTCAGTTTAACAAAGGATTCAACAATCGGTATCAGAGCAGGTTCCTTCTATATTAGTTTAACAACTAGAGGGAGATTCTAGGTCCCCAGGATGGCTAGTCTAGAAGGATGCTCCACAAATAAAGCTCCTTTGTTCACCGATACTAATTATGCCTTCTGAAAAATAAGAATGAGGACTTACGTAATGTCTCTAGGAATAGAAGTTTGGGCTGCTGTGGAATTGGGATATGCCCCAAGGGAGTCTGACTCAGAGAAAGATGCCAAAATAGATTTTGTAGCTAATGCAAAAGCCATGAATGCTCTCTTAAGTGGACTGTGAGGCAGAATTTATCAAAGTAATGCACAACCAGACTGCCAAAGAAATATGGGATACATTATAAAGCATCCATGAGGGAGACAAAAAGGTGAAGATAGCCAAAATACAAGTCTATAAAGCTCAGTTTGAAAATATAAAAATGAATGATGATGAAGACATTTCCAACTTCTTCTTAAGGGTTGCAGAAATTGTGAATAACATGAAAGCTCTAGGAGAAACCATAAAAGAATGTGTAATTTTTCAAAATATTCTAAGATCTTTACCATCCATCTTTAACCCCAAGGTTTCTGCCATAGAAGAAACAACTGATTGGGAAACTTTGACCATGAACCAATTACTTGGAAAATTAACAACCTATGAGATGATACTGCCACAGAGGAAGTCAAATGTGAGGGAGGCAGCCTTTAAGATAGAAAAGAAAAAAGAAGAAAAAGAAGATATATGCTCCTGATCTGATGAAGAAGAGGCCAAATTTGTCAGAAAATTGGATAGAGGCTCAGGAAAATATAAAGGTAAACTTCCATTTAAATGCTTTAGCTATGGAAGAGTTGGCCACTATGCTTCTAAGTGTCCTTATAAGAAAACAAAGAATCACACTCAAGAAACAGAGCAAACCAAAACAAATGACCGACAAAAAGGGAAGAGATTCAATAGAAAATTATTTTATGCTCAGTGAGATAGCAATACATCTGAAAGCTCAGATGAATCCTTCAATGAAGAGGGAACCTCTGAATTTGTATTGATGGCCAAGGAAGAGCTTGAAGGATTCCTTATAGAAGATGAGGAAGAAGGTGAAGTTGATCTTGAGGGGGAGCTAAGAAGTGCCTTGGAGGAAATAGACACACTTAAACTAAAGTGCAGAAAATAGAAAGAAATTCTCCTCAAATATGTAAGAGAAGAAAAAAATTCAGAAGACCTCATTCAGTTGAAATTAGAGCTTGAAGAAGCCAAGAAGGTAGAAGACACTCTACTTAAGCAAATTGAGGATAAAATTCAGAAGCAAGAGAAATTGGAAGAAGAAGTAGTATGCTTGAGGAAGAAATTAGAAAACACCCAAAGGAAATTGTCAATAAACACTCCTCAAATGACAAGCTCTGATAAGTTGAATAAAATACTAGATGCTCAAATATCTGCACTAATAAAAACTGGGATAGGCTATGAAGGAGAAACAAGTAAAGTCAAAGAAAAAGATAACAGGAATATCATTTTTGTAAAATTTGTTAAGGATAATGAAGCGGCTCAGAAGGTTCCTACAGAAGTAGAAGCCTGCAATGAAGTAAAAAAACACAATAAGGAACCTCAAATGAAAAATAATGAACTAAATAAACAGTCAGATAAAAAGGGCTCATATACTCTTGAATATATAAAATTTGGAAGCTATCAAAGGAGATTCTTCCCCCCTATGAAAATGGTCACTTGTTATGCCTGCCACAAACTGGGACATATTGCTGCATACTGTCATAAAAGGAGAATCGATTCCAACCAGCAAAGGATGCAAAAAGTGAAAAGACTACCTCAAGCAAACAAATGGAGAAGAAAACCCTTCATCAGGTACGCTAATTATTTTTATGGGTATTGTCTTTACTGTAAGGAATTCGGCCATAAAGCCAAGGAGTGCAGAACATATGGACAGAGACCAATGTTCAAAACCTCAAGGAGATTTATGAATTAGGGAGAGTTCACTTGTACTCATAATGCTACAAAAAATATGATCAAATGCTGTGTATGCCATAAAATCGGACATATGTCTTCCCAATGTCCTCTCAAAGAATGTGGTCCATCTTCTCAGAAAAGGTGCCAAACAAATAGCTACCTGCAGTGGAAAAAGAAGTTGAATAAGTGTGACTTGGGTCTAATAGCCCAAGATCAGAAAAGCCAATGGTATTTGGACAATGGATGCTCAAATCATATTACTGGAGATAGAAGCAAGTTTATAACCTTTGATGAAAAGAAATATGGAAATGTAACTTTCGGCAATGATAAATCAGGGAAAATCAAAGGAAAAGGCTCAGTCAGTCTGGATAATGGAAGAGGAAAGGCCCAAGATGTACTATTTGTGGATGGGCTGAAAGAAAATCTGCTAAGTGTTAGTCAAATGTGTGATAAAGGCTGTGAAGTTATTTTTAGAGCACAAGACTCTGAAGTGAGATCAAGCACCACAAGAAAGACCTTGATCAAAGGTATTCGAACAGAAATTAATGTCTATATAGTGAAAGAAGAGAATGAAGCATGCCACCTAAGCAAACTTGATGAATCATGGTTATGACATAGAATATTGGGACACCTTAACTTTGGAAACGTCATCAGTCTGAGCAAGAAGAAAGCAGTCAAAGATATGCCAACAATAAAGAAGCCTTCAAATACCATATGTAAATCTTTCCAATTGGAAAAACAGACCCACACATCTTTTAAGACCAAATATGAACTATCAACAAGTAGGCCACTTCATCTTGTACACATGGACCTGTGTAGACCTTCAAGAACTAAAGCACCAAGTAGAGAATCTTATTTCATGCTGATAATAGATGATTTTTCCAGAATGACGTGGGTAGCATTTCCCAAATATAAATCTGAAGCACCTGAGAAATTCAATATATTCAAGGCATTGGCAGAAAATCAAACAGGATGCAAGTTAAAGTGCATCAGATCAGACAGAGGAGGTGAATTCACAAACTATGATTTTGCAGACCTATGCAATGAGCATGGGATAAAACAACAGTTTACAATTGCAGGTACACCTCAATAGAATGGAGTGGCAGAGAGACAAAACAGGTCAGTACAACATATTGCTAGAGAAATGATGCAAGAAAGTAACATTCCCCAATCCTTCTGGGCAGAAGCAGTACACACAGCTGTTCACATTCTTAACAAAGCTCATTTAAGACCAAACTGTGACAAGACTCCTTACGAATTATGGCATGGTAAACCAACATCAATCAAGCACTTTAGAGTCTTTGGAAGTAAGTGTTTCATAAAAAATAATGATGGAAAACTGGGGAAGTTTGATGCAAGAGCTGATGAAGGAATATTTTTAGGATATGCATCCAAGAGTAAGGGTTACAGGTGCTACAACAAAACACTGCACAAAATTGTGGAAAGCATTGATGTAAGATTTGATGAAGATCTACCAAATAGAACAAGAAGTACAAGATGTAGCAATCCTCCAGAAGATCATGAAGAATAGAACCAAGATAATGATGAACTGAGCAAGACAACATAAGATACTGAATTAAACTCAAAAGGTCCCTCAAGACACACTCAAAAGAATCATCCAAAAGATCAAATCATTGGGGACAAGAGTGTGGGAGTCCAGACAAGAAGATAGCTTGCTGAACAGACAGAAGAAGTACACCTAGCCATGCTATCTCAAATAGAGCCAAAGAAGTTCGAGGAAGCTAGAAAAGACAAAAACTGGGTAAATGCTATGAATGAAGAACTGGACCAAATTGAGAAGAACAATACCTAGGAATTAATTCCAAGACCCACTGGGAAAAATGTCATTGGCACAAAATGGATATTCAAGAATAAGATGAATGAACAAGGGCAGGTAATCAGAAATAAATACAGACTTGTATGCAAGGGCTATTCACAAATTGAAGGTCTTGATTATGATGAAACCTTTGCCCCTGTAACCAGAATGGAAGCAATCATATTTTTTTTGGACTTTTCATGTTATCATGATTTCAAGTTATATCAAATGGATGTGAAGTCTGCCTTCCTGAATGGAGATCTAGAGGAAGAAGTCTACATGGAACAACCTGAAGGATTCTCCTTAACAGATAAACAAGACTATGTGTGCAGATTAAAGAAAGCCTTATATGGGCTGAAGCAAGCTCCTCGTGCATGGTATTCAAGGCTAGAAAAATACTTGCAAAAACTAGGTTTCAAGAAAGGAGGAGTAGACAACAATTTGTACATAAAGGCTAATGAAAATGAATTCTTAATTGTAGTAGTGTATGTAGATGACATCATGTTTGGAAGCAACAAAGATGAGATAGCAAAAGGATTTGCGGAAGAAATGAAATCAGAATTTGAGATGTCTATGATTGTAGAGCTCACATTCTATTTAGGACTTCAAATTCAACAAAAGAACATAGGAACATTCATCTCACAAGAAAAATACTTAAGAGAGATGTTGAAAAGGTTCCAAATGGAAGACTGCAAACCTGTGTCAACTCCCATGATCACTGGATGCAAACTATGTGCTAATGATGGATCAACAGATGTAGATCAAAAACTTTACAGATCCATGATAGGAAGTCTGCTATACCTAACAGCTTCTAGACCAGACATTATGTTGGCAGTAGGACTTGTGGAAAGATATCAAGCAGCACCAAAACAAAATCACTTACTAGCAATCAAGAGAATATTCAGATATCTACAAGGAACTGCACATTATGGGCTATGGTATCCAAAAAGAAAAAGCTTCACTTTGACAGCATATACAGATGCAGATTGGGCCAGCTGTGTGGATGACAGGAAAATCACAAGTGGAGATGCATTTTATTTGGGAAAAAATCTAGTGGCATGGCTAAGCAAGAAGCAAACTTCTATCTCTCTATCTACATCAGAAGCAGAATACATAGCAGCAACAGCATGTTGCACACAAGTAATGTGGATGAAACAAACTCTCCAAGACATGAAGGTAAGCATTGATGAACCTATTTCTATCAAATGTGACAATACAAGTGCAATAAGTATATCAAAAAATCTTGTACTTCATTCAAAAACAAAGCACATCCTAATTAAGTACCATTTCCTCAGAGAACATGTAGCACAGAAAGTAGTGAAGTTGGAATATGTACCAACAAAGGAACAAACAATAGACATATTCACAAAACCTCTTGCTAAAGAACCATTCGAATATCTAAGAGACAAACTAGGGGATGTTACTCTCTGACATGAAAATAAAGCACCATTCCAGGGGGATATCAGAAAAGAAAGCATCATTCCAGGGGGAGATCAGTGAACAAATATTGTCACAAAAAAAAGAAAGTCCAGAGCTAGTGAGCAGTGCATGGAACAGGTCCTCAAGATCAGAGTTTATGTACAATATTTGGAAACGACACTAGGAAATGTGCAACCCTTTGCCATTGATGTCAAAAGGGGAGGAAAAGTAAGAAAAATAAGAGTATTAAAGTATTTCCATCAATGCCAAAGGGG